>FR997761.1:15708055-16309509 GCA_905475315.1 Autographa pulchrina | reverse complement strand
CTTTTTTATCGCAAAGCAAATAATAAAAAACAAACAAAAGGTATTAAGATTTATATATTCAATTGTATTAAAAATATAACAATTCATTGAGTTTATGTATTAAGACTAGAAAGAACTAAACATTGGAGGCTTCACAAACAGTTCATCTGCGGACTGCACGAACGCTTGGAGTTTACGCCACTGGCTGGTGTCACCCTCAGTCTGAAATTTTATTCGAAGTAGCGCTTTCCTCCATAGCTCTTGAGAGTCTGTTTCACGAGCGTCATTTGTTTGATACACCTTGAGGTCAATGTAGTACTCGCCGGAGGTGTTTGCGGTCCGGCGTTCGCTACCGTTTGCTATTCTTGTAACGAAGAACGTGGACAACACAGGCGTCGATGTACCATCACATTCATCGTCTCGTTCATGTCGGAGCCCGAATATATCAAGCTTATTTTTTTTGCTGGAGCAAGGAGTAAATAATAATGTTACAAAGTACACGTTTACTAACAATTATTTTAGGAACACGTTTGAATTTAGGTACATTGTTTTGTTAAGATTTTGGGATACACAAAAGTTAAAATATCGTATTCGTTACCTTATAGTAGCGGATTTTGTAGTTAGAGTAGCCTTGCGTTTGCCTGTAGATGTTGTCCGTTTTTGAGAGGTTTCTGTTTTGCGGTCATTGTTGAAGGAAATGATGTCACTCTCGCAGTCAGACCTGAAAGTTTAACAAATCAATTTGTTTATAATTATTTATTGAACGTAATATCAGTAACATAATAATTTTATATGAAATAAAATGTTTGTGTACATTGTATTCGAAGGCTCGACCACATTAAACACTCGACAATCTAGATATAAATTAATCAAGTAATAAAGTCAATACTTACATTTTAACTGGTGTGAATTCTAGCACATTGAGCAGCGGTGATGTACGAGTATAGTTTATTTACACAAAAGATACTCCGAATTGAAACTGTTGTGTTGATGCACGGTTTACTATCTAGATTTTAGCTGAAAACCAGTAGCTGGGGTATGGTATTGTACCAAATATTATATCAGCACTAGAAAGTAAACTAATGATCGCTAACAAACATGCTTTGCTTATAAGCAAATGTGATGTGATTCCTTGGATAATTTAAAATGTTAGTAATCAAAGCAAACATACTAAGCGACGCTACCATTTCTCGGGTTCGTATTATATTCGTGTAAACGCAAAAAGTACCGACTAAGGGATTAATTTGTTTGTCAGTAATGACTTCATATATTGCTTTACGTGATCAAGTTACATCGTACGATTTTATACTTGTTGCTAATTTAGCATAATTCATAAGGGCTATCATTTTTATAGATATAAAATTGGATTAAAATAAATAGTCTGATAGGTTTTTTAAAGTAAAAAAAAAAAAATACTTGAAAACATGATACCTACTCTAGGATTTTTTATTAAAGTGAGAATGTTTTAATATTTAACCAAACAAAAGAATGATTATAATACACCACCAATAGATAACTTTAATTTGTATTAGTAGTGAACTTTAGTAATTCACTCTTTATTCGTTTGAACAAATAAGACATCTTGTTATTTCTGTAATGATAATATTATTACTAATATTCAATGAGTGACAACCCTACATAAAATATTTGAATCAACAATACATGCAATTTGAAACTTAGTTACATTCATAATTTCGCAATTACTGCAGTATGGTGGACCTATGTAATAATAAATAATTTTTATTCGTAGTTTACTTACTAAACTAAACTTAAATTAATAAATATTATAATGTACGTGTAAATCGAAAAACTCTATTCTCAACATTGTAAGGTAAGTCCATAACTATTTAACTATTATTTCATGACCGTTTCCTACTGATACTTAAGCACATGTGTATTTTATTTTTCAGCAATCTCAAACGATATAAATTACGTTGATGCCTTCACGGAAACAGTGATCGTCGCACAGTAAAGAAGATTGTGAAATTTATGATTTAGAAATATCTACAACGATCATCTGAGATTATCCTATTAAAAGGTAATGGTCATTATCATTCGGTTTTAGAGGTTTAAATTTACTCAAGTAATAATATTATAATCAGGTATTTTTTAAGATAATGATCTTATGTATAGTTTTCTAAAGTAAGGAGATAAAAAGGTTCTTGTAACCGCGAGCGTAAGTAAGAATTACATTTTCTGTACGTATTCTAATCAAAGTTTCATGTTTTTTTCAGAAGCAGAACAGAGCTGTTACTGTGGTGAATGTGATGAAAATAAAACAAAGTCTAATCGCAGCAGGCAACAGATCCAGTAGTTAAGTTTTAGCTTTTAAAATTAGTACCTATATACCTTGTAAGTAACGATTACTTTATATTTTTGTAAGTTTCAATTTGTTTTTTGATAAAAAATGCCTTTCTGTTCGGTATGCAAAATTGATGTTAATTCTCGCACTTGGTTTACGCATTTACGTACTAATAAACATAAAAATAATAGCATTGTACCCCTCGATGACAAAATTGAAATTATAGATACTTGTTTTAAAGGACGTATTGTAAGTTATCGTATTAAAGCGTGCGAAAATAATATTAATGACTATCCAGAATCTTTTTTAAATAGTATCAAAAAAGAAGTAAATTCTTTAATAGACAATTCACTTCAAAAACATACATCGGTCAAGGTTAACTTTGATTATTACGGTATTTTTTTGATGTACAAAAATGATGTTCAAGAACTAAAATCTTTTGCAACAAAAAACATAATTGTTCATTGTAATTACAATTTTGATTTGTTGTATCAAAACTTTTCAGTTCAGCTTTTAAAAAAAATTGAGGAATTTCAAGAAAGAGATAGTGGATGGTCATTTTTACATAATTCCCATTTAGAAATTAACATTAATAAATATCAACCACTTAGCGGATCAAAATTTTTAGATTTACCTAAATTCATAAAGAGCAAAAAAGCTTGTTTGAATATTCAAAACAATGATGATTATTGTTTTTTATGGTGCATTGTTGCTGCCCTATACCCTGCTACGCATCATTCGGAGAGAGTAACTTCTTATCCACATTTTCGCGACGTCTTAAACATTGATGGCATTGCTTTTCCAATCTCTTTTTCAGACATCAATATTTTTGAAAGACACAATCCCATGATACAAATTTACGTTTATGGTCTAAGAAATGGTAAAACTATAACAGGGCCACTGTATAGACCAACGAAGTTAATCGAAGGGGCCAAAATTATTCATTTGCTGTATATAGAAAATGATAATTCATCTCATTATTGTCTCATAAAAGATTTACCTCGTCTTGTAAAAAGTCAAATCACAAAACACCACAGTAAGTTGTATTTTTGTGAAACCTGTTTATTGTTTTTTCCTGATCAAGAAAAAATTAATAAACACCAATGTGGAGGAGTCGTAACTGTTTTACCAAATAAGGGGTCGGTTATACAATTTACAAACTATCAAAGAAAACAAAATGTTCCATTTGCTATATATGCTGATTTTGAAACATTACTTGAACAGATTTGTAACCATGAACATGACACCGCGAATACGCTCCGCTTACAACGACACGTTCCTACTGCATTTGCATATAACATTGTTTCTTCGATGGATGATAATTTTAATGAATTTAAATCGTATCGTGGTATTGACTGTGTTTCAAAATTCATTGATTTTCTTACTGAAGACGTTAAGAGGATTCATAAGATATTAACCGAAAATGTTAGGATTAAATTTTCACAAAAAGATGAGATCGATTACATTCAAGCATGGCAGTGCCACATATGTGATCTTCCCTTGTGGAATAACAAAGTTAGAGATCATTGTCATATCACAGGTCGTTATCGTGGCGCCGCACATAAACATTGTAATTTACAGTATAAAGTACCTGTATTTGTACCAATTTTTTTTCACAATTTATCAGGTTACGACTGTCATTTATTCATTAAAAAATTAGGGGAAATTCCAGGCAAGTTAACCATAATTCCAAAAAGTAAAGAAAAATACATGTCGTTTTCCAAATTCATATTAATCAACGATAGTGAATACGTTCATGTTAGATTTTTAGATTCATTTCATTTTTTAGGTACTAGTTTAGTCAAACTTGCAAAAAATATGGCTATTGAAGATTTTAAAAATATGCGTTACCATTTTCCAAGTTATGATCACTTTCGATTGCTTACACGAAAAGGTGTATATCCTTATGATTACATCAGGGACTGGAAATGCTATGAGGAAACTGTCTTGCCATCACAGCGTTTCTTTTTTAATTCTTTAACCAATGAAAGTATTTCCTCGGAGGACTATGAACACGCTAAGTTAGTGTGGAATGCATTTAACATAAAAAATTTAGGTGAATATACTGACTTATACTTAAAAACAGATGTACTTCTACTTACCGATATATTTCAAAAGTTCCGGAAAACTTGCAAGTTACATTATAAGCTCGATCCCGCATTTTATATTACCGCACCGAGTTTATCTTTTGACGCAATGCTTTTAAAAACTGGGGTTCGATTAGAACTCATAGATGATCTGGCTATTGTGCGAATGATTCAAAATGGTATAAGAGGAGGGTTATGTGTGTGCTCACACCGTTATGCTAAAGCTAATCATAAGTATATGTCTTCTTATGATTCAACAAAACCACCGTGCTTTATAGTTTATTTGGATTGCAATAACCTTTATGGTTTTAGTATGTGTCAATATTTACCCCACTCGGATTTTAGATTTTTGAATGCAACAGAAATAGTGCAATTACATAATAATATTAACACTATAAAGGATGAAGCAGAATGGGGTTTCATATTAGAAGTAGATCTGTTGTACCCGGAATCCTTACATACTTTGCATAATGATTTACCATTTTGTCCTGAAAAATGCATTCCACCGGGTGGTAAAACGAAAAAACTTATTTCCAACCTTTATAATAAGTATAACTATGTAATTCATTATGTTCACTTAAAAAAGTGTTTGGAACATGGATTAATATTACGTAAGATTCATAAAGTTATTACATTTAGGCAAAGTGCATACTTGAAAGAGTATATTGAATTAAACACACAACTACGACAAAAGGCAAATAATGTATTCGAACAAGATTTTTTCAAGCTTTTAAATAACAGCGTGTTTGGGAAAACACTGGAAAACACAGAGAATAGAGTGAATGTTCATTTAGTTAATACTTGGAATGATTCTAATAATGTTACTAAAAAGTGTCACACCGCTGAAAAACTAATTAGCAATCCTTATTTTCATAGTGCTTCAGTTTTCTCAGAAAATTTAGTAGCGATACAAATGAAACCTGATCAAATAATTTTAGACAAACCTATTTATATTGGCTTTACCGTTTTAGAATTATCTAAATCGCATATGTATAATTTTCATTACAATATCATCAAACCCTTTTATAAAAATAAAGTAAAGTTATGTTATACGGATACAGATTCCTTAGTGTATGAGATATTTACATCAAACTTTTATCAAGATTTGAATTTTAAGCTTTTAGATTATTTTGACACTAGTAATTACTGTATCGATAACGAATTTAAAATACCTCAAATTAATAAAAAAATCCCTGGATTATTCAAAGATGAGATGGGAGGAAAAATCATCACAGAATTCGTTGGTTTAAGGTCAAAATTGTATTCTATTAAAACTCCTGATTATGTAATTAAGAAAGCGAAAGGGATACAATCTAGTGTAGTACGTGATTTAACAATTAACGATTATGAGAATGTTTTGTATAATAAAGGAGTCATTCGAAGGAAAAATATATTGTTCAAATCAATTAAGCACGAGATATTCACGCAAAGTGTAAATAAAATTGCACTCTCTGGAAATGATGATAAACGAGTATTATCTTCAGATAACATTTCAACGCGTGCATGGGGTCACTCTGCTATTTTAAAAGAAATGTATTAATGAATAAGATTTTACCACGTAAACCAGATTATATTTAAATTAGAGTTAGTTGAAAGTGTATTTATGTGAATGTCGTAAGTTATTTTATAAGTTATTTTAGTTTTATTGTGTAAGAATAAAATGATATTATCATAATAGAAATAAATGTGATATTGTGAGAAACCATAATTGTTTTATTTATTCAGCTTTACATTTTTTGTTGATCATGAATACAATAACCCTTCTTTTTTTGCTTCACCGCAGTCGGGTAAAAATCAAGTTGCGACATGTAGCAGGAATATTATTACTAACAATGTTTATGCCGCTGTAATATGAGCGTATATGTATTTCATCACTCGGATACATGTAATGCTTAGTTAACAACTTTCGGTAGCTTAAGAACATAAACAAAAATACAATCATTTGAAACTAACCACTGTAAATTGCTTTTTACTGTGTTTACATTACGATTGATTGTCTTGTGCACCAATATGTATTTATTACATAAAGGTTAGAAGATATTGCATTCGATACTTATTGCACTGCATAATAAATTCATTTTATTTAATCATTTACTAAATATAGTTCGCTTGAAGTACTTGTACCTGCACATTATATTCAACATGACTTCGGTAAGTAATTATTTTATATTTTCATACAAATGTTGATGTTTTATGCAATGTAAATATTTAACGACTTGTTATAATATTGTTTCAGCGATCGGGATCAGACATCGTTTTTAGTCAGTATGCTCAAGATCCTTACGAAGAATTCAATGAGATGCTACGATGCGATCGTGAAAACGCCAATCGAATGGCGAAAGAAAAAAAGACGAAACCACGTCGTAAAGACACCGTGAACAAACCCAACTCCACTCAGTCTTTCGTGATGAGCAGACACCAGCGGCGAGGCATTAAACTGATCAAAATATCAGTAATTGACCTGTGTAATAACTCGCTAGGCAGCGACAATGACAATGAAACTGAAAATGTGATTATAAGTGCGCAGTACATAGTTAAAGAGGTGGTGGACCCTATAGTGGATGAAACTGAATCATTAGTTAGGAAAATATCTAAATCGTTAATAGAATATAGTGATTGAAAATATTTGTATTAAGTATTTGTAAGTTTTAGTATGTGGGATAATAAAGGTACGTAAGAGGGTGACTATATTGTTTGTGGTAGAATAGTATATAGTTTTGTGTTTTTATATTTAGAATAGGAATAAACATAACTGTAAATAGTATAGGGTTATTATAAAATAAACGCATTATTGTCATTTAAAAATGTTTTATTTTTATATCTTAAAACTAATAAACAGATACATATACACCTTTAGTTATTCCTCTAAATACTTTTTTATACATAATACGTTTTTAAGAGCACACTGTTTGGAATGTTTATTACAACACAAGTTAACTTTTTCATCGCAGGAGTATTTTTTGTGCAACTTGGATAAATTAGGACACAATTTCTCATCAAGTTCCGATACATTACAATTGGTACATAGATCCTTAACCCATTTTACCTTCTCAGAACCTTTAACTATAATATTCTTATCTTTTAAATATGGTACGATTATACGATGGAATTCTCTGTAGTCGATGTGTCCTTCACTCCAATAAATGCCTCGGTTTTTTTCTATCCATTTAACTTGAATCTTTTCTTCGCTTGTTAGATGTCTAAATAAGTATGGAGGTTTTATTAAAAACGATTGCGTATAGTTTTGAGTCGCAAATGCCAATTCTTTTATTATAAAATTGTTGTAAAGATCCTTGAATCCTTGTACATCCAATATGAGAGTATCCGATTTCATGATATTTTCTTAACAGTGCTGCTAAGCGGTTTGTACTCAATTATGCAGTCGTTTAATATCAGACAATATGCCGATGTTTGATCAGGTATGTCTGAATCACTTTCGATTTCCACTCTAACGTCCACAACAGGTCCTCCTTTTAGATTATCGGCTTGTCTGGAGCAATCGATAACGAATAGTGGCGCTAAGTCTTTGAATTGTTTTTCACTTAATAAGGGTTCCGCGCGACGTCCGTAGTACGACTGTTGAAATCGAGTATACTGTTCATATAATAAAGCTGTGTTGTTGTTTGCAAAATTAACGTTTAAATTTTCGTATGGAAAGTATGTTGAATTGAGGTATACTTTAACATCTCGTATATGACAGTGATCAAACTGAGACATGTCAGAACTGGCACTATTTTTTCTGTTTGTTTGTAAACCAATAATAATATATCTGGGTTTTTCTATTTGCGATGATGTTTTGATAGACCAGGTATGTTTAGTAGTCCTAGGTAACGCAGGATACTCGTAAAGATCCCAATTTCGGAATACCATCTGCAGTGGACGATCTTTTTCTAACAATTTAATTAAACTTAGTTTTTCCTTATCAGATACTTTAACGTGCGGTACGCGCCATATGATTTTATTTATAATAACGTCTTCTAAAATTTCACCAGTATTTAATTTCACAGCGTTCAAGTTTGTATTGCTACGTAACAATATCAACTCGTGCCTACTATTTATTACAATCTTTTTAAAATCCTCCGCAAAACCGAGTATGTTGCAAAGTGGTATGGATACAGAAAATTTACCACCGTTTATATTTTTAATGCCTTCGATATTCCAGCCCCAAGAATTAGATATTTTTGATTCGGTCTCATTCATTGAAATTAATGACTTCATCGTGGTAGTTACACCAGCATTTTTTATTTTATCAATTTCGACTCCATTTAGCTCGTACCTTATATCTTGGAATAGATAGAGTAGAGCATTATTGGTAAAATGAACACTGCTCGCGGTTTCTTTTGCATCCTTTTTCTTAACAACTATGGTTCCTTCCAAGTACAAGGTGCTTGCTGACGGTAGTACATACAAGTCCTGTTGGTTGATAGGTATGCGTATCTCGTCATTCCTGTTAAAACTGGTCACGTACGGTTTATATGAATGGTATTCGATGCCTTCAACAGTATTGTCGTAGGTTGGTGCGGATAAAACATCTAAGATATTCATTTTAGGAGACCGATAGCTTTAAGAAATGCTTTATTTTCTCTCGTTAATTTTATTCTTTTCTTTGAGCTAGTTCTTATATGACTGGGAGCTTTATATAAACTGATGGTTTTTTTTGGTTGATGCGTATATTTATTATAGTCAATCATTTTTTCTTCTTAGATGTAAATAAAGCTGTACTTCTTCACCGCGTAAATTTATCAGTTGATTGTTTATGTCCAATAACCGTATATGTATGCAGCTTATGTTGTTTTGATTAATCGGAAAGTATATTGCGTTTTTAGGAATTTCTATGATTCTATATCCTGGTGGCACGTTGAGTGCAAATTCGTGGATAATGTGACTGGGCTCTCCGTTTACGTACGAACCACTGACAATATCACATTCAATCCTGATCACGGTCGTTGGCAAAATGTTAACTGGAAACTGTGAGACATGCAATTTATTAGCTTTTAAGATCTGCTTATCATATCCTAATAGGTTTCGAAAAGTGTCTTCCTTATCGAAGTTTATATTTTTAGAACAGAGTATAGTAGTTTTTAGAGTATTGTTATTGCACAGTAGTTTTATCGAAGCGTTTTGTATTTTGGACTTTATATAATCGCTGATATCTTGAAGTTCATAAGTTCCTTCGGGTATTTCAATTACTTCCTCCGATCCATAGTAGAACTTATTGTTCTTTTTATCAATATTTGGAATAGAATTAAACGTGGAGAAATGCAATAATGCGCACTCGTACTGACCGTTTAATTGTAATGTGTTAGGATAGTAAGTAGACAAATCTGATGACTTTCCAGTTATTGACAAAGTGAGGGACATCTTGAGAATGATAAAAATGAAAGAATAACATATTAATTTATACATTTTTATTTTTCCAAAAATTCCTTAGATATTCTAAGCATAAGTGTCCACAATTCACAGTATTGAATTTTTGGTATCTTGTATAGTTGTAAAAAATATTACAGTTTTTTAAGTATCGTATCAATTCGAGAGGCGGTTTCAAATCACCGAAGCTGTCAAAATATTCACAATAATTATTAAATTTAATATAAGCCACCCAATGAGTTCCTTCATTTTTTGAATTGTCCAAATTCACGATAGCACATTCAATCTGTTTTGGTTTTCTCGGTAACCGATCTTTCATGTAAACTCCTCGAAAGTATGGCAAGTCGCGAGCGTGCTTTTTGATGTCAACATCAGTTAATGGACGATTAGGTAGCTTACTTAACAGTTTTTTGACGAATTTATAAACAAACCTTTACCATTTTTATGCGGTTTAATGTACAACCCCTTTCCTATAGCTAATGCTTCCATAGTTTTATTGTGCCGTTCAGTTTCTTGTAATTTTTTTTGAGCTGTTTTGTAGTCGTTAACTGTTTTTGCGATACCCGCAGCACCACCCGCTAAAGATCCTAATGCCGATAAACCAGCGAAAATTGGGATCAAAGGCAGAACTCCACCAGTCTTCGGTATGGGTATGACACGAGGAACTCGTACTTTCTGTACGCAAGGAAATATCTTTCTAGCAGCCAAGTAAGCGGCGTTTATAAGAGCCTTACTGTCCATGTGTTTGAGTTTCCTAATTTTTGATCTTATTTTCGATACAAAACTGTTAAACGTTTTAATCCCTGCACCAGACTTTATTTTGGCTTTCATGACTTTGCTCACCAGCCACGAACTTAGTTTTTCCCCTTTTCCTGCGTCCTTGGATCTAAGTCTTTGTTTAGCCATGTTTAACAGTTGTAAATCAGCTTTGTGACGATTAGGTAAATCTGTATGGTTCTGATATGCAATATCGTGATGCATACAAGCTTCGTCTAACTTGTTTACGCCTCGATCTCCACGTAGTAACCGTTTTTGTAGTTTAGTACCCGGTCCGCAATAATTGTAACCAGGCAAATGAAGTTCAAAGGGTAAATTATTAATCACACTATTGACTAGTCCACCACCTTGCATTGTTCAAAGTAAAATGAAATACATGTAAGAAATAATAATGTTTATATGAATAATATGATATCTACTTTTATCAATTCACTATCGCAGCGCTGTTGATCCAACTATTTTCTGCGTTACTTAAACCTAACCATTTCACAAACAATTTATTTCCTTTTCTTTTTAAAACTTTTTCTATCAAATAAACGTTTGGGAAATATGTTTTTTGAAGTTCCGGTTCATAAAAGGTTCCCAAAATAGCTTGTTTGCGTTGGTCCTCTATATGATACGTTTTTGGAATGGTATTGTTTACTTTTTTTATGGTAAATATTTCAGTTGACCAATTAGGAGTATAGCCCTTTTTAAAAACATGCTTGTATTTACTTATGCGAACACTGTCACCAACTTTGAACTTAGGTACGCAACGAAAAGAAACTTGCTTATGTGATTTTTTTATATTTTCTTTTATGTTTAACTCATTGCATTTATTTACTTCAACAGGTTTACATTGAATAGTACGATGCTTTGTGTTGTTATACATTTTCAATGTATCTTGTAACACCGTTTCATACCACTTGTAGTTTCCATTCATACTAAAACACTTATATAATTTATTTTTAATAGTTTTTATCAATCGCTCAACAATTGAAGCCTTCTTTGTAGAAAAGGTTGAGTAATGGTTAATATTAAACCTTCTCATGAGTGTCTGGAATGAAGTATTATAAAACTCTGTTCCTGAATCTGTTTGTAAATTAACCGGTTTGCGTTGACTTTTACTGAGTATGTTCCCAAATGCATTAGTAACATCAATTTTATTTTTCGATTTTAGCGGTTCCGCCCAGGCGTATTTTGAGAAACAATCTATCACCAATAAAATATAATTGTAACCATTGTTGTATTTTCTTAAATTTTGCATGTCCATCAGATCAGCTTGCCACAAATCATCAATCCCTTTCAAAATTACAGAACGACGATCAAAATTTTTTCTTGCCGCTTTGTGAATTTCATTTACAATTTGTTGTTTGGACATTATGAAGGCTTTTTAGATGCTAATAAGTTATCTACAACTGTTTTTGTGTAAAACTTATCTTCTAAATGAATGGAAACTTCAGATATCTTTGCTTTTAAAGTATTTTGTACATCATTCATAATTTGAGTTCGCATTAACAGCATGGATTTATATAAATCTTTCGTTATGTTTGTCATAAATTGATCTACATAATCCTTATTTACAGCATCATCTGGTTCTACAGGAGTTCTGATACCTCTCAACGTCGTAGCTTTTAAATCAAATTCACCATTTTCTGTTTTCGTTAATGCATTATCATTACTCTCGAATAATTCTGACAATCGCATTCTTTTATGAATATAATGTCCAAATTTGTCTATATTCATGTTGAATGTGCTTTGTATTGAAGGGTTAACAGTAAAATGAAACGTATGCAGAGAATAAAAGATATTTATTAATTAATAACTTTACTTTCACGTAACTCTTCGATGATGGATATTATTTCATTGTCCAGCCCAGTGTTGCCAGCGTCTCGTGAAGCAATCAATAGTTTTAATCTATCCACTAGTTCATTTGGATTATCCCAATAGACATAATCTACGTTTTTTCTCCACACTTTTTTCAACGGTAGTCCATTCCCCTTCGGTTGATTGTAGGTCTGATTTGTACTTTGTAATTTAAAAAGAGGTTTAATGACTTGCAAATATTTTTGCCCTTTGCTACTTTTGATGGGTTTGCTTGGTTCAAAATCTCGACGGTGTGCATTTGTATCGATCAGCATTGACTTATAATGTTGCATATCATTATCTGTCACTAAACTTACGTCTACATCTTTTTTTAGCAACAACTGTTTCAAACCCGGTGTATTTCGATATTTGCGACCCGTTACTGTGATAAAATCATCACCAATCGTAATGCTAGCTGAACCTAACATAAGTTTTCCACGCTCTATCCGAACACCAAATGGTACATCATGTAGTGCTTCAGGAGATAGAGACCAAGATGATGTATCGCATTCTTCGTTCTTATCACCCAACGATTGAAATGAAGATTCACTGTCGATTTCATTTTCATCACTGCTTTCCACGTACTCTTTGCTAGTAGGACCTTCCTTGTATAATGTTTGATTGCTTTCCAGGATTTTTTCATTTTCATCAGAAGTAGTTCCATTACTGGTGTTGGTTAGTAAATTAAGTGATTTGGTTATAGGTTTAAAAACCGTTTCTAATGCTTCCTTATTCCCAATCTCAAGTTCTCTCATGGTACGTACTTTTTTCTTTACAGCGGCTGAGGCATCTATGATTTGTTTTTTCAATGATTTTTCCATAGTCGTTAAATATATAGTTATCGCTTAAGAGTTGTTATAAGAATAATAACGTAACGATGTCAACTGTCTTAAATATAGTATCATTTTCTTATTCAAAGACAACAAATGTGTCAAATTTATTTCTGTAACATCCATTATTTTTAGAGCAATCTTTATTTATTACCACAAAGTTGTAAGGTTCGCTCCAAATTTTTGAACACATTTCACGAAACTGGATCCAAGTCATATCTGTATTGACATGTTCTTCATAAATATGTTTTAGATTAATATCATCCTGCTTAAAAAGTACGATAAGGTTAGCGTTGTCTCGTACTAACTGCTTTGGCACTTTACTATACGTTTGGTTGAGATAAAAACAATCGATATTTTTGTGTCTGCCCATTGCAAAGTAATCTCGCATGTTACTTTGATTTTCACATGCAACGTCATCAAATATTATTACAGAGTTGGGTTTAGCATCCTGAACACTCAAAACGTCTTCATTACCATTATATTTCTGAAATGAAATACCTGGAACTCGTTGTAAAACTCTTTCCAGAAATCTATACTTAGGCTGGTGCAAAGTTTTTGAATAAACATAAACATTTTGAAATTTTAAGCCGTTTTCATGTATAAGAAGACCAATGAGCAAATTTGTTTTTCCACAATTTGACGGACCACAAATAATACAACGTACTATGTTAGGTAATAATTCACCATGACGAACCCGAGTCTTAGGAACATCATCACAGATAGTGTTTACATTCAACGATTGTGGTTGTTTTACAAATTTCATGATAATTGTGTGAAACAGTTCGATTAACAATGACGAATATTATTTTAGATTAATATTTATAAACCATACCACTACCACTGTATATTTTGCGTAACTAACATTAACCGAGTTAACCGTTTATGATTGGGTATTCTGGACCACCGCGATGGCGAACTTGTTTCGCCGAGCGAAAAGTGGTCCAGAATGCCCAATCATATACTACTCTGCAGTGGTTCGAAATATCATAATGTTAGTTTTTTTAATATTTATTATTAATTTATTTGTATTGAACCAGAAATGAAAAGCTTCCATCGATTATCATTCATTATCATAAGGATGGATACAACGTTACAATTACAATACTTTTAAAGGCCAGCGACGCCATAATGCTTATTATTAATTTATACAATGCAAGAGACTACTACAACGAGAATCGCACGCGCCGCCATTACCCAATGCTCTCTAGTGTTGTCAGTTCATCCGGTAACAGTGACGCGACGTGTTAGTCGATTCTTATTTCGGTTAACAGTTCGGCGATCCTGACTTTCCGGCGTCCTCGCAGGAACTCAGCTCACCCCTCAGGCACGTGCACATCTTCGACCGAGGAAGCTGTAAAGAACGGTGTTGTCTGGGGCGGTAAGTTGTGCAGAACATCTATACCGCCGCAGACAACGTTAGCCCCGAAGGCAATCGTAGATCAGTTAGCAAGCCCCGAAGGCAATCGTAGATCAGTTTGCAAGCCCCGAAGGCAATCGTAGATCAGTTAGCAAGCCCCGAAGGCAATCGTAGATCAGTTAGCAAGCCCCGAAGGCAATCGTAGATCAGTTTGCAAGCCCCGAAGGCAGTCGTAGATCAGTTAGCAAGCCCCGAAGGCAATCGTAGATCAGTTAGCAAGCCCCGAAGGCAATCGTAGATCAGTTAGGAAGCCCCGAAGGCAATCGTAGATCAGTTAGCAAGCCCCGAAGGCAATCGTAGATCAGTTTGCAAGCCCCGAAGGCAATCGTAGATCAGTTAGCAAGCCCCGAAGGCAATCGTAGATCAGTTAGCAAGCCCCGAAGGCAATCGTAGATCAGTTAGCAAGCCCGAAGGCAATCGTAGATCAGTAGGCTTATTTGCTATCGCTTGTTGACAACCCAAGCAATGTTCAGTAAATAAAAATAATGGCATAAACGCAAAATTATCATAGACTACGATCGGTGACCAATTATTTAATAGTATATCTCGTTAATAATCGACGTTAGACGATGCGAAATTGGTATTTTCACATAGTATTTAAGAAAGAAATTATTGCTTTCGTTGACAACTGCCATAGTGAATACGCCCACTGGTAGAAACGCCCCGAAGGCAATGTGTAATGCAGTTGTGGTAATGTGATATTCCGCTGAGACCATGTGATATGCCGCTGAGGCAATGTGTTATGCCACTGAGGCCATGTGATGTGCCTCTGAGGCCATGTGATATGCCGCTGAGGCAACGTGTTATGCCGCTGAGGCCATGTGATATGCCGCTGAGGCCATGTAATATGCCGCTGAGGCCATGTGATATGCCGCTGAGGCCGTGTGATATGCCGCTGAGGCCGTGTGATATGCCGCTGAGGCCGTGTGATATACCGCTAAGGCCGTGTGATATGCCGCTGAGGCCATGTAATATGCTGCTGAGGCCATGTAATATGCCGCTGAGGCCATGTGATATGCCACTGAGACCATGTGTTATGCCGCTGAGGCCATGTGTTATGCCGCTGAGGCCGTGTGATATGCCGCTGAGGCCATGTGTTTTGCCGCTGAGGCCATGAGCACCAATGATCAAAGCAGAGCATCGTTAGCTATCTCAGAATCTAATATTACCCTACATTTATCAGAACCATCGATATTTTCGCTCAGCCTTTCCGTCGTTACACAGAAACAACCCAAACCAGCAAAGAATGCACCTCCCACAACCAATTTTCTGCCCACACTCGGCACAATGGGTTATGCTCTACAGTGTTCGAAATCTTTTTTTTTTTTGTTTTCTTTTCCGTACCCGAAGGCAATCGGCGCAAGCCAAAAACAAATGAAAATCATACCTTTATATCATCAATAACTCTAGTTGCAATTTGAAGGTAATATTGATTATTTACCCAGACACCAGCGCAGTATGTTACCTCTCTGCAGTATTGCGAACTTCCAACCAACCAGTCCTTTATCTTTTAGAGGTCGCTCAAAGTGATCCACTTCTAGTTTGAGGGCAAGCATTTATACGCCAGAAAAGCATAAACCCCGAAGGTAATAAACTGCGAAGCAAACATTATCTAATATAATTTTATCCAATACCATAAGCTAGTCAAGGTTTTAGCCAAGACGAGTATCGAAGCTATTCATCATACAAAACCAAACTAGTGTTGGGACAGCCAACTGCTCATAATAAACATCACTGACTTCAAAAGCCATTCGAAGTCCCAAATCCCAAATAAATATCAAAGCCATAAATATATTCAACTCAAGTTGCATGTAAGCATTTCCATAGTCCCGAGTGACTGTCATCTGCCATAGCATCACTCATCTGTAAAAGCTAATCCAAGTCCCAAGTCTCAAACCATGCAGTATTTATGTCAAACGATGACAACGTTAAGCTATCGTTAAAGCTCTGTTGTGGGACAATGATAACCACAAATAACTTCAAAATGTAATACACATCAATTTGAATAATCCCGTATCTTGGCACAAGCAATCAACTGAATGATTATATCAACCAGTAGTCCATAATCCAATATTAAACATTATGTCTGACTGTTGGGCACGTCTCTTTGAAGACATCAAAACAGTTAAAAACTCACCAGTTAATTAAGACTAGCACAGTGGAAATTTTGAGCCACAACATAAGCTAGTATCATAATCCACCAGTCACTTTTCTAAAATACTAAGTCAACAGAAACTTACAGAACAGTTGAAAGGTGTTTTATCAATTAGCCAATATCAGTCATGATGGAATACATTAAATAAAAGTAAACATACCTCAATTCCTTTTAAATTATTCTATCATCATTTTGGTCCTTAATACTTTTTACCTTATTTATTTATATTATTTTTTTTTTATGGTTAAATTCAGCTGGTTACCATAATGCCAAAACACAACCTTTGTTATGTTTATCACACTTATTGCATAAACCGACAGGCAGCAGCATGTTGTTCCAAAGCCAAATATATATTTCATAATGCCTGTGTCTGGTAACTTAATAACATAATATTAAATTTTCTGAAATCACAATACATAATCTTACTAAGAAAATATTAATTCCATGACATAAGTCAATGTTCACCATGCATACAATCATGTTAACATTGTTCATAAAAATAATTTTACATTCCGGTGACATAACACTTAGTCCACCTTTTCTCAAATTTATTAATGTTATATGCATTAAACATTCCTGGAACAAGTTAACTTTGACAACGCTTTTCCACCAGTCTCAATACCACTGATATTATGTACCATCTCAATTATTTGCAAACAATAGCTTTTGATACTAGACCATTTCTGAAAACTCAAACGTTTCTGAAACAAGTTTAACTTTGACTATACTTTGACCACCAGTTTTAACATCACTTATAATAACATGTTTTTAAAACATTTGTTCACAACATTTTGAGATCCTGAAACATTCCTGTAAACTCAACTCGACAATATCAGAAACAAGTGTGACATAGAACAATTTTTCGACCAGCATTAATATCACAAATATTGTTTGTTATACTCTTTGAATCATTTATTTCAATAGCTTTCTGAAACAAGTTTAACTTCATCCACCAATATTAATACAATTAATAATACATAAATGCACTGAATATTTGGTCCATAATACTCAACACACAACAAGTCAATCCACACTCCATAAAATACATGAGATACCACAAATTAAAACATAATCTCTACAGCCCCTTTTGAGCCCAGCACAACCCTAATTTCAAGTGTTACATGTGGAAACCGCTAAGAGTAAGATCCAATTTAACTCCAACTAACACTAGTACCTGTTTATATTATTCTGTACTGTTATGAACATCAAATATTCCTGTAAACATCACTTAACCATTTTTCCAGGTAAAGAATATCATATAATTCATTTATAATCTGTAAAGTTGTTTATCAATTTTTTTACTTTAGTAAACATTGAATACTCCATCTTTGTACCATAGCCAAAGTGAGTAGACTTCTATGAGTATAATTCAGACAAACCATAACATGAGAAATTATTTATCAAAGTAAAATCAACATAAAATCAAATAGTAAAATCATACCTGTTATCACCCTACCTTTTATATTGGGGTAGCATAACATAACTCACTAAATGATTGTTATTAATCAATCATCTTGTATTAAACTTTAGTTATTCCACATACTAATTCCTTAAAATACATTGAATACTACTTGGAATGTTAACTGAAACAGAAATAGTTATAATACATTTTCTTAACAATTCCTTCGATGATCATACTTTATTAGCATTTATTTCCTTTCATTTTAATTGCTTCATAGTATTCCTCGAGTGCCAGATATATTGGATCATAACTTCCACTTGTGATCTGGTCTATTAATTATTGTAGTTAATTGCATAATTACTTCATATAACCACAATATACTTCTGTTTGTCTCTCTACAGAATTTCATTGGGTAACACTCATATTAAGACCTGTAAAACTTCAGATTTATAAACATTTAACAGTTATTATTGAAAGACATTAACCATTTCCATTGTGTCATAATTTTATTTGTTTTATTGAAACAAATAATGCATTATGTGCAGTATAATTTGTACAAAACATACAATAAATAATACTAGAATTTTTCAATTTATCTAATCATTGTTATGCCAGATTACTTTCTTAAATTATATTAATGTATGATTATTGATCAAGTATTAAATCTAAAGTTGTTGTTAATTGTTAAGTCACAACACATACATGTTAACTGAATTTTGGATGACTTTGTTTCATTATGATTTAATGGACTTTAATATGTTTTATTTAAGATGTATAAATTATGAATCATTAGCTCCATTATGTATAAATTTAAATGTTTGGTTATGTTTATCTACTTTGTTATCTGATGACAATGTTTGACAACATTGTTTACCTATATATTTTATTGTATAAAACAAATGAAGAACATCATGCAGATAGTTGATAGGGTAAAATTGAACCCGTACATTTGAACTGAGTTGTTCATTAAACTTTATTAAAGTTATCTTGTAAGACTTAACAACACAATAATAATAAGTTTAAGTCGATACATTACCGAATGTCCTTTGTTAGGATCATAAAAGTCTTACCACATGCATTCACATGTTTATTCGATTCCAATAAGTATTTTTACCCACAAACAATACTTATAACTTCGTATCATCGACCATGTTGTTTCACAACTTAATAAATTATTACTATAACGTACTTATTGATATGTCTAACATTATAGTTTGACCATAATATCTTTAAATTAAATAACTTTTTACAAATTGAAATAACTTTTTCAACTTTTTAAATTACGAACAATCATTATGGCGGGCAAGTCGGTAGGTACGCGTCGGTCGCTAATCTCACTTCTGAGATGTTAGAAGGAAACCCACTGAAGCTTTAAACTTTACAATATATTATCATAAGGATGGATACAACGTTACAATTACAATACTTTTAAAGGCCAGCGACGCCATAATGCTTATTATTAATTTATACAATGCAAGAGACTACTACAACGAGAATCGCACGCGCCGCCATTACCCAATGCTCTCTAGTGTTGTCAGTTCATCCGGTAACAGTGACGCGACGTGTTAGTCGATTCTAATTTCGGTTAACACTATGTACAGCTGATATGCCAGCTGATTTGCTTACTAAAAGTTTAAATTCAATCAAGCATAAAACTTTTGTTAAAGCTATTGGTCTAGTAGAAAAATAGATAACTTGTATTATTTTTATATAGTGGGGGTGTTAGTTTATATAAAAATAAGAATACACCTAGCGCCATCTAGTACTAAGTATGTGAATTATATGTTATAGATTTTTTGTCTGTGCCTCAATAATTATTATATGGTTCAAGTCAATTCCATTGATGCGTCGTTTTATATTCAATAATTTCCCTTTGTTCCTTTTGAAAATCCTACGGATTTCCAAGCCGGGGAGGATGTTGACGCCGTTTACACCTGATTGAATAAGGCGCCATCTAGTGGGCGCATCCACGAACCGGTAGGTCGGTTCGATCGCTACGGTCGATGCGTGGCGTTGGCATCGCCTGCTCTCGAGCGCACCGACGCGACGCGGCGACGGGACCCGCGAGTGAAAAGAACGTTCTAGTGTTGCTCTGATACTCCTCGAGAGCGCTGCGCTGGTGCTCCTCGTGTCTCTCCCGCTTGGTCTTGGTTGATGCGCTATCACCAGATCTGAGAACTACTAATACTCCTTTCGAACATTTCTATAAACTATAACAACTAACGAACTGCTTTGGGTAACACGCTGTTCCCACGCTTGTGATTTGTGTTTGTGACCTTGTGCACCCGTACGCTTAATTTTCTTCACCTGGGGCTGACTGCTATGCATGTGATGAGACTGTGGACGAGTCGGTCGGCTTAAGGGTAAGTGGATGTGCTTTTTTTTGGCTTGCCTATATTTCAGTCGGGTGTGAACGCGTCCTTCCCTCTTCAACCGCTCCTTTTTTTTTCCCGCATTTTTTATAAACCGCATCCCCAATCTGTGATATCTCTTTTTTTTTCCTATAGCTTCATTTAATTTAGACAACACTTTTAAATTATTTTTGTATCGTTATTTAAGTATTTTATGTATATGCTTCAAATATCTATGTCATAAATATACCTCTTACCTTCGTCCGTGTGTCAATGTGGGGTACCAACTGAAAACCAGCGCTGGGTGTTCTACACCTAGCATATGCTGAGTTGGTGACCTTTTTGGTGCGGTATGCTGGACAACTCAAATAGTATTGTGTTTTTTCTTTTTTTAATTATTTTTAATTTTCCTTTTTTTTTTGTTTTGTTTGTTTTGTGTTTATGTTCTGTGTGTTGTCTTGTGTACTGTACTGAATAAATGTCTTTCTATTCTATTCTATTCTAATGCATTATTTTAGAACAACTTTGAGTATCATAAAAAAGGTTATGATTATAGTGAATCAACCTTAAAAGATAGACATATGCCGTCTCGAACTTTTTTTAAGACATTTAAAGGAGAACAATTTCATCTTACATCATTTTTGTGTAACTTTAACCGTTTACGCATCGCAGGCAACGGAAGCTCTCAAAAGGAATATTTTTCTCAGATTATGCAACATTTTTCATTGATGCTCCGTTCCTATTGGTCGTAGCGTGATGTTATATGGCCTATAACCTTCCTCGATAAAAGTACTATCAAACACAAAAATAATTTTTCAATTTGAACCAGTAGTGTTCTTGAGATTAGCGCGTTCAACCAAACAAACAAACAAACTCTTTAGCTTTATAATATTAGTATAGAAAAAAAAAAACTTTATTTCAGTAAATCTTTACAAATAAGTTACCGGGGCTTCCCAGAAAGTAATCAAAAGATACTTGTGTTGGGAAAACCTCGCTCTTCCCATGTGGACATACTTAACTTAGATTTACATAATTTCAGTTTCACTTAATACTATTTTCTAAATACAGAAATAAAAGCATACTTGTCGAGTGGTTGTGTGTCTGTAGTGAGTAATTAGTAAATTGTAGTGTGTATGTACGAGGATGTGTAATTGCGTGTGTGTGTGTGCGTGTGTGAGGGTGTGTGTGTGTGTGTGTGTGTGTGGGTGTGTGTGTGGGTGTGTGTGTGGGTGTGGGTGTGTGTGAGGGTGTGTGTGTGTGTGTGTGTGTGGGTGTGTGGGTGTGTGTGTCGTGGGTGTGTGTGCATGTGTGGAATGTGTTTATGTCGGTGTGTTGGTGGTTTAAAACTGTGTACATTTTAAGCAATTTATCAAACGAATGTTGTCAAAATATCTTCCACTTCTTCATAATTAAGAGTTAAGAGCCACTCAGAGCAGCTCGGAGATTTTGTATAAGATTTCAGTAGAAAATCTAAAAGGCTTACAATACATTACTTTAATCAGGGATCTTTGCGCCCGCTCTAGATCTATAAAATATGACTTAGCTGCACCACCCCATACCGAGATGCAATATATAATGACAGATTGGGCTAGTGCAATATATATTTTGTTCAGTAACTTGGCACTCATAACGTGTCTCAGACACTTGAAGACCCATATGAGCTTTCTTAACCTTCCAATAGTTCAAGGTGTGGGTACCAGCTTAATCTTTGATCCACCATAATTCCAAGGTACCTAGCAGAGCTAACTTTTTGAATTTCTGGACAACTGCAAGTACAAGAGGGAGAAAAATACGACAGGAATGAAGTTTTATTTTAAAATCAGGTGAGGGCTGAGAATTTTTGTATGGTCCAAAACATATATAATTTGTTTTTTTTGGTATTAAGAGTGAGCAGATTCTCATTAAGCCAATGACTAACTCTGGCCAGTCCCCTCTCGGCTTTCAATCCAACATTAACCCATGTGTCATCAGTAAAGATAATGGCAGTGTCATCCGCGTAGGACAGAATTTTCCCCCCGACGCTCCTAAGGTTGCAGAGTTCATTGATATATATCAAAAAGAGCGTCGGACCGAGAACACTGCCCTGTTGAACTCCAAATGTTACGTTTTCTTCTTCACTAATCAAATTATTAATCTTTACCACCTGCCATCTGTTTTGAAGATAACTACCGAGAAGGGAGAGAGTTGAGCCACGGAATCCTAAATTCTCGAACCTGCGTATAAGTGTTGGAATAGAAACAGTATCAAAGGCCTTTTTGAGGTCAAGAAAGGCCACTATACACTTGTTACCCTTATCTATTTTATTTGTTATAGCGGTTACAAGGTCCATGGTAGCATCCTGTGTCGACATTGCCTTTCTAAAACCATATCGAGAGGCAGATAAGATATTGTATTTAGTCAGGTAGTTTACTATTCTAGAATTTAATAGCCTCTCAACAATTTTAGAAATGGAGGTCAACACAGAGATTGGCCGGTAGTTGTTAATATCATCGATACTTCCACCCTTATACACAGGAGTAACAACTGTTTTAAAATATATAAAATTCCGGTGTTAAAACATAGGTTAGCAAGGTCACTGATTAAAGGGACCAAGATTTCCTTAGCTTGTTTCAAGAAAAAGGTAGGGATACCGTCCCAACCTGACGCGCTCCCAGAGTCCAAGGACATTAATGTATCTTCTACTTCCTCTTTAGAGGTGTCTAATAAAACAAAAGAGGACAGATTACAGACATCTGTGTTTCTTGATTCCGACGGTATGAAGTTGTTTGAGATATTTTTAGCCAAAGTGTGTCCAATACTAGTAAAATGTTTATTGACATGGTTTATAGAGGCTTGAGGACATGATTTTATCTTAAGTAGTTCACCGTTTGAGGTTTTGGGTAGTTTGTACTGTGTAATTTCGTTAATGGTTGTCCATAGTGCTCTAGGGTTTTTTTACAGATGCTTTAATTTTATCTTTATTGTATTTATTTTTTAGTTTTTTAATAAGATTCCCACAGAAAGTCCGAAAGCGTTTGTATGTTATAATTAAAATTTGATTTTGTGGGTTTGATTTAAGATTTAGGTATATTTTGTTTCTTAGTCTAATACACCGTATGGCACCAGTGGTTATCCAGGGCTTTATTGCTCTTATGCTATTTGCGACAACTACCTTTTTAGTGTTGGAGAGTATAGCTGATTTGACCATTTCTATGAGTGCAAAGGCATAAGTATCAGGATCTCTGAGGACACTAAAGAAGGAGCAGTCAACATTCATTAAATTATTATGAGCATTTTCATAGTTTACAACGCTTTTGTGCCTACGAGGTGTCGTAGGTTGATACTTACTACCGATTAATACAAGAATAAGGCAGTGGTCTGTTACTGTTGTATTTAAAACCGCAGAAAACGCCATGTTCCTTTTCCTATCAAGGCTCAAAAAGACGTGGTCAAGGCAGGCGTCTATTCTCGTAGGTAGGTTATGGGACGGTAACAATCCATGTAGTGATAGCATGTTTTAGTAAGATAATCTATTATTTCTCTCTTGATTGTTTTCAGTTAGCGAAATAATTAAGTCTATATTAATGTCACCTATAATCAATACGTTTTTGCAAGGAGTTATACTATCAAGATGGTTGTTGAGAGATGTAATGAAATTACCTGCATTTGGAAATGATGGAGACCGGTAGATACCCAGTATGGTATAGTTTGAGATTTGTATTTCTAACCCAGTAGCATTGATAAGGTTAAGTTCTTTAATTTTTGCTGATATTTTATTTTTGGTGTAAGCAACTACTCCATCACTTTGGTTAATGTGGGTTTTAGTTTGGAAGGATGTGTAATTTAATAATTGCGGTACATTTTTGTTAGGATTTAGCCAACATTCTGTAAGAATCAGAATATCTATTTCACACTTTAATTGTGTCAGATTGAGTTGCAAGTCATCAAAATTTTTGTATACACTTTAAATGTTTTGCGTTGAAATATTTAAATTATATATGGAATTATCTATCTTTAAATTAAGTTCCTGTATGCTGCACTTTAGTGAGTCCGCAGGCTTAATTTGATCAATTTCTTGCAACGTAACAAAACTATCCATTTATAGATATTGATTTAGAACTCTGGGGGTTACAACTAGGGTAGTTAGATAGTATATAGTTAAGTAACTGGACAGGTCGTGGTATTTTTATGAGTATGCGGATGAATTCAGTGTTAGTAAGTTGAGGGATATACGGCATGCAGCAAGTTGCGTATTGGTAATTTGTGTAGTATGGGTGTGTATTATGTATGTGGTATGTGGGTATATTTAGGTTTTGTAAATATATTCGTTTATTTTGAGAGTATACGGGTTGTATAAGTGGGTTATATGGTTGGTAGTTGTAATAGTGGGAGGAAGGTGTGTATGTGTATATGGGATTGTGTGTAAAATTTTGTGTATTTTGTTTTGTATAGTAGATATTTAACATTTCCTCTAAAATAATAAGTGTTAGCTTGTAGTAAACTGATTTAGATAACAAAATCATTTTTAAGTTATAGAGTCAGGCGTTACTTTGCGGAAATCCATGACATTAAATATTATTGTTTGAAAGATATTTAGCTTTAATTCCGCTACCAAAATCCAAGCTTGGAAGCAGGATGCAGTCCCACCGTCCCGCCCTCATGCAATATGCGCATGCAGGAAAGCCCACCCTCCCGCCCTCATGCATATGCAAAATACACGAAAAGTGAGACAAAAGGGGGGTAGCATGCCATGCAACCAAACCAATACTCGACACGTGTTTCGCCCCTCCACGGGGCATCCTCAGGAGATGTTGACTCGACAACCGCTCGGGCGCGAATGAGCCAGTTGTACGGCTCTCGCCCCTTTATATAGCGCAATGATGACGCATTGGCAACGGTCGATACAAACGTCACAAAGACGTCTGTATCGACCTACCTGCAATCATACTTAAAAGAGGTGATGTAATTAAGTTAGTTTGTTCATTCAACAGTGTATAGTTATTATTATTATTATGTTTGGAGATTTCTAACTGCTCCAACACACACAACCGGAAACTTTTATCACATACATGGAGAATGTTGTACGTATTATTGTCGCTCAAGGAATGGCCGGTATCGATTAAATGTTTAGCAAAATGTGATTTTTCTGAATGGCCATTCCTGTAAGCGGCAACATGCTCCCTATACCTTATTTCGAAGTTACGGCCTGTCTGACCTACATAGACCCCGTTGCAATCATTGCATACTAATTTATAAATACCGGATTTTTTTGGAATTTTCTAATTTGTCTTTGCCGTTACAAAGATTTCGTAAGTTATGATCTGATCGAAAGGCAACGAAAACATTGTGTTTTTTAAGAATATTCGCGATTTTATCGGAAATGGGGCCTATGTAAGACAGACTACCGACATGAGTAGTATATGATTGGGCATTCTGGACCACTTTTCGCTCGGCGAAACAAGTTCGCCATCGCGGTGGTCCAGAATGCCCAATCATAAACGGTCGACTCGATCAATGATATTAACGCTAATGAGAACCTAACAATGAAACTCGGTTTTAGCTATAGATATGCGATGCATTTTTGTCATCGATCAGATTGGGTCGTATATCGATATTTAAACACGTTACTGTCACTTGTTCGCTCATGCTTGCGCATTCGCGACGTGGGACAGAATGCCCAATAATATTTCTGGTAATTAGGTCTTGGGCATTCTGTCCCACTCTTGTATTGCGCGCTTACAACTGATACCACCGTCTGTGATACAGATTCATGTACGCAATATGCTTTTTCATCGCAATAACGATAGGAACCAACAGACAATGATTGTATTAATTTGTAATGTGTTTGTTATTGCGCGCTCACAACTGATATAATCGTTTGTGATATAGATTGGTGTACGCAGTATGCTTTTTTATCGCAAAGCAAATAATAAAAAACAAACAAAAGGTATTAAGATTTATATATTCAATTGTATTAAAAATATAACAATTCATTGAGTTTATGTATTAAGACTAGAAAGAACTAAACATTGGAGGCTTCACAAACAGTTCATCTGCGGACTGCACGAACGCTTGGAGTTTACGCCACTGGCTGGTGTCACCCTCAGTCTGAAATTTTATTCGAAGTAGCGCTTTCCTCCATAGCTCTTGAGAGTCTGTTTCACGAGCGTCATTTGTTTGATACACCTTGAGGTCAATGTAGTACTCGCCGGAGGTGTTTGCGGTCCGGCGTTCGCTACCGTTTGCTATTCTTGTAACGAAGAACGTGGACAACACAGGCGTCGATGTACCATCACATTCATCGTCTCGTTCATGTCGGAGCCCGAATATATCAAGCTTATTTTTTTTGCTGGAGCAAGGAGTAAATAATAATGTTACAAAGTACACGTTTACTAACAATTATTTTAGGAACACGTTTGAATTTAGGTACATTGTTTTGTTAAGATTTTGGGATACACAAAAGTTAAAATATCGTATTCGTTACCTTATAGTAGCGGATTTTGTAGTTAGAGTAGCCTTGCGTTTGCCTGTAGATGTTGTCCGTTTTTGAGAGGTTTCTGTTTTGCGGTCATTGTTGAAGGAAATGATGTCACTCTCGCAGTCAGACCTGAAAGTTTAACAAATCAATTTGTTATAATTATTTATTGAACGTAATATCAGTAACATAATAATTTTATATGAAATAAAATGTTTGTGTACATTGTATTCGAAGGCTCGACCACATTAAACACTCGACAATCTAGATATAAATTAATCAAGTAATAAAGTCAATACTTACATTTTAACTGGTGTGAATTCTAGCACATTGAGCAGCGGTGATGTACGAGTATAGTTTATTTACACAAAAGATACTCCGAATTGAAACTGTTGTGTTGATGCACGGTTTACTATCTAGATTTTAGCTGAAAACCAGTAGCTGGGGTATGGTATTGTACCAAATATTATATCAGCACTAGAAAGTAAACTAATGATCGCTAACAAACATGCCTTTGCTTATAAGCAAATGTGATGTGATTCCTTGGATAATTTAAAATGTTAGTAATCAAAGCAAACATACTAAGCGACGCTACCATTTCTCGGGTTCGTATTATATTCGTGTAAACGCAAAAAGTACCGACTAAGGGATTAATTTGTTTGTCAGTAATGACTTCATATATTGCTTTACGTGATCAAGTTACATCGTACGATTTTATACTTGTTGCTAATTTAGCATAATTCATAAGGGCTATCATTTTTATAGATATAAAATTGGATTAAAATAAATAGTCTGATAGGTTTTTTAAAGTAAAAAAAAAAAAATACTTGAAAACATGATACCTACTCTAGGATTTTTTATTAAAGTGAGAATGTTTTAATATTTAACCAAACAAAAGAATGATTATAATACACCACCAATAGATAACTTTAATTTGTATTAGTAGTGAACTTTAGTAATTCACTCTTTATTCGTTTGAACAAATAAGACATCTTGTTATTTCTGTAATGATAATATTATTACTAATATTCAATGAGTGACAACCCTACATAAAATATTTGAATCAACAATACATGCAATTTGAAACTTAGTTACATTCATAATTTCGCAATTACTGCAGTATGGTGGACCTATGTAATAATAAATAATTTTTATTCGTAGTTTACTTACTAAACTAAACTTAAATTAATAAATATTATAATGTACGTGTAAATCGAAAAACTCTATTCTCAACATTGTAAGGTAAGTCCATAACTATTTAACTATTATTTCATGACCGTTTCCTACTGATACTTAAGCACATGTGTATTTTATTTTTCAGCAATCTCAAACGATATAAATTACGTTGATGCCTTCACGGAAACAGTGATCGTCGCACAGTAAAGAAGATTGTGAAATTTATGATTTAGAAATATCTACAACGATCATCTGAGATTATCCTATTAAAAGGTAATGGTCATTATCATTCGGTTTTAGAGGTTTAAATTTACTCAAGTAATAATATTATAATCAGGTATTTTTTAAGATAATGATCTTATGTATAGTTTTCTAAAGTAAGGAGATAAAAAGGTTCTTGTAACCGCGAGCGTAAGTAAGAATTACATTTTCTGTACGTATTCTAATCAAAGTTTCATGTTTTTTTCAGAAGCAGAACAGAGCTGTTACTGTGGTGAATGTGATGAAAATAAAACAAAGTCTAATCGCAGCAGGCAACAGATCCAGTAGTTAAGTTTTAGCTTTTAAAATTAGTACCTATATACCTTGTAAGTAACGATTACTTTATATTTTTGTAAGTTTCAATTTGTTTTTTGATAAAAAATGCCTTTCTGTTCGGTATGCAAAATTGATGTTAATTCTCGCACTTGGTTTACGCATTTACGTACTAATAAACATAAAAATAATAGCATTGTACCCCTCGATGACAAAATTGAAATTATAGATACTTGTTTTAAAGGACGTATTGTAAGTTATCGTATTAAAGCGTGCGAAAATAATATTAATGACTATCCAGAATCTTTTTTAAATAGTATCAAAAAAGAAGTAAATTCTTTAATAGACAATTCACTTCAAAAACATACATCGGTCAAGGTTAACTTTGATTATTACGGTATTTTTTTGATGTACAAAAATGATGTTCAAGAACTAAAATCTTTTGCAACAAAAAACATAATTGTTCATTGTAATTACAATTTTGATTTGTTGTATCAAAACTTTTCAGTTCAGCTTTTAAAAAAAATTGAGGAATTTCAAGAAAGAGATAGTGGATGGTCATTTTTACATAATTCCCATTTAGAAATTAACATTAATAAATATCAACCACTTAGCGGATCAAAATTTTTAGATTTACCTAAATTCATAAAGAGCAAAAAAGCTTGTTTGAATATTCAAAACAATGATGATTATTGTTTTTTATGGTGCATTGTTGCTGCCCTATACCCTGCTACGCATCATTCGGAGAGAGTAACTTCTTATCCACATTTTCGCGACGTCTTAAACATTGATGGCATTGCTTTTCCAATCTCTTTTTCAGACATCAATATTTTTGAAAGACACAATCCCATGATACAAATTTACGTTTATGGTCTAAGAAATGGTAAAACTATAACAGGGCCACTGTATAGACCAACGAAGTTAATCGAAGGGGCCAAAATTATTCATTTGCTGTATATAGAAAATGATAATTCATCTCATTATTGTCTCATAAAAGATTTACCTCGTCTTGTAAAAAGTCAAATCACAAAACACCACAGTAAGTTGTATTTTTGTGAAACCTGTTTATTGTTTTTTCCTGATCAAGAAAAAATTAATAAACACCAATGTGGAGGAGTCGTAACTGTTTTACCAAATAAGGGGTCGGTTATACAATTTACAAACTATCAAAGAAAACAAAATGTTCCATTTGCTATATATGCTGATTTTGAAACATTACTTGAACAGATTTGTAACCATGAACATGACTCCGCGAATACGCTCCGCTTACAACGACACGTTCCTACTGCATTTGCATATAACATTGTTTCTTCGATGGATGATAATTTTAATGAATTTAAATCGTATCGTGGTATTGACTGTGTTTCAAAATTCATTGATTTTCTTACTGAAGACGTTAAGAGGATTCATAAGATATTAACCGAAAATGTTAGGATTAAATTTTCACAAAAAGATGAGATCGATTACATTCAAGCATGGCAGTGCCACATATGTGATCTTCCCTTGTGGAATAACAAAGTTAGAGATCATTGTCATATCACAGGTCGTTATCGTGGCGCCGCACATAAACATTGTAATTTACAGTATAAAGTACCTGTATTTGTACCAATTTTTTTTCACAATTTATCAGGTTACGACTGTCATTTATTCATTAAAAAATTAGGGGAAATTCCAGGCAAGTTAACCATAATTCCAAAAAGTAAAGAAAAATACATGTCGTTTTCCAAATTCATATTAATCAACGATAGTGAATACGTTCATGTTAGATTTTTAGATTCATTTCATTTTTTAGGTACTAGTTTAGTCAAACTTGCAAAAAATATGGCTATTGAAGATTTTAAAAATATGCGTTACCATTTTCCAAGTTATGATCACTTTCGATTGCTTACACGAAAAGGTGTATATCCTTATGATTACATCAGGGACTGGAAATGCTATGAGGAAACTGTCTTGCCATCACAGCGTTTCTTTTTTAATTCTTTAACCAATGAAAGTATTTCCTCGGAGGACTATGAACACGTTAAGTTAGTGTGGAATGCATTTAACATAAAAAATTTAGGTGAATATACTGACTTATACTTAAAAACAGATGTACTTCTACTTACCGATATATTTCAAAAGTTCCGGAAAACTTGCAAGTTACATTATAAGCTCGATCCCGCATTTTATATTACCGCACCGAGTTTATCTTTTGACGCAATGCTTTTAAAAACTGGGGTTCGATTAGAACTCATAGATGATCTGGCTATTGTGCGAATGATTCAAAATGGTATAAGAGGAGGGTTATGTGTGTGCTCACACCGTTATGCTAAAGCTAATCATAAGTATATGTCTTCTTATGATTCAACAAAACCACCGTGCTTTATAGTTTATTTGGATTGCAATAACCTTTATGGTTTTAGTATGTGTCAATATTTACCCCACTCGGATTTTAGATTTTTGAATGCAACAGAAATAGTGCAATTACATAATAATATTAACACTATAAAGGATGAAGCAGAATGGGGTTTCATATTAGAAGTAGATCTGTTGTACCCGGAATCCTTACATACTTTGCATAATGATTTACCATTTTGTCCTGAAAAATGCATTCCACCGGGTGGTAAAACGAAAAAACTTATTTCCAACCTTTATAATAAGTATAACTATGTAATTCATTATGTTCACTTAAAAAAGTGTTTGGAACATGGATTAATATTACGTAAGATTCATAAAGTTATTACATTTAGGCAAAGTGCATACTTGAAAGAGTATATTGAATTAAACACACAACTACGACAAAAGGCAAATAATGTATTCGAACAAGATTTTTTCAAGCTTTTAAATAACAGCGTGTTTGGGAAAACACTGGAAAACACAGAGAATAGAGTGAATGTTCATTTAGTTAATACTTGGAATGATTCTAATAATGTTACTAAAAAGTGTCACACCGCTGAAAAACTAATTAGCAATCCTTATTTTCATAGTGCTTCAGTTTTCTCAGAAAATTTAGTAGCGATACAAATGAAACCTGATCAAATAATTTTAGACAAACCTATTTATATTGGCTTTACCGTTTTAGAATTATCTAAATCGCATATGTATAATTTTCATTACAATATCATCAAACCCTTTTATAAAAATAAAGTAAAGTTATGTTATACGGATACAGATTCCTTAGTGTATGAGATATTTACATCAAACTTTTATCAAGATTTGAATTTTAAGCTTTTAGATTATTTTGACACTAGTAATTACTGTATCGATAACGAATTTAAAATACCTCAAATTAATAAAAAAATCCCTGGATTATTCAAAGATGAGATGGGAGGAAAAATCATCACAGAATTCGTTGGTTTAAGGTCAAAATTGTATTCTATTAAAACTCCTGATTATGTAATTAAGAAAGCGAAAGGGATACAATCTAGTGTAGTACGTGATTTAACAATTAACGATTATGAGAATGTTTTGTATAATAAAGGAGTCATTCGAAGGAAAAATATATTGTTCAAATCAATTAAGCACGAGATATTCACGCAAAGTGTAAATAAAATTGCACTCTCTGGAAATGATGATAAACGAGTATTATCTTCAGATAACATTTCAACGCGTGCATGGGGTCACTCTGCTATTTTAAAAGAAATGTATTAATGAATAAGATTTTACCACGTAAACCAGATTATATTTAAATTAGAGTTAGTTGAAAGTGTATTTATGTGAATGTCGTAAGTTATTTTATAAGTTATTTTAGTTTTATTGTGTAAGAATAAAATGATATTATCATAATAGAAATAAATGTGATATTGTGAGAAACCATAATTGTTTTATTTATTCAGCTTTACATTTTTTGTTGATCATGAATACAATAACCCTTCTTTTTTTGCTTCACCGCAGTCGGGTAAAAATCAAGTTGCGACATGTAGCAGGAATATTATTACTAACAATGTTTATGCCGCTGTAATATGAGCGTATATGTATTTCATCACTCGGATACATGTAATGCTTAGTTAACAACTTTCGGTAGCTTAAGAACATAAACAAAAATACAATCATTTGAAACTAACCACTGTAAATTGCTTTTTACTGTGTTTACATTACGATTGATTGTCTTGTGCACCAATATGTATTTATTACATAAAGGTTAGAAGATATTGCATTCGATACTTATTGCACTGCATAATAAATTCATTTTATTTAATCATTTACTAAATATAGTTCGCTTGAAGTACTTGTACCTGCACATTATATTCAACATGACTTCGGTAAGTAATTATTTTATATTTTCATACAAATGTTGATGTTTTATGCAATGTAAATATTTAACGACTTGTTATAATATTGTTTCAGCGATCGGGATCAGACATCGTTTTTAGTCAGTATGCTCAAGATCCTTACGAAGAATTCAATGAGATGCTACGATGCGATCGTGAAAACGCCAATCGAATGGCGAAAGAAAAAAAGACGAAACCACGTCGTAAAGACACCGTGAACAAACCCAACTCCACTCAGTCTTTCGTGATGAGCAGACACCAGCGGCGAGGCATTAAACTGATCAAAATATCAGTAATTGACCTGTGTAATAACTCGCTAGGCAGCGACAATGACAATGAAACTGAAAATGTGATTATAAGTGCGCAGTACATAGTTAAAGAGGTGGTGGACCCTATAGTGGATGAAACTGAATCATTAGTTAGGAAAATATCTAAATCGTTAATAGAATATAGTGATTGAAAATATTTGTATTAAGTATTTGTAAGTTTTAGTATGTGGGATAATAAAGGTACGTAAGAGGGTGACTATATTGTTTGTGGTAGAATAGTATATAGTTTTGTGTTTTTATATTTAGAATAGGAATAAACATAACTGTAAATAGTATAGGGTTATTATAAAATAAACGCATTATTGTCATTTAAAAATGTTTTATTTTTATATCTTAAAACTAATAAACAGATACATATACACCTTTAGTTATTCCTCTAAATACTTTTTTATACATAATACGTTTTTAAGAGCACACTGTTTGGAATGTTTATTACAACACAAGTTAACTTTTCCATCGCAGGAGTATTTTTTGTGCAACTTGGATAAATTAGGACACAATTTCTCATCAAGTTCCGATACATTACAATTGGTACATAGATCCTTAACCCATTTTACCTTCTCAGAACCTTTAACTATAATATTCTTATCTTTTAAATATGGTACGATTATACGATGGAATTCTCTGTAGTCGATGTGTCCTTCACTCCAATAAATGCCTCGGTTTTTTTCTATCCATTTAACTTGAATCTTTTCTTCGCTTGTTAGATGTCTAAATAAGTATGGAGGTTTTATTAAAAACGATTGCGTATAGTTTTGAGTCGCAAATGCCAATTCTTTTATTATAAAATTGTTGTAAAGATCCTTGAATCCTTGTACATCCAATATGAGAGTATCCGATTTCATGATATTTTCTTAACAGTGCTGCTAAGCGGTTTGTACTCAATTATGCAGTCGTTTAATATCAGACAATATGCCGATGTTTGATCAGGTATGTCTGAATCACTTTCGATTTCCACTCTAACGTCCACAACAGGTCCTCCTTTTAGATTATCGGCTTGTCTGGAGCAATCGATAACGAATAGTGGCGCTAAGTCTTTGAATTGTTTTTCACTTAATAAGGGTTCCGCGCGACGTCCGTAGTACGACTGTTGAAATCGAGTATACTGTTCATATAATAAAGCTGTGTTGTTGTTTGCAAAATTAACGTTTAAATTTTCGTATGGAAAGTATGTTGAATTGAGGTATACTTTAACATCTCGTATATGACAGTGATCAAACTGAGACATGTCAGAACTGGCACTATTTTTTCTGTTTGTTTGTAAACCAATAATAATATATCTGGGTTTTTCTATTTGCGATGATGTTTTGATAGACCAGGTATGTTTAGTAGTCCTAGGTAACGCAGGATACTCGTAAAGATCCCAATTTCGGAATACCATCTGCAGTGGACGATCTTTTTCTAACAATTTAATTAAACTTAGTTTTTCCTTATCAGATACTTTAACGTGCGGTACGCGCCATATGATTTTATTTATAATAACGTCTTCTAAAATTTCACCAGTATTTAATTTCACAGCGTTCAAGTTTGTATTGCTACGTAACAATATCAACTCGTGCCTACTATTTATTACAATCTTTTTAAAATCCTCCGCAAAACCGAGTATGTTGCAAAGTGGTATGGATACAGAAAATTTACCACCGTTTATATTTTTAATGCCTTCGATATTCCAGCCCCAAGAATTAGATATTTTTGATTCGGTCTCATTCATTGAAATTAATGACTTCATCGTGGTAGTTACACCAGCATTTTTTATTTTATCAATTTCGACTCCATTTAGCTCGTACCTTATATCTTGGAATAGATAGAGTAGAGCATTATTGGTAAAATGAACACTGCTCGCGGTTTCTTTTGCATCCTTTTTCTTAACAACTATGGTTCCTTCCAAGTACAAGGTGCTTGCTGACGGTAGTACATACAAGTCCTGTTGGTTGATAGGTATGCGTATCTCGTCATTCCTGTTAAAACTGGTCACGTACGGTTTATATGAATGGTATTCGATGCCTTCAACAGTATTGTCGTAGGTTGGTGCGGATAAAACATCTAAGATATTCATTTTAGGAGACCGATAGCTTTAAGAAATGCTTTATTTTCTCTCGTTAATTTTATTCTTTTCTTTGAGCTAGTTCTTATATGACTGGGAGCTTTATATAAACTGATGGTTTTTTTTGGTTGATGCGTATATTTATTATAGTCAATCATTTTTTCTTCTTAGATGTAAATAAAGCTGTACTTCTTCACCGCGTAAATTTATCAGTTGATTGTTTATGTCCAATAACCGTATATGTATGCAGCTTATGTTGTTTTGATTAATCGGAAAGTATATTGCGTTTTTAGGAATTTCTATGATTCTATATCCTGGTGGCACGTTGAGTGCAAATTCGTGGATAATGTGACTGGGCTCTCCGTTTACGTACGAACCACTGACAATATCACATTCAATCCTGATCACGGTCGTTGGCAAAATGTTAACTGGAAACTGTGAGACATGCAATTTATTAGCTTTTAAGATCTGCTTATCATATCCTAATAGGTTTCGAAAAGTGTCTTCCTTATCGAAGTTTATATTTTTAGAACAGAGTATAGTAGTTTTTAGAGTATTGTTATTGCACAGTAGTTTTATCGAAGCGTTTTGTATTTTGGACTTTATATAATCGCTGATATCTTGAAGTTCATAAGTTCCTTCGGGTATTTCAATTACTTCCTCCGATCCATAGTAGAACTTATTGTTCTTTTTATCAATATTTGGAATAGAATTAAACGTGGAGAAATGCAATAATGCGCACTCGTACTGACCGTTTAATTGTAATGTGTTAGGATAGTAAGTAGACAAATCTGATGACTTTCCAGTTATTGACAAAGTGAGGGACATCTTGAGAATGATAAAAATGAAAGAATAACATATTAATTTATACATTTTTATTTTTCCAAAAATTCCTTAGATATTCTAAGCATAAGTGTCCACAATTCACAGTATTGAATTTTTGGTATCTTGTATAGTTGTAAAAAATATTACAGTTTTTTAAGTATCGTATCAATTCGAGAGGCGGTTTCAAATCACCGAAGCTGTCAAAATATTCACAATAATTATTAAATTTAATATAAGCCACCCAATGAGTTCCTTCATTTTTTGAATTGTCCAAATTCACGATAGCACATTCAATCTGTTTTGGTTTTCTCGGTAACCGATCTTTCATGTAAACTCCTCGAAAGTATGGCAAGTCGCGAGCGTGCTTTTTGATGTCAACATCAGTTAATGGACGATTAGGTAGCTTACTTAACAGTTTTTTGACGAATTTATAAACAAACCTTTACCATTTTTATGCGGTTTAATGTACAACCCCTTTCCTATAGCTAATGCTTCCATAGTTTTATTGTGCCGTTCAGTTTCTTGTAATTTTTTTTGAGCTGTTTTGTAGTCGTTAACTGTTTTTGCGATACCCGCAGCACCACCCGCTAAAGATCCTAATGCCGATAAACCAGCGAAAATTGGGATCAAAGGCAGAACTCCACCAGTCTTCGGTATGGGTATGACACGAGGAACTCGTACTTTCTGTACGCAAGGAAATATCTTTCTAGCAGCCAAGTAAGCGGCGTTTATAAGAGCCTTACTGTCCATGTGTTTGAGTTTCCTAATTTTTGATCTTATTTTCGATACAAAACTGTTAAACGTTTTAATCCCTGCACCAGACTTTATTTTGGCTTTCATGACTTTGCTCACCAGCCACGAACTTAGTTTTTCCCCTTTTCCTGCGTCCTTGGATCTAAGTCTTTGTTTAGCCATGTTTAACAGTTGTAAATCAGCTTTGTGACGATTAGGTAAATCTGTATGGTTCTGATATGCAATATCGTGATGCATACAAGCTTCGTCTAACTTGTTTACGCCTCGATCTCCACGTAGTAACCGTTTTTGTAGTTTAGTACCCGGTCCGCAATAATTGTAACCAGGCAAATGAAGTTCAAAGGGTAAATTATTAATCACACTATTGACTAGTCCACCACCTTGCATTGTTCAAAGTAAAATGAAATACATGTAAGAAATAATAATGTTTATATGAATAATATGATATCTACTTTTATCAATTCACTATCGCAGCGCTGTTGATCCAACTATTTTCTGCGTTACTTAAACCTAACCATTTCACAAACAATTTATTTCCTTTTCTTTTTAAAACTTTTTCTATCAAATAAACGTTTGGGAAATATGTTTTTTGAAGTTCCGGTTCATAAAAGGTTCCCAAAATAGCTTGTTTGCGTTGGTCCTCTATATGATACGTTTTTGGAATGGTATTGTTTACTTTTTTTATGGTAAATATTTCAGTTGACCAATTAGGAGTATAGCCCTTTTTAAAAACATGCTTGTATTTACTTATGCGAACACTGTCACCAACTTTGAACTTAGGTACGCAACGAAAAGAAACTTGCTTATGTGATTTTTTTATATTTTCTTTTATGTTTAACTCATTGCATTTATTTACTTCAACAGGTTTACATTGAATAGTACGATGCTTTGTGTTGTTATACATTTTCAATGTATCTTGTAACACCGTTTCATACCACTTGTAGTTTCCATTCATACTAAAACACTTATATAATTTATTTTTAATAGTTTTTATCAATCGCTCAACAATTGAAGCCTTCTTTGTAGAAAAGGTTGAGTAATGGTTAATATTAAACCTTCTCATGAGTGTCTGGAATGAAGTATTATAAAACTCTGTTCCTGAATCTGTTTGTAAATTAACCGGTTTGCGTTGACTTTTACTGAGTATGTTCCCAAATGCATTAGTAACATCAATTTTATTTTTCGATTTTAGCGGTTCCGCCCAGGCGTATTTTGAGAAACAATCTATCACCAATAAAATATAATTGTAACCATTGTTGTATTTTCTTAAATTTTGCATGTCCATCAGATCAGCTTGCCACAAATCATCAATCCCTTTCAAAATTACAGAACGACGATCAAAATTTTTTCTTGCCGCTTTGTGAATTTCATTTACAATTTGTTGTTTGGACATTATGAAGGCTTTTTAGATGCTAATAAGTTATCTACAACTGTTTTTGTGTAAAACTTATCTTCTAAATGAATGGAAACTTCAGATATCTTTGCTTTTAAAGTATTTTGTACATCATTCATAATTTGAGTTCGCATTAACAGCATGGATTTATATAAATCTTTCGTTATGTTTGTCATAAATTGATCTACATAATCCTTATTTACAGCATCATCTGGTTCTACAGGAGTTCTGATACCTCTCAACGTCGTAGCTTTTAAATCAAATTCACCATTTTCTGTTTTCGTTAATGCATTATCATTACTCTCGAATAATTCTGACAATCGCATTCTTTTATGAATATAATGTCCAAATTTGTCTATATTCATGTTGAATGTGCTTTGTATTGAAGGGTTAACAGTAAAATGAAACGTATGCAGAGAATAAAAGATATTTATTAATTAATAACTTTACTTTCACGTAACTCTTCGATGATGGATATTATTTCATTGTCCAGCCCAGTGTTGCCAGCGTCTCGTGAAGCAATCAATAGTTTTAATCTATCCACTAGTTCATTTGGATTATCCCAATAGACATAATCTACGTTTTTTCTCCACACTTTTTTCAACGGTAGTCCATTCCCCTTCGGTTGATTGTAGGTCTGATTTGTACTTTGTAATTTAAAAAGAGGTTTAATGACTTGCAAATATTTTTGCCCTTTGCTACTTTTGATGGGTTTGCTTGGTTCAAAATCTCGACGGTGTGCATTTGTATCGATCAGCATTGACTTATAATGTTGCATATCATTATCTGTCACTAAACTTACGTCTACATCTTTTTTTAGCAACAACTGTTTCAAACCCGGTGTATTTCGATATTTGCGACCCGTTACTGTGATAAAATCATCACCAATCGTAATGCTAGCTGAACCTAACATAAGTTTTCCACGCTCTATCCGAACACCAAATGGTACATCATGTAGTGCTTCAGGAGATAGAGACCAAGATGATGTATCGCATTCTTCGTTCTTATCACCCAACGATTGAAATGAAGATTCACTGTCGATTTCATTTTCATCACTGCTTTCCACGTACTCTTTGCTAGTAGGACCTTCCTTGTATAATGTTTGATTGCTTTCCAGGATTTTTTCATTTTCATCAGAAGTAGTTCCATTACTGGTGTTGGTTAGTAAATTAAGTGATTTGGTTATAGGTTTAAAAACCGTTTCTAATGCTTCCTTATTCCCAATCTCAAGTTCTCTCATGGTACGTACTTTTTTCTTTACAGCGGCTGAGGCATCTATGATTTGTTTTTTCAATGATTTTTCCATAGTCGTTAAATATATAGTTATCGCTTAAGAGTTGTTATAAGAATAATAACGTAACGATGTCAACTGTCTTAAATATAGTATCATTTTCTTATTCAAAGACAACAAATGTGTCAAATTTATTTCTGTAACATCCATTATTTTTAGAGCAATCTTTATTTATTACCACAAAGTTGTAAGGTTCGCTCCAAATTTTTGAACACATTTCACGAAACTGGATCCAAGTCATATCTGTATTGACATGTTCTTCATAAATATGTTTTAGATTAATATCATCCTGCTTAAAAAGTACGATAAGGTTAGCGTTGTCTCGTACTAACTGCTTTGGCACTTTACTATACGTTTGGTTGAGATAAAAACAATCGATATTTTTGTGTCTGCCCATTGCAAAGTAATCTCGCATGTTACTTTGATTTTCACATGCAACGTCATCAAATATTATTACAGAGTTGGGTTTAGCATCCTGAACACTCAAAACGTCTTCATTACCATTATATTTCTGAAATGAAATACCTGGAACTCGTTGTAAAACTCTTTCCAGAAATCTATACTTAGGCTGGTGCAAAGTTTTTGAATAAACATAAACATTTTGAAATTTTAAGCCGTTTTCATGTATAAGAAGACCAATGAGCAAATTTGTTTTTCCACAATTTGACGGACCACAAATAATACAACGTACTATGTTAGGTAATAATTCACCATGACGAACCCGAGTCTTAGGAACATCATCACAGATAGTGTTTACATTCAACGATTGTGGTTGTTTTACAAATTTCATGATAATTGTGTGAAACAGTTCGATTAACAATGACGAATATTATTTTAGATTAATATTTATAAACCATACCACTACCACTGTATATTTTGCGTAACTAACATTAACCGAGTTAACCGTTTATGATTGGGTATTCTGGACCACCGCGATGGCGAACTTGTTTCGCCGAGCGAAAAGTGGTCCAGAATGCCCAATCATATACTACTGACATGCTTGTTAATTCGTTCGGGGGTACATGCATAATGTAGGTCAGACAGGCCGTAACTTCGAAATAAGGTATAGGGAGCATGTTGCCGCTTACAGGAATGGCCATTCAGAAAAATCACATTTTGCTAAACATTTAATCGATACCGGCCATTCCTTGAGCGACAATAATACGTACAACATTCTCCATGTATGTGATAAAAGTTTCCGGTTGTGTGTGTTGGAGCAGTTAGAAATCTCCAAACATAATAATAATAATAACTATACACTGTTGAATGAACAAACTAACTTAATTACATCACCTCTTTTAAGTATGATTGCAGGTAGGTCGATACAGACGTCTTTGTGACGTTTGTATCGACCGTTGCCAATGCGTCATCATTGCGCTATATAAAGGGGCGAGAGCCGTACAACTGGCTCATTCGCGCCCGAGCGGTTGTCGAGTCAACATCTCCTGAGGATGCCCCGTGGAGGGGCGAAACACGTGTCGAGTATTGGTTTGGTTGCATGGCATGCTACCCCCCTTTTGTCTCACTTTTCGTGTATTTTGCATATGCATGAGGGCGGGAGGGTGGGCTTTCCTGCATGCGCATATTGCATGAGGGCGGGACGGTGGGACTGCATCCTGCTTCCAAGCTTGGATTTTGGTAGCGGAATTAAAGCTAAATATCTTTCAAACAATAATATTTAATGTCATGGATTTCCGCAAAGTAACGCCTGACTCTATAACTTATCTTAAGTCAGCATGTATAGCTGAACAGGCAAAGCTTTACATCAAGTTGACCAAACTCCATCGCTTAGCAGCTCAGAACGTTTGGTTCAATCAACAGTGTAAACAATTAAAAGTATTTCCCCATTATATTAATATACATACCAACACACACAGCCGGTCAAGTAGTATAGCTTTGGTGAAGGCAAAACAGGTGTGGTTGAACGAAGAATGTAGACATTGGTTTTCAGTTAGGGACAATGTCAAGCTCCACTTGAAAGTTTTATACTCAGAATTGAGTTACAAACTACACAATGTGGAGTTTGACATTTTAGATAACAAAGCCCGGGACTTCGCCTCCCAAGTAGCGCATGATAAATATATAACACAGCGCAGGAAGTTGGAGCGATTATCTGGGAATAACCGGAACAGTAATATCAACCATCGAGAAAATAATAATATAGATACAATTCATTCTTTTTATCCACGCGTTAAAAATTATACAAATACCCAATTTTCATCTGCTGAGATTTCTTTATTAGAGAAAGGTCTAAAATATAACATCAGACCACGGTTATCCCAGAAATCGCTCGAAACTTTGGTGGTGGATTCAGAAATGGCTTGTGTTAGAAGTAAAATGGATTTTAAACATCAGGTGGCAGTTCAGATCAAAAAAGCTTCATCTACCTCCTTTTCTCAAAATTATTCCGAATTACAAATACATCGGTCATTACAAAACAAAATTACTCAAAATAACTTAATAATTACGAAAGCCGACAAGGGCAATACTGTTATCATCTTGGATAAAACTGCTTACCACCAGAAGATTAACGACGTTATCCAGGGAGAGGATTTTGAACGTTTGAGTTCCGACCCCACCAAAAAATTTACAGTAGAGTTAAAAAATGCTATTAATAACATGTCATGTATTTCTCCAGATCTATTAAAATATAAAATCCCTATGAACCCACGATCTCCTTTTTTGTATGGCTTACCCAAAACTCATAAAGATAATATCCCAATTCGCCCCGTTGTCTCTTACATTGGTGCTCCAACATACGATATAGCTAAATATCTCAATAACTTATTAAAAACTAAGTCTTCTTTTTCACCTAAATACAGTTTAAAAAATAGTTTAGATTTAATTGAAAAAATAAAAAATGTCAACATCCCTCACAATTCAAAATTATTATCACTGGATGTTGACAGTTTATTTACAAATACTCCATTTGAAGAGTGCCTTCGTATTTTGGAGAACCATTTGGAGAGACAACGTTTACATCCTGGAGAAATACATGACTTTCTTAACCTTGCACGTATTTGCATGCAACAAAACTATTTTCGTTTCAATAACGAATATTTTCGCCAAAAGGAGGGGTTAGCAATGGGATCACCTCTAAGTCCTTTAATGGCGGAAATATTTATGGATAACTTTGAATGTAAATATGTGGTGGGCGAACCCAACATTCTGTTTTATTATAGATATGTAGATGACGTAATTATCTGTTGGACGGGTACTATTCGTCAAATAGACATTTTTCTCAATAAGCTTAACTCTTTCCACCCGAAAATTAAATTCAAATTAGAATTAGAATCCGACAAATCCCTCAATTTTTTGGATCTAACTATCACTAGAGTTAATGATAAACTCGATTTCCAAATTTACCGAAAACCCACTCACACCGACACAACAATTCCCGCTTCTTCCTGTCACCCATTACAACACAAACTTGCAGCCTTCCGCAGGTATGTCCACCGACTAATGTTTGTCCCACTGTCCACGGATAATTACGTCAAAGAACTTAAAATATTATATCAAATCGCGATTTCAAACGGGTATTCCAAACAAGTTATTGATAATATAATTCAGAATAAACAGAATGACAGGGTTCGCTCACTACTTTATGCATGTACCCCCGAACGAATTAACAAGCATGTCGGTAGTCTGTCTTACATAGGCCCCATTTCCGATAAAATCGCGAATATTCTTAAAAAACACAATGTTTTCGTTGCCTTTCGATCAGATCATAACTTACGAAATCTTTGTAACGGCAAAGACAAATTAGAAAATTCCAAAAAATCCGGTATTTATAAATTAGTATGCAATGATTGCAACGGGGTCTATGTAGGTCAGACAGGCCGTAACTTCGAAATAAGGTATAGGGAGCATGTTGCCGCTTACAGGAATGGCCATTCAGAAAAATCACATTTTGCTAAACATTTAATCGATACCGGCCATTCCTTGAGCGACAATAATACGTACAACATTCTCCATGTATGTGATAAAAGTTTCCGGTTGTGTGTGTTGGAGCAGTTAGAAATCTCCAAACATAATAATAATAATAACTATACACTGTTGAATGAACAAACTAACTTAATTACATCACCTCTTTTAAGTATGATTGCAGGTAGGTCGATACAGACGTCTTTGTGACGTTTGTATCGACCGTTGCCAATGCGTCATCATTGCGCTATATAAAGGGGCGAGAGCCGTACAACTGGCTCATTCGCGCCCGAGCGGTTGTCGAGTCAACATCTCCTGAGGATGCCCCGTGGAGGGGCGAAACACGTGTCGAGTATTGGTTTGGTTGCATGGCATGCTACCCCCCTTTTGTCTCACTTTTCGTGTATTTTGCATATGCATGAGGGCGGGAGGGTGGGCTTTCCTGCATGCGCATATTGCATGAGGGCGGGACGGTGGGACTGCATCCTGCTTCCAAGCTTGGATTTTGGTAGCGGAATTAAAGCTAAATATCTTTCAAACAATAATATTTAAAATCATTTTTAGAAAATATATAACCATATTTAGTCAAAGCTCTTGCATTAGTTGTTGAACTTGTGCTTCATGTTGAATATGTATAATTTTAGACGTATCATCTTTACGAATTAGTACTTTTCCCATGGAGGTCCAACAGTACTTGACTTTTTGAGTTTTCTTCAGGTCCCGGGCCAAGAAAAACAGTCGAGCTCCCTTAGGGGTGAGTTGTTCAGTTAGAAAGATAGGTGTGTCTTCGTTGTTTGTGAAGCCTAGATGTTTAGCCTGTAGTCGTGTTTTATTTAAAAGATTAAATTGTTTTACCTTTTTCCAGAAGTCTGATCTCAGAATTGCTGACCTTAGTTCCACTATAATCGTAGGTTTCCTCTCTTCATCACCTCTGGATTTCAGACGAAATATATCGTTAACGGAACTATTTATACTAAGATGAATAGTCTTAGAGAGATTCAAAGTTTTGTTAGGTGTTAGTTGTATCAAGTCTTCCCTAGTTTCTTGTGTCTTTTTGGGAACATTTTTAATTTCCAAGCAGGTTTTACGAGAATTTCTATGAAGGTCTTCTACTTTATCTTCCAGTATGCAAATGTATTCCTGGTCTTTTTGTACCTGATTTTCAAGAACTGCTATTTTTGCGCGGTATTCCTCGTTTTGTGCAATTAAGAGTGAGATGGCAGCATCAATTTTAGCATTTGATTCCGTTAGTTAGTTTAATTTGCTGGTTATCGATGCGAGTTCCTTACTTTGAGCGCTGGCGAGGGAGCTGATTAGATCTTTTATCTCGTCCCTAAAAACGGAGATATGATTGGGCGAAGAAATTTCATCTCGTGGCCTCTTGTTACGCTGGGTGATATTATCATTAGGTGGCGGGAATCCTTCACTATTGCACATCGTTCGATTTAGCGAAGGGTCAGAAGAATACTGTGGCATTAGAGTTGAATTTTTATCGGGGTTCGGTGATTGTGATGGAGGCGTTCTTTGTAGTGACATGATGATGTAGGCCTATTACTTCAGGGCCGCCGGCAATTATCTATTGTAATTGTGCGTGGGTGTGAAGTGAAGCTGCTTCCAGGTTCGTCTGTACTGGTTCTTCTTTCTCTACGTCGAACGGAACGTCTCTGTTAAGTTTTAACAATGACAGGACAGCTGACGTTTGATGACAGATGTCCGTATGTCAGATGACAGATTGACACTGACAGATGTCCGTATGACAGATGACAGGTTGACACTGACAGATTTAAAGTTGAGACCACGATGATAGCTTCGTCTCAGCTGTTGTTATCCTTTTCACACCACAACACTCAGTTTCTTACTGCTTTATGCACGCCTAGTACTTGGTGAAATATTTTTCAACTATTTTGCACTAAAAATTATATTATATTTTAAGAATTAAACTGTTAAAGGGTCCACACGTCCAAACGCTTTCGCGGTCCGAAAGAAGAGGATAGATGAATTGGAAGCAAAAGGGATTTGAGGAAGGAATATAAATGGAGATAATATCAATGCCAAGAAGGTTTACACCCACAGCATTAATCTCATCACCATGAGGGGGAAAAGAGATGGAATTATTTAAGTATAGCCGTCCCGCCATAACTGTCTGGACGGTCAGCACAAAGCACGCTATACCCAGGAATATTAAAATGGAGACGTGGGGCTAACCGCGTCTCTGAAATGGCAAAAACTGCCGGGTTAAACAAGTTAATCAGGTGACCTCATGTTTTTTCGGGAGGACACTCCTGGCATTGCATTGAAGGAGATGGAATTTTGTGGTTGCGGAAACAATTTATTATGTTGTTGGCGACATGGTCCGGTAAGGGGTAGGAGGAAAGAATTGAAGTAAATAACATCACTATCTGCTCAACAGCTGAGACGTTCTCTTTCGGAGAGCTGGGGTTATTATTAAGGGCACAGCCGTTCGCGGGTAGGGGGAAGGCAAAACTATTTAAAAGATTTTGGTGGGCGTGCTGGTCATACTCAAGGGCTAGGGGTGCGTGGGTTTTTGGGGGCAGGAAGTAGGTCCTTTTGTAGGATGTGGTAGAGGGTAACTGGCGTGGGTTGGTAGGGCGAGCTGAGTGTGATAAAGATAGGGGATGGGGAGCAGAAGGGGCTGATGCTACGACGTCATTAAAGGACTTTACAGCGGGGGGGTATATTCTAGCTGCCTCAGAGTAGGATACGTTTTTTTCGGACATGTAGACTTTAATATTTCGTTGACTTGAGTACTCCGGACATTGTCGACTAATGGCAAGGTGGCGGAAGAACAGCCATCTCCAAAGTGATCCTCACCACAGCGGAAACACCGTGGTTTGGACCTACATTGGGTCTTGGTGTGGCCGAACTTGCAACATCCAAAGCACTGAATGGTAGGGAAGTGGTACAGCTCAACGGGCAGGGAGTTGTGGCAGCAGAAGACACGTTCAGGAAGGGCACGGCCATCAAAGGTTAGGACTACAGTGGAAGTAGGAAGCCATTCGCGGTTAGTAACCCTGACTGCTATACCGGAGGTCGTGGGTTCGATTCCCACCCAGGACAAATGTTTGTGTGATGAGCACGATCATTTGTTCTGGTTGTCTGGGTGTAATTTATCTATAATATGTATGTATTTAGAAATATATAAGTATGTTTATCAGTTGTCTGGTTACCATAACACAAGCTCTGCTTAGCTTGGGATCAGATAACCGTGTGTGAGTTGTCCCGGAATATTATTATTATTATTATTCCGATTTTCCGTCACTAGTAATTTTTCTATTCATCCTCCTAATTTTTAGAATTTTGCCGAATCCAAAAGGGGAACTTAAGTTGTCGGAGCATTCCAGGTCTGACCAGTCAGCTGGGAGGCCTGGGACACCCTTAACAACACCCATACGGGTTATGTTGAACGTGGGGATCATCAAGGGGAAGCCTTTTTCCTTTAAAAATGAGCAATCAAGGAAAGCATCGGCATCCCCAGGAGCTTTAAACTCCACAGAAACGCGGTTCCTGCCTACTTTTTTATGCCGTCCTCAGTGAAATTTTTAATTTTATTTTTTAACAGCAACTGGCCAAATCTTACCAGATGCTAAGTTGAACCCGCCTTGGGGTCCGCCTCCGCATACGACACAAACACTATATAGGGGGCAACATCGGTCGTAGTGTATTTAGCGCGAGCAATGAGAGATGGTGCAGTCGTTCTGTCACGTTTGGTAACACTTGTATCTGGGTCGTCTTCTGTGTCCTTATTGGTTGTAATAATATATAATCATAATAATATCCTGGGACAACTCACACACGGTTATCTGATCCCAAGCTAAGCAGAGCTTGTGTTATGGTAACCAGACAACTGATAAACTTACTTATATATTTCTTAATACATACATATTATAGATAAATTACACCCAGACACCAGAACAAATGATCATGCTCATCACACAACATTTGTCCTGGGCGGGAATCGAACCCACGACCTCCGGTATAGCAGTCAGGGTCACTAACCACTAGACCAACAGGCCTGTCTGCCAACGGTTGTCGCTTGACGTTTACGTTTTTGTTGGGTAACCTGGGTTTCCATCGCCTCGAAGGAGGACAGAGGGGCCGTTACCACAGGGGTGTATTGTAACAAGTCTTAGGATGGGGGATTGGGGTCAGGTTGGGGGAAACATTGGGATCTGGCGGGCGGCCCGGAGGCCGGTCATCAACGTCCATATTTACACGGCGTCCGCCGCATAAAACAAAGCAGTACGCTTTACTTACCTATAAAATACACAGACAAAGCACACACAAATAAATACAAAACACCCAAAATAAAATCGAAAAAAAGAACTTCTACTGCCAAAAAGGTTAATAGAAGAAACACATGTGATAGCCACAAGGCACAAACCGGAAGCCCCCAAAGAGTACTTACTTTATTTTGAAAGTAGTTTTAGGTTTTAGTGTTTATCGCTTAAAATTGGCGGCATTCAACGACATCTTAGTGACAGTTGACGTTTTGTTTTCACGAAAGCGTTTCGTTCTGAAATTCCCCTTGCAACGCTGTGGGTACGTTCCAGACTTCTCACACTTGATTGAAAAAAAAACACACAAAAAAGTGCGACACTTTAATTGGGGATAAAAATATAGTATTTTTCGTACTATATTTTACCATTTGTATACCTATTATGTTAATTGTTCTGTTGTATCTTGCAGTGTGTATTTCTATGGCAATAAATTATTATTATTATTATTATTATTATTATATCATTTTTCTATAATATATAGTACAATTGACTGAAATACTGTAAGATACTATATTTTATAGTACGGGTGGCAACCCTATGGCGACAAATCAAGGACACTCTCTGCTAACCCTGTAATACTTATTATGAGTGAGGCAGTTCAAAGAGTGGAGACTGCTTGCAACTTAGGGCTGAATATGGACCCGGAACTGCATTTGGAAGCCCACATAGGCAAAATGTTAAGTAACTGTTTCTACCGTCTCAAGATACTATACGGAATTAGGAGATACCTGAGTGTTCCTATTAGGAAGCAGCTGGTGGAGAGCTTGGTCTTATCCCGGTTAAATTACTGTGACACTGTATATGGGCCATGTCTCCTATCACGGACATCACAACTGATACAGCGCATTCAAAATGCCTGTATCAGGTACTGCGAGAATATCCCCAAAAGATGCCATGTAACTCCTTACATTAACAAACATAACATGCTCAAGATGGCTGCCAGGAGGAGGTTGCACCTTGCCACTTTACTTTTTGGAATAATAAAAAATGAAAAACCAAAATACCTCTATGACAAACTGAATTGGCGTCAAACAAAGTCGAAATATAAAATAAGATCAGGAACAAATCCACTAGCCGTATCCAGGCACAGGACTGCAGCATTTAGAGGTAGTTTCAAACATGCCGCTACACACTGTTGGAATGATCTCCCACCACCAATCCGCAGCCTGAAAACCAAATTAACATTTATTGAAAATCTAAAAAAAAAATTATTACAAACCCAATTAAATACATAGTTCTACGGGCTGTCATTACAACATTTTATATTTATATTTATTATATTTATTTGAACATATCCTTTACATTTATTTAACACCTAGTATAACTATATATAAACTATAGTAATTACCTCAACGGTCACAGCTGTCAGGCATCGGGTGGAAGAGTCATTGTTATTTTGTAGCGGCAAACCACCTGCTTTTCCTTTACCTCCTGCAGTTTCATCTGTTCCATGGCTGGTCCATGCCATCCAGGTCTTTATATGGAAAATATTTAAGGATAAAATCAAGACACCACTTTTAGTAGTATTAGGAATTTTTTATAATTTGCACTCACATTTTAAATTTAATTTATAATTAATATTAATTTCTTATTTATGAGCATAATCTTTTATTCATATATTAGTATGTATTGCTGAATTTTAATGATAACTTCTGTAGATAATGTTTATATGAACCGTTAGCTTACCTCAATGGTGTAGCCCTGTCGCCTGTGCTATAATATGGCGTATAATTATGTGTATCTCCCCAGCGTCATCATTGTATCGTGTGATTCACTTTGTTGGTGATAATACACAGTGCACATCTTCAATTATTTATAAGAATTGCCGCCAATCGCCATACTGAATGAACGGAGCGGACACGACGTAGTGCCTATGACGCTGGCTCGAACCAAACAATATGGCGACCGGCGACGGGTTTGGATTTGAAATTTAAGCAGTTAAATATATATTTATCCCATATGGGCGACTTAATTTAATTTAATTAATATTTATTTATAATTATCTATGTATTTTACACCCAAACACAATTTGTCTCTTTATTAAAATTTAAAAGCATTGCGTTCATGACCCGGCCGACGCCGCTGACGTCACTTACACGGGCATTGCGTAATACCAGTGCTGTGATGCTAATACCAACATCACAGCGTTTGCTGAGCAATATCCGGTTTGGTACAGGTGGGACGCACATTTTCCCTTGTTTTATTTTCGTTTAGTTTTTGTTGTTATTCTATCTTTCTTTCTTTTCATCTTGATAGTTTTTTATTTTATTTTATTGTTGTTTTTGTGTGTCCTGTGCCTGTCTCAAATAAACTTTTTTTCTTTCTTCTTTCTCTTCTTTCTTCTTTCCCTAATTACACCGCCCTGCCTCGACGCATACCTAGTACGAAGTTAGCTATAACGAAGTATTGTGGCTTAATTATTTATTAAAGACATTTATTTCATTGAAGTCACGTTTGATTTAAATATCTCCATACACTGAACACGCACACAACAAATCCTAACCTTAAAAGTTATATAATTTTTTTCAACTTTGTAGAGTTTAGATTGTAAAAATAACTAAAGGACATTATTTTCTTAGCTTACAGGTAGTCTTTCTACTATACCTTATAACTATACATACACTTTCATTATCAGGTTTTTAAATGTATGGGAAGTGGGCATTGTTCTTTGAAGCTGGTATCTGCAAGATTAATTAATAAAAAGTTATATTGTGTTGTTACATTCACCTCACACACACACACATTCACAACTTTGCACTTTAAATAATTATTTAGTATTACATTCTCCTTAAAATTTGTTATAATTAAGTAATATAATTTTGTAATTTCTTACTCAGCATCTTCACTTAAGTAGTTATGTATTTTTGGCAAGGGCTGTATTCTAATACAAAATTCATCAAGTTTTTCTATACTCACTAAGTTTAGTGGGGCCTGGCGACCCGTAACACAGGTATCTTTTATACCTACATCGGGCACCAGTCTCTCACAAATGCTTAGAATATTAAATATTAGATATTTCCTACTGTAATTACTATCATTTGTGAAGAGAAAATAAATAAATTTATTATTATTATTATAATTTATTATTGTTATTTTTTTTTATATTATCTCAAAACCTAAAATCAATTCAATGACTACTAATATTCGCAACCGTCGATATTTTCGCATGAACGCCTGTTGTCACACGGAACAAACGCTACACGCTCGAGGTTAGTGCGGACGTGTTTTTTGTTAATTTATTTTACCCATTTCTTTTTGGAGTAATAATGTACGCTATAATGGCTCTTAGTGTGAAACAATAAATAAATATCCTGGGACAACTTACACACGGTTATCTGATCCCAAGCTAAGCAGTGCTTGTGTTATGGTAACCAGACAACTGATAAACTTACTTATATATTTCTAAATACATACATATTATAGATAAATTACACCCAGACACCAGAACAAATGATCATGCTCATCACACAACATTTGTTCTGGGCGGGAATCAAACCCACGACCTCCGGTATAGCAGTCAGGGTCACTAACCACTAGACCAACAGGCCCGTCGAATAACAACGAAAAATAACAAGTACAACTAAGGCTAAAGTGCAGTGAAACAGTTGATTTGTGAGCGCGAAATCGCAGAGTTAGCGTAAGCCGAGGTACGCTCCTCCTCACCTTGGGGGAAAGAGACGGGCTGCGAAAAATACATTTCGTCCTTGTCGCACCGCGGTGGACGCGGAGTGCAAAGGTCAGTTATTTTGAATTTAAAGATTGATTTTCGAATAACCAAAACAATGCCTAGCTGCGGGGCTTGTGGCTCAATAATAACGGATCACTTCATGGAATGCTCTAATGGAAAGTGTAAGAAACGTTATGATATAGCTTGTCTCGAAGTAAATATAGATGCATTTAAGTCTTATACTGAAGAATACAAATTATCTTGGGTGTGTCCAGAGTGTATCTGCTTATTGCCTAAAAAAGGGAACACGGAAACCCCGCTCATCGTTAAGACCTGTGCATTTAGGACTGCCACCAGCACCACGCCTGTGAATAACATAAATACTCAGCGAGGTAGTCAGGCTAGTTTTTCACCTACGATGGATTCCGATTCAATGCTGCTCGAGGAAATAAGGGAATTTCGAGCCGAAATGACAGCCCCTATGAACAGCCAGGCTGATGCGATAAATCTCTTGTTGAATCTATTCAGCCAAACACGATCTGATTTGGATAATATAACAAAACTGATGAGGGTACTAGAAGAAAAAGTTTGCACTAAACAAACTCAAGAGATTGTGAGCGATACAGCCACCTTCTACATTTGCTGAAGTAGTTTGTCAACAAAACAGTTCCAATAATCATAAAATACAGAAATCGTCTAAAAATGTCACCACCAAAACACAAAAAGTAAATAAAGGTGGGCCACGAAAACCGCTGTATTACCTATACCGGTATAACGGAATCGACCATTATCACTACGCCATCAACAAGCGCATTATACGAACAAACGAATGATAACCAAGGCGATACTGGAACGGGTTGGACTACAGTAAGTAGGAAAAAAAAATACTAGACTATTTAATAATGTGGCAGTAGGAACTAATAAGGAACTAAAGGCTATTCAAGCAACGGAACGAAAAAAACACTGATGAAAATGAAAAACACGAAAAAAACACCCATGAATGCTGAATTTAACGAGTGGATTTGGTTTTAAACTCCACCAAAAACAGATCAAATTATCACCATTGATTTGTATTACCAAAATGTTAGAGGTCTTCGAACAAAACTGAACGACTTCAAAAATAGCTTACAATTAATGGATGCAGATTTATACGCAATTACGGAATCGTGTTGCAACCCTTCCATACATGACCCTGAATTAATCCCGCCGGGATATCAAATACTTCGCTGCGACCGAGCGGACGGTCGCAAACAGGGAGGCGCGCTTCTAGTGGCCACACACCGGTTGGAGCTGCGACAAGTGTGCGTGAGTGACGTAGCTATAGACACCTGCGTTTTTTAATTACTCAATGCAACGGTTTACTTAAATAAAAGATTTTTATTTTTGTGCTCAGTGATTTATATTCCGCCTAATAGATCTGAGAATGAATATATGGTTCTGTTTAGCATTATAGAGAAATTGTGTACTAAATATAAAGAAATAATTGTGTTAGGCGATTTTAATCTTTATTCGTGTCCCATAAATGTGAGGACATATTATTAATATTTTTTGTCATATTGCGGATTCACCCAGTATAATAATATAAATAATTGTTTAAATAGACAACTAGATTTGATATTTAGTTCGGGTCTTGGCGAGGTGTCAGTGGTGATGGCGGATGGGTCGCTCGTGCCCGTGGACGCGCATCACCCGCCGCTCGCGGCGAGCGTGCGCGCGAGCGCGGGGGCGCATGCGCCCCGCTCCCCGCGCCCTCCGCGGCCGGCGCCATCGGCACACGCACTGATAATATAATAGGCCGCGTTGGAACTTTTATAAAGCGGATTATGAATTGCTATATTCTAAGTTAGCATCAACTGATTGGACTGACATGTTTGGGCAAAACGATGTGGAAGATATTTTGAATATATTTTATGATAAATTTAATAACATTTTAGATCTAAGTGTTCCTAGGAAAACAAATACGGTCAAACAACGATATATTTACCCAAATGGTATAAGTACGAATGATATAATAAAAAACTTAAAAGTTAAAGCAAGACTACATAAAAAATACAAAACAACGAAATTAAATGCTGATTTATATTTCGAATATTCGACATATTCGAAATATAAAGCACATATTAAAAAAATGATAGAAATAGCACACAAAACGACATCAAAATAAAATTCAATGTCAGTTCGCGAAAGATCCTAAGTCATTTTGGCAATACATTAGATCGCAGAAAGGTTCAACGAGTAGACAGAGCATTATAAAGGACGGTCAGTATCTGTCGGACTCGGAGTGTGCTGAGCAGTTAGCGACTTATTTTGCGTCGGTGTATAGTAGTACGCCGCCACGACTAGACCCAGAAGCGGCGGCGGCGGAAGCGGGAAACATTGGTAGTGCATGCGTGCAAATTAATACACATAGTCTTAAAGACGTTAGAAGTGCACTAGAGTGCCTCAAGCCTAAGCGATCTGCGGGCCCGGATGGTATACCAGCCTTTCTTTTTAAAGATTGTGGTACTCGCGGAACCATTGCTTTATAATATATTTAATGCCTGTCTTCATTCTGCTAGGTTCCCAGATCGGTGGAAGACCACGCGAGTCATTCCAGTGCCCAAAGGCAAGGCGGGAGCCGATATCGGTGGGTATAGGCCGGTAGCGGTGTTGTCGACGCCGGCTAAGGTGTTCGAGTCTGCCATTCAGCGCTGCATGCAAGGGCAAATGCGCGGACAGTTATCGGATGCGCAGCACGGATTCCGGCCGGGGCGCAGCACTGCTACCAATCTCCTTGATTTCATGGGACAGGTGGTGCCGGCAGTAGATGCTGGGGTGCAGGTGGACGCAGCCTATTTTGACTTCAGAAAGGCCTTTGACACCGTCGAGAATGACATCTTGCTGCGGAAGCTAGCAGAGTCGGATGTACCCCACATCTATTGCAGTTTTTCGCCAGTTACATGCAAGGCAGACAACAGTATGTGGACTGCAACGGATGTGAATCTGACTAGATATAGATCGAATAGTACAATGGAGTCATGAAAACGAACTGTACTTCAACGTATCCAAGTGCTCGTTGATGAGCTTCACCCGTGCTCGTACACCTCTACTGTATGAGTACGTGGTGGACGCGGCGCCAATGCAACGAGTCACGGAGGTGCGAGACTTGGGTGTTTCCATGACTCCCGATCTATCATTCCGTGCACATGTAACCAAGATCTGTAAGAAGGCATACAGAAACTTAGGATTTGTTCTGAGACAGACACAATGCTTCACAAACATCATAGCAGTTAGGGTCCTGTATGATGCACTAGTCAGGAGTCATCTGGAACATAGTGCGGTCATATGGGATCCACATGAAGCTAAGTACTCTGTGATGTTGGAGCGCGTTCAGAACAAATTCACGCGCCATTTGTACAGGAAATTCTATGGGGTATATCCTTTTTACCAACTGATGTATCCCACTCTGTTTGTCTTGGGCATGGTTGGTTATAACCAACTACATGTCCAACGGGAGTTTACGCTGGTGGCCTACTTGGTGAAGGTGCTTCGTGGGTTGGAGAGTAACCCGGAAGTATTGCAGCTCTTGAGTCTGTGTGTGCCGGACCGTTACGTGTGGAGGCGGCGCAGCCCGCCACTGCTACTGGTACCTACAGCCAGAACCAACTTACTTGCTAAAGCACCCCTTACCAGAGCTATCCGTACGATCAACGACCTTCAAATTCAAATAGATATTTTTACATGCTCGTTGGGTGAATTCGCAAGGGCATTACTATTTATGTTATGTTATAAGAAAAATAATTAATGAATGATAATTTATTGTGTTATAATTTAATAATTCTGTAAGTTTTATTTTTCGAATTTAGTTATTGTAAGTGTAATATAGTTTATTTTAGTTTTAGTTTAAATTCTGATCTGTTGCATTAGGACAAACTGCCCTCCATGATGCTGTACGGGGCTCCCGTGTGGGCGGAGAACCTGACGCGGCGAGGTTTGGCTCTTTTGTGCCGCCCGCAGAGGGCTATGGCAGTCCGGGTCATTCGCGGCTACCGTACAATATCCAGTGTGGCCGCTTGCCTCCTAGCAGGAACACTTCCCTGGGACCTGGATGCCAGAGTCCTCGCGAGTGCTTACGAGTGGCGAAAGGAGCTACTCAGTTGCGGCGAAAGGCCTCCGCCTCGAGCTGTGGAGGAATTGTTAAGGGAGCTTCGTTTTGCCTTCTTGGAGGTACGGGCAGAGCGTTTAATTGTTCCTGGAGCAGGCCTCAGGACTGTGGAGGCGGTTCGTCCCGTCCTCCAAGACTGGGTCAGCAGACGCCACGGAGCACTCTCCTTCCGGACGGCACAGGTGCTGTCGGGACACGGATGTTTTGGCAGTTACCTGTTTCGTATAGCACGGAGGGAACCCACCGCCCGGTGCCACCACTGCAGCGATATCGAGGACACGGCGCAGCACACACTCGAGCACTGTCCAGCTTAGGCGGTACAGCGCCGGTCCCTCGCTGCGGTAATAATAATAATAATAATATTTATTTATTTGACCAAATATATGTTACAGTGTAGAATTTTAAACTAGATCTTATAAATAGCAAAGTTCTAATAATACTTAAACTACACTTATGTTAAACTAAAATTAATATAACATTTTTAGAGTACATATAGTATGATATGGTTCATAAAGTATTAATTGCTGCCAGCCTGAACTAGGGTAAACCTGTGTTTCAGGTGATCGCTTAAAGTAAATATTTAAATAGGTCATATAAAATGAAAGTAAAATAATAATTAAAGTCTACATAATATTCGTTTACAAAATAATACGAGTTACAAAAAAAGTCTATCAGCAAAGGAAAATATTTATTAATAATGTTGTCAGTCTTACTTAACAATTTCTAGTATTTTTTCTGTGTCTGCGTAATTCAATTTCCCTAAATATTGGGTTAACATAAGCATACATTTTTTTATTATTTAAACTATATATATTAAGTTTTTTATTAATTCTATTGTATAAAAAAGGTCCCAAAAATAAATAAAACCTGTTGACAAATGCATGATTAGCTTGAGGTCTACTACAGACTATGTCCTTCCTTCTCTTGTCTGTTGCTAATGGGATAAAAGGGAGATCAGTGTGCTGTTTTAAAATGGTGTGCAATAAAAATAATTGTCTGACTGTTAGTACGTTGCATTCCCTATATAGCAGGTCAGTAGGAAATAGAAAAGGTCGGAAAGTTGCTACTTTAAGAATTGCTCTCTGAGCGCGTTCTAAAGGCAGCAAAATTGACTTTGCTGCACCACCCCAAGAAGTTATGCAATAAGTAACTAAAGATTGACACAATGACAAATACACTTGCTTTATTAATGCATAATCTGCTATATTGCGAAGATTCTTAAATAAATATATTAATTTACGTACTCTGGAACATAATAAATCAATGTGTTTGCGGAAATTCAAATTCGTGTCAAGAGTTATACCTAAGTATTTGATGTCGTTAGTATTTGCTAAAGCAGGGCAGGTACAAGCGATGTCAGCGAATATTTTACAGCTGTGTGCATATATGTTTGGATTAAAAATGGGTATGTTTGTGTTTCTCATTGTAAAAAGAATGTATTTGGTTTTGTCTGCGTTTAGGGTTAGTAAGTTTTTGTGTAGCCAGTTAGTAACCATATCGAAACCCGTCTGAGCGTGCTCGAAAACCTCCTGCCGAGTATTTGCCGTAAATAATAAAGCGGTGTCATCCGCATAAGATATTATAAGACCATTTGGAATGTTTAAGCTGCAGAGGTCATTTATATAAACCAGGAATAAAGTGCAGCCTAGAATACTACCTTGAGGGAATCCATAGCCAGTATTCTGTACTTCAGAACTTAAGTATTGACCAATTTTAACATATTGTAAGCGATCAGAAAGGTAGTCAGTAAAAAGGCGGAGTTGTGTTCCTCTTATCCCAAGTGCTTCAAGCTTGCGCAAAAGTATGGAACAAGATATGCTATCAAAAGTTTTGGCGAGGTCTAGAAATATCCCTATGGTGGGTTTACCCCGGTCCAGGTTGCTAGTTATATAGTTTGTTAATTGATGAAGTGCTTGATTAGTAGATCTTTTTTGCCTAAAGCCATATTGGTTCTGTGAAAGTATTTTGTTGTCTTCAAGATATTTGATTAACCTATTGTTTATGATTTTTTCCAAAATTTTTGAAAGTCCTGATAATACTGAGATGGGCCTATAGTCATTTACACATTTTCTATCTCCTGATTTAAATATAGGGGTCACCACTGCTTTTTTAAGGGATCTGGGGAATACACCTTCATCTAAACATAATTGAAATATCGATACCTTAATTGGCAAACCAGCCAACTCCACATTTCGTCAAAAAATTTTTTTTTGTTTATATAGTATGCAACAAAAATACGGCTTTATTTACAAAAACGACAACTCCGATATAATCATAATTCTTTCCATAAATCGCTATTCGAAAATCAGCCAACTCCACGTAGAAAGAAACGTTACGATTTTGAAAGCTAACTCCACTAAGTCGGCCATTTTGTATGGCGTTCGAGTCGTGTGTGGTTGCCGCTCCGCGTTTTGCTAAAACAAAATTGTTTAGACCCGTTAAAACAAGAAGGAGAGTTCAAAAACAGTTGCACATTAATACAAGGTATGGATAAATTTATTTACTTTTTCACAAAACGATAATTCATTTGATATTTTATAGTTTTAATTTTGGTTTGGAGTTAGCCGGTTTGCTTTTTACTTTTTTACACTAGTTTTGGGAGTTATCCATTTTTGTCTGTGGAAATTATTTTTTATTTAAAGTTAAATTATTTTGTCATGAATTTTATACTTTTATTTTGAGTATTAAATTAATGATTTTTTATAAAATTTTCTAGTAAAAAGCTTATTTTTTTCATTTTTGGCTATTTTTTGTGCTTATGGTGATGGTTTCTTTTGTTTTGCATGCAGATGTCCAACTCACGCGCTAAAAAAATATTGCAAATAAGCATACAAAATGAACAGCATGATCTTGATCAAACCAATAACCCTGACTCTGATTTATTTATTAATAACCAGTTTCCAAAACCCTACGATGCTTTGGTTGGGCATGATAGCACAGCTTCTAATTCTGCTTCTTCGACTTTCTTTGATAATGGCTACATTGATTGTATTGAAAATGAACAGCCTGGTGTGGATGACGCATTTAGCCCTGAATTGATTGTCAATAAGAGTTTTAGTAACCAAAGATGTTCTAATACGCAGACGTATGAAATAGTCGAAAATGTGGTTATTGAAGACATATTGCCGCTTGAAATAGAACATTTCAGTCCAAGCTTGCTATCTCCTCACCTAACACAATCACATAACTATGATTCTGAAAATGCACCTAATAGTTTTGAACCCACTTATGCGTATCCCTCTTCAAGTAATGATAAATCGGATGACGATTTGGTCGTACCTTTGACACAGGAAGAACTACCAACTCATGAAACTACACCTCAAATCCCAACTGTCTATCCTGAATTAATTAATAAATTAGTCGATTACAGTGATTCGGAATCTGAATCAGATGAGCCCATTGTAAAAAGAAAGAAAAGGTGTCAAGTAAAGAAGGAAGAATGGGCAATTGAAGTAAATAAAAAGAATAGAGAAAATGGTAAACAATACTGCGGTAAGAAAAAGGTAGATGGAGAGTGGCAAAGAAATATAAAGAAACCAAAAAAGGAGTTGAAGCCCCGCTGTAGTTGCAAGGAAAAGAGGAATAGTGTTATTCGGTGTCATATCATATCTGAAGATGACAGAAAAATGTTATTTGATAAATTTTGGAATATGACTTGGGCTGAAAAACGAGTTTATGTTGACAATTTAGTAAAAATTGTACATACTAATAGGCAAAGAGATAGGAAAGACCCTCAAAAATCCAAAAGAGTCAATACTTTTATTTACCACCTAAAAAAAGGTGAGGATATGATTAGAGTCTGTAAGACGTTATTTTTAAATACTTTTTCTATTGGTAAATCTAGTATCTGGGGTTGGAAGGTTGATGCTGCTGGAATGACTAATGATGAACAATTACCAAGAACTACTCCCAGAAAGCCCTTTGACCAAGAAATAAAAAATTTACAAGACTTTTTAGATGAGCTACCCAAAATGCCTTCACACTACTGTAGGAAAAGGACAACCCAGATATACATACAATCAGACATAACATCCAAACAGCAGCTTTATAAAATGTATACAGATTATTGTCAGACAAAAAATGTAAAAGCACTATCTATTGCGACTTTTGCAAACACTCTAACCGTACAAAAAATAGCTTTATTTAAACCTAAGAAAGATTTGTGTGACATCTGTAACGGATACAAGATGGGAAACATTACCAAAGAAACTTATGACGAACATGTAAATAAAAAGAACGAAGCAAGAATAGAAAAAGAAAATGATAAAGAAAAAAAAGAATTCGTATTTACTGCAGATCTCCAAGCAGTACTCTTAGCACCGCGATCCTACGTTTCATCAAACTACTACAAGACAAAGCTATGTGTGCACAACTGGTGTATTTATGACATGAAAACTAGCGACGGGTACTGTTTCCTATGGAACGAGTCCGAAGGTGGGCTGAACTCTGATGAGTTCGCAACCATACTCACAAAATTTTTTATTGATAAAATAATCCCAAAAATGGGAGATAATAATAGAAGTATAACATTGTATACGGATGGGTGTACGTATCAAAACAGAAACGTCACTTTAAGTAACGCTCTCCTCAACTTGGCCATGCTGCATAATGTAACCATTGAGCAAAAATATTTAGAACTAGGCCACACCCAAATGGAGGTTGACAGTATGCACGCGATGATTGAAAAAAAACTAAAAAATCAAGTTATAAACGTTCCAGCTGAGTACATTTCTATTTGCAAGAATGCAAAAAAATCAAAACCTTATACTGTTGAATACTTAAGCTATTCTTATTTCAAGAATTTAAAAAATTTGCAATTTTACAATTCCATAAGGCCAGGAAAGATGAAGGGAGACCCGAAGGTACATAAACTACTATTAAATTACACATTAAATTTGTTATTAAGACTAATATACTGGATGGTACTTTAAATAATATTTCTATGTTTCAGGTTACCGACATAAGAGCTCTTAAGTATACACCCCCTGGAGAAATATTTTATAAACTTAAATTCACCGAAGAATACCAATTACTAAGTCAACGCAGGAATGGTCGGATTAACAACATTCCTTTTCATAATTTACCCAATTTATACAACGAACGCAGGAAAATTACAAAAAAAAAGTTCTTAGATTTACAGCAACTAAAGAACTCAATGCCAAGAGATTACCAAAATTATTATGACAACCTTCCTCATGAAGCCTAAAATATAACTATCTACCTATCTTTGATTATATCATTACATAATATTTGATAATTATTACATTAAGTAATTACCTTTTCTGATTAAAATTTAAACAAAAATCTATCTTTTTTTTTAATAAACCTTTATAGAGCTATGCAGCCAACTCCAGTATTTCATAGTTTTACAGGAAAGGAAAAACAGATAACTCCTAAAAACGCTGTAGTTTTGTAAAGAAATTTTTTAAAAGATCTGACAGTATAAAAAATAAGAATTTAGGTTAATATCTACCAACGGGATTTTAGATTTCTTTATAAGTAGTCTACAAAAATTATTATAGAGTTTTAAGTGTCTCCTGAAAAATTTGCTCATAAGGAGTTAGATGGTTTGCCAATTAAGGTATCGATATATAGGTTAACGGGGGAGCAAGTAAATGTTTGAGGCATTTCAAAATATTATTGGAAATATTATCCCATCCTACAGCACAATTTTGCTTTAATCCAGAAATAATGCTTAATACTTCATCTATATCCGTATTTAGCAAAACAAAGGAGTTCGCCATAGAGGCAGTCATTAACTTATTTAAGTCGATACTGCTTGTCCGCAAGGTTTTTTCTGCAAGGGTTTTACCCAAGTTTGCAAAAAAGTTATTGACTTTGTTAATTGCTTCGAATGGGCATGTTTCGCTTAGTAACAAATCTACAGGAGGTTCTGAGGTTTGTGACTATAGGCGATCATCTCTCGCTTCCGGCCGTAGTAGCCTCGATGCTTGGGAGCGAGGAAGCTTGGAGCGCCGTTACCGTCTTTTGTGACGAGGTAATGGCGCTCAAAGAGGGTGCGGAAAGGGAGCGAGAGTTCATATCTGACCTCCCAATCCGCGCTCGACGCACAAGAGCAAGGAGAAGGGCTGACAATGCCCTCCTTCAGCCACCATAAATGGCCTCTGGCGGCAGACTTGGGGAAGTCTGCTGCTCTACAATAAAGGCTAAAGTTGGCGCGCGCGGTGCTTCCGCGCGCCTCCTTATCAGCGAAAGGGGGAGGCAAAGCTATCCCCCACTCTCTCGTCGTTGTTGCTCCGGAAAGGAGCCTCCCTGCTGGAGATCGCGGTAGTTTGCACTACAGGATTTCCCCGGGTAAAAAAAAAAAAAGGACAAACTGCCCTGTAATGATAGGTTAAGTTGATAAATAAATAAATAAAATAAAAAAATAAAAACATCCCTAAGCAAGCGAGTACTGATAGCTCAGAGATGGGAAACTAGCGATATTAGCGGTCTATAGCATATCTAAAGTATTAGTAATATTATAGAACGGGGATTAGCGCGTACATGCTTAAATACCTTTGGGTTTTTTACGATGGTAATCTAGGTATATTAGCGGTCTATAGTATGTCTAAAGTCTATGGCGAGCAAAGACTCTGAACTTGTCAACATATGTTTACAAGGACAGCTTTAAGCTACGTTACTAAACAGAAATGTCCTGGGAAATAACGACAAATAAACTATATAAATAAATAAGTAAATAAAGTAAAATTTTTCAGATTTTTTTACGTGATATTAATAAGTTAACTAAAAATGTGTATTCCTTAATGTTACACCTGGCTTTAAAGACAGAATTCTCGTGCAGTGTATCGCCTTCATAATTGAGTATCGATTGACGCGGGGAAGGGGAAGTGCGCGGCGAAGGGTGCCAGGCGGTCTTGGAGGCTCGACCGCTAGAGCAGCTCCCACTAGCCGAACTTGACCTCTAAATGCTGCGCGCGCCTCACGCTTCCCTCCCGATCAATAATATCGCCCTTACTCGTCGCTCCGTAGGGGTGCGTTAGTTTTCCACGATATCGGCTGCTTTCTACCACAGTTTTTGTGTAAAAATACTCTATTATTGCGAATTCAAATGATCTGTGTTCAACCTTCAAGAAATTATAAAGGATATTTGTCGGAGTTACGCATCTGTGTTTACCAAATTTCGTAAGTGCATAATGTTACATGAGCTGTCTTTTTATCGAGTGTATGTTGGCCATGCACCCCGGCTTACCGGCTGCTAGACTATTTGGTGATTGCATTACGTCGCGACCGTCGGTGACGTTGTATTTTGTACAAGTTGCGTTTATATTCCTTAAAATTGTTAAATGAAACGACACAGTGAAAATGACGTTATGCCAGTGCCTGTGTTTACTAATACGTTGTTGCGCAATAACAAGAATATCTTCCTATCCGCAAATACGCTATCATTAGTATATTTCGGCTAATGCAATAGCAACGGCTTTGGCGTAGAGCTAATACAAATTGTGATTCTTGATGTTTTGATGTAAAAAATGTCGGTGTCGTCGCCAATATAAACTTGATATAAGTATGCCGTAGGTCAATATAAGTGTGGTGCATAATTCGATACTTGCTGCTATATCTGATGACTTTTACTCATGACCAGTGTAGTCAGTGCGGGTAGCGATCTACTGTCATTAGGTAGTGCTACGGTGCGTTCATGACTGTGCTTCGTAGCGCTTCGTAGCACTCCGGTAATACTGGCTGGCGAAGGTTTTTACAATAACAGTAATCGTGTCTATAAGTTTCAATGCAATTTTTCATTTAATAATGTATTAATTATATTATAAAGCACTGGTATTGAATTACGTAGTTAACCTCTGGCATAAAATTGAAGTGGTTTTTGTTATTTTAAAACTAATATTGACGTCATGTGTTTTATTCTATTGGTGATGGTTTAAATATTTGCTGTATTATTAACTTAACAATTCGCCGGAACATTTTGACTGAGGTTTTTATGTGTAAGCCATGTTGGCTCGTACGTGTAGCATTTGTGCGTGGGTTTCAGTACGAAATGGGCGTGGCATGGAGAACAAAGACTGATGCGTACATAATAATGTTTTAATACTGTATGTTATTACAAGAAAGAATTGCTAGAGTGACTCATTGGCGTGCTATTGTGGAGGACTTATTGCTTGGATTAGATTGCAACTGCGAAGTTAGACACGTAGACATTTCCAAATATAAAAAAAAAAATGAATTTTGATGACCAAAATTCCTCCGACATATTTGCTCATTTATTTAGTTAATATTTTTTGACACTCCAATTTTTCAACACTATAAATAATGTATAATAAATAATAAATTTATTTATTTCCACATAACAATTTACATTAAAAGTTACTATGTAGTAGACAGAGGTAACAATAGCCTTATATATTGTAAGTCCAAGTTAAGATCAAACTTGTGATATGGGTGCCAGGTCTCTCTCATTATGAACACAATATAGATTAACTTATGGAGTTACATAGTGTTATGCTTATAATAAATTTATTGTTTAGTTTACAATAAAAAGAAAAATGGTTTATTAAAAAGAAAACATTAACTAACAATAAGTCCATTAGGTACTGCCTCTCCAAGTATGTGTGTGTGCGCGCGCGCGAGTGTATTATAGGGGAGTGGGGGGGTAAGGGTGTAAGGGGGTGTGTTTGTGTGTGTAAGAGAGTGTGCATGAGAGGGGGTGTGTGCGTGTGTGTGAAAGGGTGTGTTTGTGTGTGTGTGTGTGTGATTGTGTGTGTTAGGTGTGTATGAAAGCAAATGCATATTATTATTTAATAAAGTTTTCTAACTGCTCATATGTAAGGTCCATTATCCATTTACTCACTATTTGTTTACATTTATGTTTATTTAATTTATATATGTTACATTCTTTATTTATTTTGTTGTAAATGCGACTTCCAAAAACTCGGTAGTGTCGTATAAACTAAATAAAAATAAAACATGTGAAAATATCTGCGAAAAAAGCTTTAAATTCTCGGAAATAATAAATAAGTTCACATTTAACGTAATGTGAACTTACTGTGTCCGGATGTCTTGTAGTGCTGCTCCTGGGTTTGGCTTTAAGAGCGTAGACGGGCTGCATTTTTTCCATACAAACGTATTCTTCTATTCCTTTCCTGGATAATGCCTCTAGAGTAATCGTTTTTATTTCTAAAAATGTAGGCCTACTAAAGGCATGTCCCTATCATTTTTTTTTTTTCAAAAAATATATTACAAACATAAATATGACGTTCCAAAAACCCAAAAAAATACCCCGTTTTTACCTACGTATTCAGACGACTACCGATGAAAATTGAAAAGGTTTTAAGATAAAAGAAAAAAAGAAAGACATAGATCTATTCTTCCTTTAAATTTTGATACCAAAAATATTTTAATCGGATTAGATTTCGAGAAAAAAACATCGGAATACGAAACGTCGATCGGTCAAAGTTTTTTGTAGGTAAATTCGTTCTGAACTGCAGTTGTCCCTATCGCACACTTCGGGGGGAGACAAGAGGTGAGGGACGGTTAGACTAAAACGTACACAATTAGGGAAGTAACAAGTGTCGAAGTTTTTATCGATATTATAGTGATGTTAGTCGATATCGACGTTTATCCTATACTGATTTACTGAAAAGTGTAATTGATGCTTATATTTATTCTTCTTTTTTAAGAGACAACAAAATAACAATACTGACATTTTTATGGTTCATAATTAACTATTATTTTTTCAATTGAAAATGAGCAAAGTGTCTCTTGAAAAAATATAAACCGTAACCTTATGGTACGTAACTAAAGTTACGTATTATATTATAAATTCTACTGCTTGGTGTGATAATTTTGCTATTGACTTGACAGATTTACTGGGGAGTTTATAAAAAAATGACTGCTTAGTCCGGTCAAATTAGACCAAAAATTACAGGTGAGGTTTCAATAATTCGCACGCAGCTGAAAATTGGTAGAGGTTTATTAATTTACATTTAATTTATAATGGTGTTTTAAACAATCCTAATTTTCAGCTGGGTGTAAAATATTGTAACCTCGGATGTATAAATTGACCGAACTATGCTCTTATCAAGTAAATCTATACCAGTCAAAAATCGTGTTGCTTACACTATTTATAACTCGAGAACGGCTGGACCGATTTTTACATTGTTTCCGTTTTTGAACTAGCCGTCGTCCGGAATAGGAAAATAAGTTTTTTAAACTATTATTTTTTCACGTGTAGAAAGCTACATGCACCTTGAGTAACAAAATATGTATGCTATATTTTTTGCTAGAAAAAATTAGAGATCCTTACTAAAACTTAGTAACGTAACCCAAGTCGTAAAAAATTGGCCTAGAAAAATTCTTTCATCGCGTGCGCTGCTAAAACTATTGATGATAGAACAAAATAATGTACTACGATTTTACAAAACATATCATTGTCTACAAAAACTGTCGGGACAGCATATGTCTAACTATTACAGTTATGTCACAATAAGTGTTTCATTTTATAAAAAAAAAAAATCTTATTTTTTATGACGTTCTAGAAAAGCATCTTTATTTGTACCTTTGTATTAATCCTTATCAAAATAAAATACTTCATATTCAAGACTGCTTCATTACCGTTATATAACTTTTTGGACTAGTCAATTCGAAAGATATGACGAAAATGTAATTATAAAAAAAAGTCGTGTGGTTACTGCTCATTTCGGACGGGATATATGGATGTGAGTGAATTAGAAACAAAAATAAAATTTTAACGAATAATAATAAATAATAAAACATAACAAAATAAATTCATAATTATCAATAAATTTTTATAATGTACTTTTTTTAGTAAGCCAACATAAAAAGAAGGGTGTCGGTGTGTGTAGGTATATGTTATTTTTTTTTATATTAGTTAAATACCCGTGCGAAGCCGGGACCGGCCGTAGTCTAGTAATAAATATGTACATTTCTTGTGTCATTTCCATCCTTTCTCTTACAGGTAAGTTTCTTGGTATCCGACCGTCAATTATTGTAATATAAAGTAAAAAAATAAACCCTTGGGGCTCCACATAACCAAATAACTAAGTCTTCCAGCATGTGACGTGCAATTTATTGGCCTTGGGCCCGATGCCGCTATTTTAAGTCGGTGAGTGGCAGGTTTATGAACGTTCCAGTGTACTTGTTATTGTGCTGCATTTTCGTATTAAGATAGTTTTAGTAATGACAAATGTACACCTACTTGCCACTGTTGTCATTGTAGGATTGATAGTGACTGTTCTTATCTGAATACGAAAATTAGGCACAATTTTTTTTTTTTTTTTTTTTAATCCTGGGACAACTCACACACGGTTATCTGATCCCAAACTAAGCAGATCTTGTGTTATGTTAACCAGGCAACTGATAAACTTACTTATATATTTCTAAATACATACATATTATAGATAAATTACACCCAGACACCAGAACAAATGATCATGCTCATCACACAACATTTTTCCTGGGCGGGAATCGAACCCACGACCTCCGGTATAGCAGTCAGGGTCACTAACCACTAGACCAACAGGCCCGTCTAACAATAACAAGTACACTGGAACGTTCATTAACCTGCCACTCACTGACTTAAAATAGCGGCATCGGCCCCTTATACTTGATATTAGCAATGAGGAAGATGAGCATGTTTTTTTTATCATCTAGAAAAATCAAACTAAAAATTAGAAAAACAATGGTGAAAAAATTTTAGCGATATCTCAAAAACTCTATTTTTTACGAATTTTTAAAGTCGGGCATTCTTAAATTTAGTTTTGGTTCGCCCGATCAACGCGTGACGTCACATCGCCCGTCCTCCGCTCCCGTACATACGATCTCGTGTATTTTTATGTTACTCGCATATTTTTCTAGATTTTGCTAAATATGGAAAAAAGACTAGCGTATAGTTACTGAATAGTCTTCTTTGTACTAAAACAACAGTTAGCACGCCAAAAAATATATCTTTACAAGCTTTTATTTAACATTCAATGTATACGTTTGTACCTACAGCTACGAGTGGAATCTTGCAACTTAATTTTGAAACAGATATCTTTAACCGATTGAGCTGAAATTTTGTATATCTGTTAAGTTTGGATGACAATATAATTTGATAGTACTTTCGAGCTGATCTGATGATGGCGCCAGAAGGTGGCCAGAGGAACTCTCTAACTAAATGACGTAATCGCATCGCGTTTGGGCTTGTTTCATAAGTCTACACTATTACTGTGAGCTTAGCTAAATTTGAAGCTTGTGTTTAAAATTAATTTAAGTTTATTAGAAACTGAAAACCGATTTGTGCCCGAAATGACAAAAAAAAAGTATGTGCTCGTGTACGTATGTGTAGGTACGTGTTGTAAATTAATGAAAAGGAAGAACAAGTCGTCATTGTTGCAAAGATCGTTTCAATGTCAAAAATAATGCTTAAACTTTATTTCTATCTATAGCGGCCCGTCCCGGCTTCGCACGAGTATTTAACAAACATTTTAAAATATATTAATTTTAATACACACACACACAAACACCTTTTTGAATGGGGTTCAAAAAAAGAGTAGGTACATTAAATTTCATTATAAAGAAAATTGGATTATTATTGTTTTTTTTATTATTGTTTATGTATCTTTCTATTACATTTTATATTTTATTATTTCTTAACGTTTACTCCCTTCCCGTATTCCAGTGACGTCTACATCGCATAGTTAGCCGAGCGGAGAGAGCGGCCACCATTAACCAAGCGACTTTTTTCTAATACTTACACTTTTGAACTCGTGTTATCTTTCGAATGTAATGTCCGAATTGAAAAATTCAAGTTATATAATGGTATTTAAGCAGTCTTGAATATAAAGCAAATTATTTTGATAAGGATTAATACCAAGGTCAAACACAAGGTACGCCATTTCCAACGACGTCACTGCATTTTTTTTTAAATGAAAGGACACTTATCATAAGTATAATAGTTAGACATAATATATGCTGTCGCGACATTTTTTGTAGATAATGATGTGTTCTATAAAATCGTAGTACATTATTTTGTTCTATCATCAATAGCGCGATGTAAAAAAAATTAAGGTATTTATTTGCACCTCGGGTTGCATTATTGGAGTTTTAGTAAGGATCCCTATTTTTATTTTAATATAATATAGGCTACTTCACTCAACGATAGTGTAGCTAATCAACGATGAAACATTTTTTTAAATCGGTATAATAATTTCGGAGCCTATTCAATGCAAACAAAGAAACAATCAATAAATCTTGCCTCTTTCTTATATTATCATAGATATCTTAACCTGAAGTGTGTTTGTAATTTCATATTAACAGCATTACACTAACTACAAATACGGTACATACTTACGTAAAAAAACATGTTTTATTTTTTTTGTTTGGCTGTCTGCCTGTTCCGGGTAATCTCTGAAACGGCTGGACCGATTTTGACAGAACTTTCAGTCACAGATAGATAATGCAATAGGAAGTTTAAATTTTATTTATTTTTCAAAGGGGATTTTGTAAAACATTGGGGCACATATACTACTGAATATTTAGCATTCCGCTGCTTTTCATGTTCTCGAACATGAGCAAAATGTTCAACATGAGAAATCTACCTATCTATACTGATATTATAAAGCTGAAGAGTATGTTTGTTTGATTGAACTTGCTAATCTTAGGAACTACTGATTCAGACTTTATAACACTACGCTGCACCCAATAGGGCGAAGCATCAACGGAAAATGTAACAAAAACGGAAAAATATCCCTATTTGTGAACTTCCGTTGCGTGCGCAGCGTAAACAGTTAAAGTTAGGCAAAAATCATGCATGACGAAATTGTTCCTCTTTAAAAGTTCTAAAAAAAAATCAGGGACGACATATGGCTATCTTTCAAGATTTACTTACTATAACCGTATTTTTATGAAAATCAAAGTTTTAAATTAATGAATTATTTGCGAAGACGTTTTCTCAAAATAATATTAATCCTTATACAAATAAATGTGATATTAATCACAAGTATTTAATTGTGAACAAAATTGTCTTCGACATTACTTGATTTCAATCAACATCTTAGGAGGTATCATAATTTTAAAATAACTACCGGCCGGCCCGAGCGCCCGTCGCCTGCGGTAGGGTGATGTGACGTCACGACAGATTCCGGCCGGCTCAAAAATTTATCGGGAGATACGAAATTGAAAAATTTATAAAAAAATAACTATTTGAGATATCGACATAATTTTTTCGCAGTTATTTTTTTATTCACCTATATTTTTCGATAAGCCAATAAAAATGCGGTTTTTTTTTATTTACATCTTCCTCATTGTGAATCCTTTTAAATCGGGCGGACGAAAGATGCGCGCTACTGTTACGCACACAAACACATACTACCTATTCACTCACACATTGACACCGCGCCACCGGGCACCGCCCCCCGGTTGCGAGGGCGCAGAGCGACGGCAATACCGTGGCTTAGGAGAACCATCTTTGTTTGCGCTTGATGGTACGTTGCTTAAATAATTAAAAATAATTTTATCAAAAATAATAATTTGTCTTATTGTGGCAAGCTACCTCACTGACTCGGTGACACACGCTGTGACGCGGACGCAGCGTAGCAGCTCGGCCAGTAGTAGCAGTCTCGACTGTAGTTATCTCCTTCTCACTCACACTCCGTGTAGATCAATTAAATACCACAAACATGGAATCACAAAAAGTGATCGCAGTTTCCGGGGATCGAACTAGAGACAAGATGCACTTCAGACGACACCCAACCCAGCCGACCACTTGAGCAATTATTATTTACGTTGAATTAGGGATATATATTCTTCTTTTAAGTGTTCGTTATTTTTATCGAGGGTGTACGTAATTTTGAATTTTTAACGTTATTGTTGTTTTCACTGTCAATAGTTTTTGATTGCTGTTTTGAGTTTTTTCCGAGTATGAGTTTACGGACAATGATTATATGACGTTTCCACATCTATGTTTATGTTAATGAGCACAGTTAACTCATTATTAAGTCACTCTTTGCAACTGAATTGTTGCTGTGGGTCCAGATTATATTTCACTTGAGAACTGCGTCGGATATTGATTTTAAGCTTGGATAACACTTTTACTAGTATAACGCACCGTTTGTATTTATCACTAGTGTAAAAGGTTTTACTGAGTTTTTCTATTTTTAAATTAAAATTATTACGGAGCTGAATGTTATGTTATGTGACACAGTGCTGCCAACGACTGTGTCTGTCTATGGAAACAAGCTTTCATAATCCCTTTGCCCATATCATCGAATCCCTCTATTGCATCTCAATTAAGGCCTATTTCGATTCTCCATTTCCTTTCTTAAGTCCTCGAGCACATCGTACACCGTCAAGTTTTCTCTTTTTTAACTTCCAATTCTCTTCTTTCGCCTTTTCAATCTGGGTTTCGCCCGGGCCACAGTACTGTCACAGCCCTGATTAATGTCACTGATGGCATCCGTTTGGCCCTGGAGAAAAAGCGCCTCACGGTACTTGTTCTACTTGACTTCAGTAGTGCATTTAATTCAGTGGATTTTGACGTACTGCTGGGAATACTGCAATCCATAAATTATTTTTCTTCATCTTCGTTAGCTTGGTTCTCTTCCTACCTCCGGGGCCGTTCGCAGTGCATCCGTAATGAAGATTCTACTTCTGAATGGTGTGAGCTCTCTACGGGGTTGCCTCAGGATGGCGTCCTCTGGGGTGCCTGGCAGAAAACCTCCCCGTGTGCTCAGTGGCTGCTTGTCCGTTTGTTTTCTTGGGGACGAGCAGGTGCTGGGTCGGTACACCCTGGGTGCGGACAACAGTCTCCTCGCGAGGGGTGGGAAGGAGGAGATTGTTGTCAGTAGCTAATTTCTGCCGGAGCGGAGGAGTCGCTCCCGAGGGCTCCCTATCTGCGCTCTGCAGCTGCAGAGTGCACGACTAGGGTGCGAGATGGGGTAGACCGCGGGCCGTTTTAACAGCACGAGGTCGAGGGGTTTCCGCGGCGTGTACGTCGCGGTGACCGAGGTGGGGAAGACCGTAGGTAACTCCTCAACCTGCGGTCTAGGGGCATCCGCGGCGAGGTGTTGGAGCCACGGTGCCGGGTGGTGGGTAGTTGTAGTTAGCTTATAAGATCGGGAAAAAAAAAAAAAAAAATTGTAGATTAATATTTGTTTTTAGATACCGAGCAGCGGGCGGAGGCATCCACGGGCCTCGGGAGGCCTAAGTATCCTCCAAAAAAGAGCGGCCGCATCGCCTTGGGGAAGCGGTGTGCGTACCACCCATTCGTAAAAATGGAAATGTCGGATAAAGAGATAGATTTGTCATGCGCCCCGGTTGATGCCCGGCGCTCGCAGGTATCCGGGCCTGCGAGTGTTAAATTGACGACCGATGGAAGCACAGGGGTAGGTAACCAGGCCCCTGTAGCGGATGCGACTACTGGAAGCTATGTTACGTCATGCGACCCGATTGACGCCCGGCGCTCGCAGGTATCCGGGCCTGCGAGTGTTAAATTGGTTACCGACGGGACGTCTTCCGCAAGGAAACGTCCGGTGTGCCGGTCCTCAGACGAGGAAGGCTTGCCGGCCCCCAAGTTGCCAACTTCGAGGAGGGGTCGGCAGGCATCGAGAGGGGCGAGTGCTTCACAGCCGCGGAGGGATAAGAACGGACGTTTTGTGCGCTCTAAATCCTCGGCGGCTAGTAAAGCAGAGAGTGACGTGGGGGTCACTGCGGAGGACCCTGGCGATGACGGTGAAAGCTGTTCCTCGCTGGGGAGCTCGAAGGCGGAGCTCAACGCCGCCAAGAGGGAGCAGCGCAAAGCCGTCGCGGCCGACGAAGTATCGGAAATGGCCTGACGCGCACGCGAGCGACGAGCTACTCTGGCGGCGGAAGGGGGTGAGCCATCGGCGGTAGCCCTGAGCCAGCTGGCTCTGGATGGGGTGGACTTAGTCCTGAAGGTTGCTACCAAGTCCGGCAGCCTGAAGGGCACGTTCACCCGCGGCCTGAAGGAGGCTGCTGCGGACATCAGGGAGGCGGTTGGCATCCTCCTCAACAGGACGGCCTCTGACGAGGTCGCAAAGCTGCAGGAGGAAAACAGCCGCTTCCGAAGTGACCTGGAGGACCTCCGGCGACAGGTCGCTGCGCTGAGCGAGCAGCAGCAGCGATGCTCGTCCGCCGATGCCGCACCTGCAGTAGCCCCGGCTCCCGCACAGCGACCGGCAAGAACTGCGATGATGAGGTCGAGCGCATTGTCCGGATCTGCATGCTCCAGTGCGGGAGCATGGTCAATGCTCGGCTGGAGGCGATTTCTCGGCGTCTCCCGCCGGAAATCCTCCGTCCACCCCTAGCGGCCGACACACGGAGGACTGAGGAGCCGCCGAGACTCGCGCCTCAGAAGAGGAAGCCCGCGGAGGGTGCTAAGAGGCCCGCGGAGGGAACCCCTTCGAGCGAGCAGCCCACGACTGCCGGGTCTAAGGGTGAGACCTGGGCGAAAGTCGTGGGCCGTAAGAAGGCCCGCAAAGCCGCCAAGAAGGCCGCGGCTGCTGCACGCGCTCCCAGCCGAACCGCAAAGACGGTTGCGCAGCCTGCGAGGCGGACTGCCAAAGGCGGTCGCAAAGGACCGACGGTACATGCCCCGCGTTCCGAGGCTGTGACGCTCACGTTACAGCCCGGAGCTGCGGAGCGCGGTGTGACGTACCAGTCGGTCATTGCCGAGGCCAAGGCCAAGATCAAATTATAATAATAATAAAAATAATAATATATATTTATTTTCTCCTTACAAAACAGACCTTACATAATTATAAGTGATACTTATATCTATTATTAAGATAGTGTATTTATTTTATAGTCTAGAATGTGTAAGGAGCTGGTTGAGTTAGGCATAAAAATACCTGTATTTCAGATATATAAATTGTCAGATCTTGGCCTTCAGTCCGTCACCCTCAGGCAGGCTGCCACGGGTGCGCGGCTGTTTGAGGTGGCTGGTGCAGCGAGCGGCAGTGCCGAAAAGGCGGACGCTCTGGCCGCCAAGATGAGGGAGGTCCTCAACCCTGAGGACGTCCGGGTCTCCAGGCCAATGAAAACCGCAGAGATGCGGATTGCTGGACTGGATGACTCGGTGACCTCAGAGGAGGTGGTGGCGGCCGTTGCCCGAAGCGGCGAGTGTCCGCCAGATAAGGTGCGGGCCGGCGACATACGCGCCGACGCTACAGAACTCGGCGTGGTCTGGGTTCGGTGCCCTGTGGCGTCGGCGAAGAAGATCGCCGACAGCGGCGAATTGCTGGTAGGCTGGGTTGCAGCGAGTGTGAAACTCCTGCAGCCCCGGGCTTTGCGGTGCTTCCGGTGCCTGGAAAAGGGGCACGTCCGGGCAAAGTGCACCGCCGAGGTCGACCGTAGCGATCTATGCTATCGCTGCGGTCAGCCCGGCCACAAGGCGGCCCAGTGTTCCGCGGCGCCCAACTGCAGCTTGTGTTCTGCTGCGGGGAAGCCAGCGGGACACATAGTGGGCGGAGAAGCCTGTGGCGCGCCTGCCAGCAAGGCCAAAAAGAAAAAAAAGAAGGGGGGCTCTAAACCTGCCGGGGAAACCTCGCCACCCCCGCAGGCTAGTAGCTCCGCGGCCGACTCCCGGCCCAGGAGCGTTGCCGAGGGAATGGAGTGTCAATAATGGCACAACTACATTTCCTCCAGGGCAACATCAACCACTGTGCCAGAGCTCAGAATCTTTTACTCCAGAGCATGGCAGAGTGGTCGATCGACGTGGCTGTGGTGGCCGAACCGTACTTCGTCCCCGCCCGTGACAACTGGCTGGGGTGCGCTGACGGTTTGGTGGCCATTATTGGCGAGGCTCTGATCGACCCGTCTAGGGGCCGTGGCTGGGTTGCTGCGGTCTCGGGCGGCATCGTCATTGTGGGGGCGTATTTCTCTCCCAACAAGAGTCTCGCCGACTTCGAGGGTTTCCTTGTCGAGTTGGGCGCCGTCGTAGGCCGCTATCACCCTTGTCCCGTTCTTGTGCTCGGGGATCTCAACGCCAAGTCATCGGCGTGGGGATCTCCGGTCACTGACCCTCGGGGCGAGGTGTTAGAAGAGTGGGCGGTGACGACTGGTCTGGTCGTCCTGAATCGGGGTTCGGAATACACGTGCGTGCGGCAGCGGGGCGGGTCAATAGTGGACGTCTCGTTTGCTAGCCCCTCTGTCGCTGGCCGTGTCCGTGACTGGCGTGTCGCTGTGGAGGTGGAGACGCTATCGGACCATCGTTATATTCGGTTCGACGTCTCTGCCCAGACCGCGGGCGGCCGCCATCCAACAACCCCGATGAACGACGGCCCGCGTTGGGCGCTTAAGCGCATCGACAGGGAACTACTCGAGGAAGCTGCCTTAGTCCAGTCCTGGACCTGGGAGTCGGCGACGGACGGCCCCATCGACGTCGAAGCGGTGGCGCTGTGGTTTCGCGGGGCGATGACGCAGATATGCGACGCGTCCATGCCCCGTGTCCGCCAACAGTCCGCAAGGCGCCAGGTGTACTGGTGGACCGCGAGATCGCGCAGTTGCGCGTTGCGTGCGTTGCGGCCCGCCGCCGGTACACCCGATACCGGAGACGGCGTCGACGGGATTCCGCCGAGGAGGACGCGCTGTATGAGGTGTACCGCGCGTCCAAGGAGACTCTGTGGCTGACCATCGGCGACTCAAAGTCGCGTGCCAGGGAGGAGCTGCTGGGGTTACTGGATCGGGATCCGTGGGGGCGCCCCTATCGTTGGGTAAGGGGCAAATTGCATCCCTGGGCGCCTCCGCTGGTGCAGACCATGCGGCCCCGGCTGCTAGAGGTGGTGGTGTCGACCCTCTTCCCTGTGCGAGGGGGACATGTTCCCCCGGCGATGGCTTCGCCCTCAGCCACAGACTCTCCAGAAGAGGAGAGCACCGATCACCGATGTCCCCGAGGTGACGCAGTTAGAGACGAGAGCGGCCGTGTCGCGACTCCGGGCTAAGAACACAGCGCCCGGACCCGACGGAGTTCCTGGTCGAGCTCTCGTCTTGGCTCTGAAGGAGCTAGAGCCCCAGCTGAGGGGGCTCTTCATGGCATGTCTCGGGCAGGGTCAGTTTCCCAATGTATGGAAGGAGGGGAGGCTGGTCCTGCTCAGGAAGGAAGGGCGCCCCGCGGACTCGCCGTCCGCGTATCGGACCATAGTGCTGCTCGACGAGGCGGGCAAACTGTTTGAGCGTGTCATCGCAGATCGCCTCGTCAGCCACTTGTGCAGGGAGGGGCCGGACCTGGACGGAATCCAGTTCGGTTTTCGTCGGGGGCGCTCCACCATAGACGCCATCATGCGCGTGAGGGCCCTGGCGGAGGAGACGGTGTCCCGGGGTGGGGTGGTGTTGGCGGTGTCTTTAGACATCTCCAACGCATTCAACACCCTACCCTGGAGCTGTATTCGGGAGGCGCTGGAATACCATCGCGTGCCTCCCTACCTCCGCCGTACAGTAGGGGCTTATCTGGAGGACAGATGCGTCACCTATCGGGGACGTGACGGTGCTGGTCGGCACCTCATGTCGTGCAGTGTTCCACAGGGATCGGTCTTAGGACCGCTCCTGTGGAACATCGGCTACGACTGGGTGCTGAGAGGCGAGCTCCCGTCGGGCGCAGACTTGACGTGTTATGCGGACGACACGCTTGTCACTGCCCGGAGGAGCTCGCACAGGGAAGCGACGTTGATAGCCACGGCTGCGGTGTCACAGGTGGTGAACCGCATCCGGCGCCTGGACCTGGAGGTGGCCCTAAACAAGTCGGAGGCCATAGTGTTCCATGGCCCCCGACGGGCGCCGGCGCCGGGATCACACATTGTGGTCGGTGGGGCTCGGATAGCTGTCGGGTCCACCATGAAGTACCTGGGATTGGTGCTCGACAGCCGATGGGAATTCGGGCCTCACTTCCGGCGGCTAGCGTCCAAGCTGATGGGCGCGGCGGGCGCGCTTTCAACGTTGCTTCCCAACTTGGGGGGCCTGAGCGCCGCCTGTAGGCGGTTGTACGTGGGAATCGTGCGGTCCATGGCCCTGTACGGGGCTCCTGTGTGGGCGCTCGACATGACGGCCAGCACTCTCGCCATTCTGCGGAAACCGCAGAGGGCGATGGCCATCAGAGTCGTCCGCGGGTACCGCACGATTTCCTACGAGGCGGCTTGTGTCCTGGCCGGATCTCCGCCCTGGGACCTGGAGGCGAAAGTACTCGCGTCATTGTACCGATGGCGCGAGGAAGAGCGGACACGGGGCTCGATGCCGGTGCAGCGGCAGATCGAGCTGCGCCGGGGAGAGCTTCGTCAGGTCTTGGTGGCGGAATGGCGGCAAAGGCTTCTGCGCCCTGCCGCCGGCCTCGCTACCGTCGAGGCGATCCGGCCAGTACTCGACGACTGGCTCGGGAGAAGGCACGGCTCCCTGTCGTTTAGGGTGACGCAGGTGCTCTCGGGGCATGGATGCTTCGGCAAGTACCTGTGTCGCATAGACAGGGAGCCGGACGCTCGGTGCCACCACTGCGTCCAGTGCGGGGAGGACACGGCGCAACACACGCTCGCCGAGTGCGTATCTTGGGAGGAGCAGCGCCGTGTCCTCGCAAATGAAGTAGGAGGCGATCTGTCGCTGCCGGCCGTAGTGCGGAGTATGGTCGGTAGCGCAGAGTCGTGGGACGCGGTGGTGTCCTTCTGCGAGGACGTGATGTCGCAGAAGGAGACTGCGGAACGGGAGAGGGAGATCTCGACTTTTCTTTTTTTTTTTTCGGGGGGAAATCCTCATGGACTTCCTCCGCCTGGGGAGAGGCGGAGGGGCGTGACGGACTCTTACCGGCTAAAACCACCCCGGTGTCTTCTCCTCGCACGTGCGCGTGGGGCCGCGGGAATCCAAATTCTTCCGCAGCCCCACACTGGTGCTGGCCCGGTCAGTCCGGGCCTCGTCTCCTGCACGGGGTAGTGAGGTGTTCAACTACCCCGTGCTCCACCTCAGAGGCGCGCGCCGACACCCGCGCGCGCCTAGGCCTCGGGTCCATCGAAAAGGGGGCGGGGACTTCCGCAAGACCCTCGCCCCTGGACCCATTCATAGGGGGCGGAGAAGGGCGTTGTCTGCCCTTCCCCTGCGCCTGGTGCGCCTTCTGCGGCCGGGGAAGGGAGTCGAGATCTCCCTCTCCCGTTCCGCAGTCTCCTTCTGCGACATCACGTCCTCGCAGAAGGACACCACCGCGTCCCACGACTCTGCGCTACCGACCATACTCCGCACTACGGCCGGCAGCGACAGATCGCCTCCTACTTCATTTGTGAGGACACGGCGCTGCTCCTCCCAAGCTACACACTCGGCGAGCGTGTGTTGCGCCGTGTCCTCCCCGCACTGGACGCAGTGGTGGCACCGAGCGTCCGGCTTCCTGTCTATGCAGCAAAATTTTCATCTTAGTATTAGTTTTATGTTAAGTTATAATTGTCTTCAAACTTATTATCGTAAGCTGAATTGTACAACTTTATGTAAACGTTTTTTATTTCAATAAATTAAAATTATTATTATAAAATAAAATTATTATGCGACACAGGTACTTGCCGAAGCATCCGTGCCCCAACAGCACCTGCGTCACCCTAAACGACAGGGAGCCGTGCCTTCTCCCGAGCCAGTCGTCGAGTACTGGCCGGATCGCCTCGACGGTAGCGAGGCCGGCGGCAGGGCGCAAAAGCCTTTGCCGCCATTCCGCCACCAAGACCTGACGGAGCTCTCCCCGGCGCAGCTCGATCTGCCGCTGCACCGGCATCGAGCCCCGTGCCTGCTCTTCCTCGCGCCATCGGTACAATAACGCGAGTACTTTCGCCTCCAGTACCAGGGCGGGGATCCGGCCAGGACGCAAGCCGTGGCTATCAACGTCGCTTCCCTGTGCGAGCTCCCCCGGGCAGTGACAAGCGTGTCCGCATAACACGTCAAGTCTGCGCCCGACGCGAGGTCGCCTCTCAGCACCCAGTCGTAGCCGATGTTCCACAGGAGCGGTCCTAAGACCGATCCCTGTGGAACACCGCACGACATGAAGTGCCGACCAGCACCGTCACGTCCCCGATAGGTGACGCATCTGTCCACCAGATAAGCCCCTACTGTACGGCGGAGGTAGGGAGGCACGCGATGGTATTCCAGCGCCTCCCGAATACAACTCCAGGGTAGAGTGTTGAATGCGTTGCAGATGTCTAAAGACACCGCCAACACCACCCCACCCCGGGACACCGTCTCCTCCGCCAGGGCCCTCACGCGCATGATCGCGTCTATGGTGGAGCGCCCCCGACGAAAACCGAACTGGTTATCGTCCAGGTCCGGCCCCTCCCTGCACAAGTGGCTGACGAGGCGATCTGCGATGACACGCTCAAACAGTTTGCCCGCCTCGTCGAGCAGCACTATGGGCCGATACGCGGACGGCAAGTCCGCGGGGCGCCCCTCCTTCCTGAGCAGGACCAGCCTCCCCTCCTTCCATACACTGGGAAACTGACCCTGCCCGAGAGGCAGTCGATACTAACGCAACTCACTTGACCCGAACTGCTGGGATAAACTATACCTTGATGGTGTTCACATCCCTTACTCCGATTCCGTTAAAAACCTGGGTGTCTTATTTGATTCCAACCTTTCTTGGCGAGCACACATTGTTTGGGCAAGGTACTACTGACCTGGTGATAGGGCAGGGTCTCTTCACTTAATTCTTGAAAATTTACATACATTTATCTTGAATAGCATTGTTTGTACAATTCGGTGTAACTCTTCAAATACTACTGGCGAGAGCTAACGGTCGTCCACACTCGCGGCACGCGTCGCGCGGGAACGGCCGTCTCCTCCTCTTAACTATAGATGGCGCGCTCGTCAGCACGTCAAATCGATGACGTAGCCTTTCGAGACCGCACTAACAGATGGCGTTACTTGTCCAAACATACTGGCCGCCTTGGAAGATTCGTCTTCCAACTGAACAGGAACACTGCCTTCGTTTGTGGAGACTGGTAGCGGGCAGATTTTCGACGAAGCACGCTTAATTGTGCCTGCAGCTGTTCTGATTTCTGCGACTCTCGAGATTCCATCCTTCCCTGGGAACAGATTAATAATTCTACCCATTCTCCACTTGAATGGTGGCAGGTTGTCTTCTTTGATGACGACGAGACTGTCTTTAGCGATGTCATCTTTCTTATGTGCCCACTTCGTTCTGCGTTGTAGTTCAGAGATATATTCTTTGGACCATCTTTCCCAAAAATGTTGTCGAAGCTGTTCTAATCGCCGGTAGCGACAGTTAGGCGTAGATGTCCTCATGACGTCATCACCGGCAGGCGCAGTCAACGGCCGGCCGATTAGGAAGTGAGCTGGTGTGAGTGGAAGGTAATCATTTGGATCTGCGGACATAGGTGACATAGGACGGGAGTTCAGGACGGCCTCAACTTGTGTCAATACCGTACCAAACTCCTCGTAAGTTAGCCTAGCACTACCAACGATACGTCTCAAATGATACTTACACGACTTCACTCCTGCCTCCCATAAACCACCAAAATGAGGAGCATAAGGCGGAATGAAACTAAATTTTATATTATGATTACTCGCAAAGTCAATGATTTCGTTGGAATTTTCAAATATATTTGTAAGCTCTCTTTCAGCGCCTACAAAATTCCTACCGTTATCGGAATAAACTTGACACGGTTTGCCGCGTCGTGATATGAAGCGTTTAAATGCCAATAAATAGTCCTGAGTAGACAATGAACCAACTAATTCTAAATGCACAGCTCTGGTAACAAAACAAACAAATAAACAAATATATCCTTTAATTAATTGTGAACCTCTGCCTTTGCGATTCAATATAGATATTGGTCCAGCATAATCAACGCCACATCGTATGAATGGAAATCCCGCCTCTAAACGTTCGCTAGGGAGATCACCCATGTATGGAGTTAACGTATTTCCCTTCATGCGTGTGCAGGTCACACATGCATGAAGTACTTGCCTTGCTAAATTACGTGCTCTCAGCACCCACCACCTATCCCGCATGGTAGCTACGAGAAGCTGAGGTGCAGCATGCAGCAAATGTTTGTGTTCATATAATAATAATAATAATAATATTCCGGGACAACTCACACACGGTCATCTGATCCCAAGCTAAGCAGAGCTTGTGTTATGGTAACCAGACAACTGATAAACATACTTATATATATTTCTAAATACATACATATTATAGATAAATTACACCCAGACACAGAACAAATGATCGTGCTCATCACACAAACATTTGTCCTGGGTGGGAATCGAACCCACGACCTCCGGTATAGCAGTCAGGGTCACTAACCACTAGACCAACAGGCCAGTCATCAAAAACAACAACCTTATAAACCGATGCTTATGACACAACAACACTGCATGTTTCTTATCAAAATCAAAATTTGAATTACTAAGTCTACCACCAACACGAATTATATCATCCTTATCTAAAAATATACCTAAACCTAAAGTTTTATTGCTACACTTATTATTCAAAGGTAACTTTTCTTTAAGACTATGATACTCCTTACTAAACGATTGTGATTGAACTATACGTTTCAATACAACTAACGAATTATCAATCTCGTTCACGGTCAATGACCCGGTTTCGCGACCTTGACCGACGCGCGATGCACGTATATTAGAAATGAAACTCAAAACGTACGCGGCTGCTCTTTTTAAACGATTAAAACAGGAAAACCTTTCAAAATCAACAAAAATATTATTACAACTTTCTACATTTAGTAAGTTTGTGGTTTTAGAACATTTCAATTCCGGCAACTTTATTAAATCAATCTCATTATGATTTGCTGTCAACCAACGTGAAGTTGGTTCACGAAGGAATGTCGGACCACACCACCACAAACTAGAGTTGTCTGCCTTTAATGAATCAAAGAGAACGCCTCGTGATAGGATATCAGCAGGATTCTCCTTACCTTTTACATGTAACCAAGTAGTGTTGCTTGTCAATTCGTTGATTCGCATAACCCTATTTTGAACAAATGTTTTTAACAAATGCGGTGATGTCCGAAGCCATCCTTGAACTATAGTGGAGTCCGTCCAGAAATAAACCTTATCGAATTGTAGTCTAAGTGAATTTGTAATTTTATTATATTATACTAGTTTAGCTCCTATTAAAGCTCCGCAGAGTTCGAGCCTTGGAATACTTAACGACTTAATTGGTGCGATCTTACTTTTAGCACATAATAATCGGCTAGTAACATGCGACTCGTCTGTGTTATTATGTGAACGTATATATGCACACGCGCCGTATGCAGACTGAGAAGCATCGGTAAATCTATGTAACTCTTTATTTACAGCATTAGTACACATGACACAGCGCGGCACCAATATTTCGGACAAATGTTTTAATGAATTTATAAAATTATACCAAATACATGCAATTTCACTCGGGATTTCATCATCCCAACTTATTTTTGCAAGCCATAATTTTTGTAATAAGACCTTAGCTGTGGTAATAGCTGGTGCTAACAATCCTAATGGGTCGTAAATCTGTGCAATAACTGACATAATTAAACGTTTGGTTATTTTTGTATTCATATTTTTATCGACACTAGTTGAAAAATTAATTAAATCATTCTTGTTAGACCAACCAACACCGAGAGTTTTAGACTGACAATATTCACCAATACATAAATCTTTATTACTTTCTGAAGTTACATCAAAATTAAAAGTCCATTTCCTTAAGTGAAAACAACCGGTTTGTAAAATGGCAGACGTTTTATTACAAATCTCTAACAGCATTTCACGCTGATCGTGACCCGTCAAAAGGTCATCGACATAAAAATCGTCATTGATAACGCGAGCGATGACGTCATCCGTACATTCCTTTGCCAGTTGTTTTAAGCAACGGTTGCTAAGGTACGGTGCCGATGCAGTTCCGTATGTCACTGTGTTAAGCCGATAAACTTGTATTGGCATGCTGTTATCAGTTCGCCATAATATTAATTGTAGGTTACGTTGTTCAGGATGAATTAAAGTTTGTCTAAAGAATTTTTCAATATCCGCGCAAGCGACATATTGATATTGCAGAAAACGAAGCAATATTGAAAAGACGTCATTTTGTAACCTAGGGCCTACGTGTTGAATCTCATTTAACGAATTATTATTAGAAGTGGTCGCGCTTGCGTCGAACACGACACGTAATTTGGTTGTCACACTACTTTCACGATATACCCCATGGTGTGGTATTATATAATATGGCTTATTAAAATCCATAACATGTGTCATGTGACCCAACTGCTCGTACTCTTGCATAAACTCACAATACATTTGTTTATATATCGGCGACCGATCTAATTTCGTCTCTAAAGATAAGAGACGCCGCTTCGCAGAATTATACGATTCACCTAAACAATTAGGTGATTGTTTAAATGGTATTGCTACAGAGGACCTACCATGCTGATCGCGTTTAGTAGTCTGCAGGAACAACTTTTCACAAAAACGATCTTCCTCGGTAATAACGGGAGGGATAAGAACCTCTTCGATTTCCCAGAATTTACGAAGTTGAGAATCAACTAAAGTTAAATTGCACTGGACATCTGTTATGCTAGCCGCTAATGAACGATTATTATTTTTATTATAAACTGGACCGGATATTATCCAACCTACTAAAGTGTCTTGTAGGTACGGACCGGTAGGAAATTTAATTTTATTTCCTTTGAGCAAATCCCAAAAGACATCGGCCCCTATTAATAAATCTATGTCACTCGGCACATAAAATGTGGGGTCGGCTAGTAAAATATTGTTAGGTATATCTAAAGTATGACTACTAATAAGTGTCGAAGGTAACTTCGAAATTATACTAGGCAACACTAAACAATGTAAGGTTGTATCAAAATCATACACCTTAGAACGCATATTAATATTGCACTTGTGACTGGACTGGGAAACGGTTTGTCCAACGCCACAAACACGTATAGTGGACTGTATAATAGGTATTTTTAACCGTTTACATAGGCTTTGAGTAATAAAACAATTTTGACTACCGCTGTCAAGCAAAATGCGGACTGTGTGATAATAGTTATCATTATCTGCAATATCAACTAACGCCGTAGACAGCAAAACAGTTTGTAACGATTTAGCACTATCCGTAAATCCGTTCCCACCGTTATCAATATTGTCAGCTGTTTTACTAACGCAGTGTAATACAGAAGACTGTGGCAACGTATTATTGATAACGGAACGTTGTGGTGACGCATTCGGAATACCGCTATTTTCAAGATGAATTAATGCATTATGTTTTTGTTGACATAATTTGCAAGGACCAAAATTACAACTCTCAACTGTGTGAGTGTTTGTACGCAAACAGTTTTGACAAACGCTTTTCGACTGAACTAGAGCGTGACTAGAGTTAACCTATCTTTTACAACCATATTTAAAAACGTAACACATGAATATAATGCATGTTTACCACTACAAAGCGGGCATGGCAAGTTATGCTTGTTTGGTTTAGGCTTATTACTCGATGAGCCCTTATTATTATTACTCGTGCTCGCATAACTAAGTGTCGTTTGAGAATTAGTCTGCCTTTTATGATCAGCTGATCTAACCTCATGTTTGCTTTGTGAATGTGACTGATTATTTTTACTGTTACCTGAATTAATCATGTCTAACATGTCAGATCTATTATTTAAAAACGCTAATAAGTCTTCTAATATTAAAGGTTTAGAAGTTTTGTTAGAATCAGCGATAAGTGAGCTTCTGTAGTTTTCCCATTCGCGTCCAGTAGCAGAATCAAGCTTACTAACGACTAAATAAATGATAAGCATATCCTCAAGTGAAGATTCCGGTTCTTTAAGAGAAGTTAGGGCTCTCAAATTACGTAAAACGCAATCTACTAACGTTCTAATCTGTGTCGGACATTCCTTACCCAGTGAAGGTGCCGCAAACAAAGCCTTTACGTGGTTATGCACTAATAACCTATTATTTTGGTACCTAGCCTCTAGCAGGTCCCACGCGTTACTATAGTTGGCTGCCGTAAACTCTAAAGAACTAATCACGTGTAGCGCAGACCCACTGAGCGACGACTTTAGGTATTGAAACTTCTGAATTGGATCTAAGTCGTCGCGATCGTGTATCATTGATAAATAAGATTCCTAAACTCTAGCCATTTGTCGAAGGAACCATCAAAGGCAGGTAATTTAATTTGCGGTAATTTAATAGATACGGATTTCCCGGAAACACATGTCGAATTATTTAAACCGTTTTGTTCACAGTCGCCTATCATGTGCTTTGCTAAAGCTACAATGTAATAATATTGGCACTCAAACGATTCTCTATATTATATCTCTAACTCTAATTCTTTTTCATTAACAAACACAATACTTTCAATTTTCGATTGCACGTCGTTAAACTCGCTAAAGAAAATGGCTGCCGAATTTATTCGTAATTGCACTTGAGTTTTAGTAACAGAATCCAAACCCGACCTGTCTAACTTATGTATATAATTTGCAAACAATGTTAATCTACACTTAATTACACCACGTTGTTTTTTAAGATCTTTTAGAGAATTATCTACACGAGAAGTTTCGTCCTCCATTTTGGTGGCTTATAAAAGTAGGTACTCACGTTGCGTGTTCAGTCGTGTTTTCTCACCTGGAGACGCCCCCAGCAATGCCAGTAGTTGAATCTGATATCGATCAGTTCTGAAAAACGTTTAGGTACGATATTAACACAAGGCGAAGACACGGGGATGGAGGGAAAAGGGTAACTGGATAACCTGACCGTTGCTGGCTGCTGCGATGCGTTGATGCTTCTCATCAGTAGACCACGTGGTTGGGCTCCAGGAATCTCCTCAACGTACTTCTATTTCGAAGTTCCACTCACTTCCACCCTTCTTCAGCCCGGCTCGTATCTTGACTGGTATCGTCAATTATTTGGCTCGAAAGGTCCAATGTTTGGGCAAGGTACTACTGACCTGGTGATAGGGCAGGGTCTCTTCACTTAATTCTTGAAAATTTACATACATTTATCTTGAATAGCATTGTTTGTACAATTCGGTGTAACTCTTCAAATACTACTGGCGAGAGCTAACGGTCGTCCACACTCGCGGCACGCGTCGCGCGGGAACGGCCGTCTCCTCCTCTTAACTATAGATGGCGCGCTCGTCAGCACGTCAAATCGATGACGTAGCGTTTCGAGACCGCACTAACAGATGGCGTTACTTGTCCAAACACACATCAATGAGGTCAGCCGTAAAGTACATTATTCTCAAAAGCCTACAATATTTTCTTCCCCATAAAACCAAATTTTTCCTAGCACAATCTTTGATCCAGCCCATAATTGATTATGCTGACGCCTGCTTTTTAGACGCTACTGAGGAGCTATTAAATAACCTTGAGCACTTGCAAAACTTGTGTATTCGGTTCGTCTTTGGTCTACGAAAGTATGATCACATCTCCGACTTCCGCAAGGATCTCAAGTGGCTCCCTATCCGCCTTCGCCGGAACACTCGGATATTGTGTCTCCTCTTCAACATCCTGCATAATCCTCAATATCCATTCTGTTTACGAGAGTGTTTCTCCTTTGTGAAGCCTCCTAACGCTCCGTGCAGATCCCACCTCAAAACCCTCCTGAAGTTCCAACCTCATAGCACGGACTTCTACTGCTATTCGTTTTCCGTGCACGCAGTCAGACTTTGGAACTATCTCTCTTTTTAAGAAAAGAGTAAAAGAGCACTACCTTTCTTCATAATTTAAATATATGTATATTTATTCATGCAAGTATTTAAATATGTATTTATGTATGTATTCCAATTTATATTTAAATTAATATGGTACTCTATTCTTTTTTTTTTTCCTATTGTAACTATAGTACACATTGTCTACAAATTTCATGTCTTTGTCCTTTCGCAGGTCTGCTGGAAGAGATTTCTTTTAGAAATAAGCAGTACCTTAATAGTGCAATCCTTCCAAGTCACAGGCCATTATCATAGGCAGCAAGTCTATGCGGAGTCAGTTAAGCTCATCATCGATGGCGCGTCTGTACTTTGACGGTATCCCGATCAACTTCTCTGATACCGTAAAGGACCTGGGGATTATCATGGATGCGAATCTTTCGTGGCGTCCTCAAGTTGCCGAAGTTAGCCGTAAAGTTCATTTTTCCTTTCATTCCCTTAAGTCTCTTCAACACTTCCTACCTCTACAAACTAAGATCTCTCTAGCCCTATATGTAATCCAACCCATCATCGATTATGCTGATGCCTGCTATTTAGATGCTACCGAGGAGCTCCTTAACAAACTTGAGTGCTTGCAAAATTTATGCATTCGTTTCATATTCGGCCTGCGAAAATATGACCACGTATCTCACCTTCGCAAGCAGCTCAAGTGGCTCCCAATCCGTCTTCACCAGAACACTCGCATTTTATGCCTTCTTTACAATGTCCTGTACAACCCAACGTATCCCTCTTATCTGCGTGAACGCTTCACTTTTACCCGTCCTCCTAATGTCCCTTGCAGAACGCAAATAAAATCCTTATTACACTTCCAATCCCACTCCACTGACTTCTATTCCTACTCCTTTACCGTTCACGCAGTAAGACTTTGGAACTCGCTTCCACCTAACATCCGTGATTCCAAATCTCTTTTCATTTTTAAGAAACGCATTAAAGAGCATTATCTCTCCTCATAATTGAGTTATATATATATATTTATATATTTTAGTTATGCGTAGTGTTTGTGTATATAAGGTGCTATAAAAACATCTGCCACGGCTTTAATGGGAGGTAGTATTGTGTTTATAGATTACAATAATAAAGATAAATATTTTTTTTTCATACAAAAAAAATAACGTATAAATTTTAATTGATTTATTAGTATAAAACCATCCCGTGTCATAAGCTGTTGCCGCTCCGCACCGAATACAAACATTTCGCAAAACGCCGCCGCCGCGCCGCCGCGCCGCCGCCGTTCAGACACTGTTTCCATTCCTATCAAAGGATGCCGCAGCCGCCGTGCGGGCCGGCCGCTCGCTCGGGTCGCCAGTCAGTCAGTCGCCCCCGGCCCGCGCGTTCGGACGTTAGTTTTAGCGGTTAGCGACAGCAATATCGCGCGCGCTTTCATTAAAAATGCCACCCAGACGACAGTATTCCAATCAAGAATATCTTGAAATGGTATTGTGCTACCGCGAGTGTAATTCGATGTAACACGGCCGCTTTGACCCGCCTCCGGTTGACGCAGGCAGGCCTTCATACTCAGCCGAACTCGAAGAGGAAGTGCTTTAGTGTCATCCTCTTGCGAGCACCAGGGATGCTGCTCGAGTCTTCGACGTGAGCGACAACTACGTGTGGCGACTTTTAAATCGTGAAGGGCTCCATCCTTACCACTTCACAAGTGCCGTGGCCACCTCGCTCGCCGGATTTAACCCCTCTAGACTTTTTTTTGTGGGGTCGTGTGAAAGACCTTGTGTACGGCCAAACCGGACATGATATTAAAAGTGTGGTCGAACTAAAAAGGCGCATCAAACGCGCATTTAGGCAAGTGAAAAGTGAAACGGACACATTAAATAAAGTGAAGAGACATGTATGCAAGCGTGCCTTCATCTGTGTGCAACGCGAAGGCGGACTTGTGCAACAGTTTGGTAGATAAGTAGGTACTAGGTAGGGAGTGAGTAAATAACTATAAATACGGTGCAATCGTTGTAAATAAAATGATTAACTTTTAAACACGCCAAGTTACTGTAATTTATCGTTATTCGATATTAATCTAAGTACCTACTGTTTGGTTTCTTAGATTTACGCGAATGTTAGACATTGAAATAAAACTACTTTTTTACGGACTTTGAATAAAACCGCGACAACATCCGTAAAAAAGTAGTTTTATTTCAATAACTACTGTTTATAAATAATAAGAAAAAAAAATGCGATTCTTACACTAACTTGACAGTCACACAAGTTTATCATCTTATTTACCTACGTCAGTTTTTTTTTAAGAATGCTGTAGCTGGTAAGTAGTTGCACTTTTAAAATACTTGTATGCCTGCGTATTATTGCGTACCTAGTAGATTATGTAGTGACAAACTAGTCAGCTGATTACAGTTTTCATTCACAGAAAAGATGGAAAGAGATAGCAGTTGTTTTCATTGACGAAGCGTCACATTGCGCGTAATTTGTGAACCACGTTACGCAGAATAGAGTCAATGTTAATTTAACTATTTTATTTTCTAAAATTTTATTAACTGTTCAGGGGTACGAAAGTTCTTCACTATTGTAATCTATAGACACAATACTACCTCCCATTAAAGCCGTGGCAGATATTTTTATAGCACCTTATATGTATGTATTTATATGTATGTTTTATAATTTGTAGTTTTATAAATTGAGTCGCACACTCTGACTGCCAATATTAACGACTTCTCCTTTCGCGGGTCTGCTGGCAGAAATTTCTAAAGAAATAAGCAGCACCTTTGTACATCAGTTTTAAATATGTAATATTATTTGTTAATGTGTTGTGTGTACATAAATGATTAAATAAATAAATACCTTTGTACAATTTTTATCTTATGTCTTGTTCCGTGTTTCTTTTCCTGTTTTTGTACATAAATTGTTGAATAAATAAAAAAAATACGGTTGACCTTCTTCTCCCTTCAAATTACGTCAGCTTTGGCAGTACAGTTTTGTATCATTTGAATTCAATGAACTTCCTCGGAGATATCATAGATTTTAAATAACTCCGCAACAAAATAATGATTAAGTACCATGCGCGCATCTACCACAAGATAATAAAACTAAAAATATCGTGTACGCAGAAGTACTTTAGAATACTTGCTACAAAAATACTGCTAATTAAATTATATAAATACCCATAGAAAATTATTACATATCCACATTTTACTTTTTCCCAGCGTTCTTTGTTATTCCTATTCCCGTGACATTTTTTACTATAGTTCAACTCTTACTGATCAACAGCGTGATGTATCTAAAATAGCTTTGAGTGTTCTTTCATTTTGATTTTGTCTGTGTTTGATGGGTATCGTGATCTTATTATATTCAGAATCAATAATTATTTTCAAAAACAAAACTCAAGCATCCGAACTCCACGCGGACGAAGTCGCGGGCACAGCTAGTTATACAATAAAATAGTGATGTCAAATAGCAATTAGAAAGATTTGTCAGTTATAAAATCATTCAAATCATAATAACACTTTTCAGCCAACATTTTTTTAAGGGTTTTTTTTTAACTGTTTATCATTCTTATAGAAATGGGTATTTTTTATTAAAATTTAATTTAACAAAAAAGTGTTATGTGCAAAGCGCACATAACACTTTTTTGTAGCAGTGCTGTCCTTGCAGGACGAACACACAATCTTTTATTATCTCGTCGATTCCTCTGTACAGTATCAGATAGGCGTGCGAATGAGTGTGGGTTAGATTTGACGAATACAGCAACTTCCTGTATAGTGATGGAATAGTTAAAATTTTGTATTTAGTAAATATCAGCTTACAGCTCTCAGTGTTTGTTATACCAAACATCTCCCGTATGCACCTCTTTTGCATTTTGAATACCATTTCTTTGTTTGTAGAATTAAAGATCACTTTGATGTAAGTATTTCCCCTGATTTCAGCTACGCTATGATGGCTGCTAGTAGAAATATTTTTTTTTTTTTTTTTAATAAATAATAAATGCGGACAACATCACATACATTGCTCTGAACCCAAAGTAAGTAGCTATTTAGCACTTGTGTTATGGAATTCAGAAACAACGAAGGTACCACAAACACCCAGACCCGAGGCAATGCAGAAAAGTGACTTTCTACATTGACCCGTCCGGGGATCGAGCCCGGGACCTCAGAGCTAGCGACACCTTGAAAACCGGTGCGTACGCCACTCGACCACGGAGGTCGTCGATATGATATTCGAATATCATAACGGTCTCAACTTTAGGCAGGTTTCGCGAGTCAGCTTTAACAAAAGTATCCCTCATTGTGGTCATTTGTGGTTCAGGAAAACGAACAATAAAACAATTTAATTTAAAAAAAAAACCCTAATTAAATACGATGATATTAAGATAGGATTCGATTATTTACGACGTTTATTGACAATAACAGATGGGAACTTACCTTAAAAATGTAATATATATTTTTTTAAATAAGTATTTAGCCAATCATCGAAATATTCAAATTAGTTTTTCAAAATGCTCTAAATTTTCAAAAAATAAAATAAAATCTAATGGTTAGAAATTTTGGACAATCCCCATTGCTCATTTTTGCAAAATGAATATAGAATCTACATCGGCTGCAGAGCCCCATATCAGAATGCCGTATGACATTATACAGATAATCTACAATTCTATATCGATTGTAATAACTTTATTTCATCTTGTTTTGCCATCGATGTCAGACTTTGTCAGTCAACTCAGAGATGGTCCCATATATTTAATTGAAGTTGGTTCTTTGTATGTCTGTTTGTGATCTACAACTAGTGTCATTTCAGGGATGCCTGCCAAGATAATGAGCGCGCGGGGCGGCGCAGCGGCCGCCACCGAGGTCGGCGTGGCAGACAGCTCCCTCGCCGCCATCGAGACTCTGACACAAGCTGCTGTCATCGCAGTCATGGGCATAGCCATAGTCGTCTCTAACCTACTTATTATTGCCTCTTTTCTTAATTTCAAAGGTAACAAAAAAAATACGTTTTTTTATAATGCGGATTTGTATGCAAGGCTGCAGGTTCGAACCCAAGTAACCAAGAAGAAGTAAGAAAAGTAAGGAAGTCATATTGGTAATTAAGTACCAATATGACTATGAATATGTACTTTCTTAATTATGGTGAGACGCATCTGACCAACGAAGGAAAACATCATGAGGGGTCTCCTCCAAAAATTTGAATCTGAAATCGCCAATCAGCAATAAGCAAGCTTGATGATCAATGCTCGTTCATTCTCTATGTATGTAAAGAGGCCTGTGCCCAGCGGTGGGATATATATAAGCTGGTATATTATTACTTTGACATGTGGTAGAACATAATAATTACGAAATGCAGAATAAAATAAACACATTTTACCTGTATGCATACGATTTAATGTTAAAATGTCTTAGTATTTGATACCGGTGTATTTGTTACTTTGTCCTTATTTTATCCGTGCTAAAGTCTTTAGGTTTCCTCTGAATGGTACAAATTAGCAAGCTGATATTATGTATAGGTTATATACTATTAAAAGGAAACCACTGATTCTTTAAACTTCACAATATATTATCATTAGAATGGATTCAACGTTACAATTACAATACTTTTAAAGGCCAGCGACGCCATAATGATTATTATTAACTTATATAATGCAAGAGACTACTACAACGAGAATCGCACGCGCCGCCATGACATATGCTATCTAGTGTTGTTCGTTATTCCGGTAATAGTGACGCGACGTATTAGTCGATTCTAATTTCGGTTATCAATACATATATAAAGATAGAACTAGACCTAGTTTTTTATAGAGTTCCATTAAAATTACATCATAACGTCGTTGCGCCTGCCAAGTTCCATAAGTGATTTTTGTAAGGTTTTGGGAAACAATAAAAAGCATGTTATTGAATTGAAAATGAAAAAATCGGCAAAACCACATGGACGTTTATTTAATATATCATAAAAATACAAAAGTTACCAAAACTATCAGTCATTTAAGGGGCTAGATTTTTTTTGCAAAAAAGTGCACATAACTGTGGTGTGATTCTGTAAGACTTCATTCTAAACTCGAATCTGAATCCGCCGTGAGTTTCTTGATTGGCATTCTTATAACTCGATTGACAATTCGAATCTACACTAGCGCCACTCGTGCGAGCGTGTTTGCGAGTTGAACTAAATTAAATTCGAGAGTTTTGACAGATAAAGTATGAGATGACGTTAAAAGTGGCATTCTATAAATACTATCAATCAATTCAATAAATATCATGATCTACAGCGAATTCGAGTTAGAATACCTGCTACTGGAAGGCCACGCAGTAATTCCTAAGTCATTTCGACGCTCACTTCGCACTCAAACCCGATTCAAAGTGTTAAATTAAAAGCATCTATTTTACGAGTGAAAATAGAAGAAATCGTAGTTAAAAGTGTTTACATTAAGTTTGAAAGTGAATAATTGCCTACCTACTTAAGCGATAACGATGGCAAGAATGTTTTTGTTATAAAAATTATGTAAAGAAAATAACTTTGTTGTGAACATAAAACTAAACCCTAATGGTTCAATCGAACAAACTCATTGCGAATGTGCAGCTGGCAGAGGTATAGGAGCACATTGCAAACATGTTATGGTGTTATTACATGGTATTGAGGATATGGTATGCTTAGAAATTAATATAATTTCAAGCGACCACAGAAAGTGTTTTTTGACTCTCCGATGCAAGCTCAAAAACTGCCTAATAAACGGAAAAGGAGTGTAAATTATTTGCCTCTCAGAGATGAAAACATAATGAATAATTATGAAGATTATATGAGAAATTTAGCCATCTCATATGGTAATAGTAAAATGCCAATACTTCAAACTACAAGGCCTGCTTACCCGTATGCTGTAGAGTGAGATCATAAATACTTGAGCAAAAGCCATCAGGATCAATGTCTAGAAGACCTACTATTACAAAATGTGCCTATACAGAAAATAATTGATGATAAATATCTAACATAATATATATTTATATATATATATAACAATATATAACATAAATGCGAAGAATGGCATAAACAAAGGTTTTTTAGAATAACTGCAAGTAATTTTTATACTGTTACACACAGCAAGCCATGGACTCAACATTTAGCTGAAAAGTTATTACATCCAAAATCATTTGTGAGCAAGGCTACTACTCATAGGAAAGTACAAGAACCCGTAGCCATCTTAGACTTCTTGGTGAAGAAACACTAATTGAAGTGAAGTGTCCTTATGTTTCCCGATATTGTGATATCAGTCCTATCACAATACCATACCTGGAAGACATTGACGGACAATATTGTTTGAAAAAAAATCACCCATATTATTGTCAAATACAAGGCCAACTATTTTGTGCTAACAAAAAGTATTGTAATTTAATAATATACACTTTCATTAGTTTAAAATTTGTGTATGTATATCAGTATATATGTAGATATGAACCATTTATTTTGGACATTATAACAAAACTAAGTGCTTTATATGACAATCATTTTAAAAAAGCTATTTTAAACAAAGTTTTGTATAAAAAATATGATAAATTAAAACACCAAGGAAACTATAAAATGGTTTTATTTTTTTATAATAGTTTTTCTAAAACTACAGCACATAAAACACACATAAAATATTTTTGAAGCTAAAGCTATGGTGTAAATAATTTTTCAACATTTTATAAGTTTTTATTAGTCCTATTATACATTCTATATGGACCCTTTTACTGGCTAGCTTACGATCATGTAACACAGTTAGACCATGTTAACAGTAAGTAATATCTTTTCCAGCAAATAAATCTTGAATATTAAACCCTCTATCGGCTAGTATACTGTCGCCAGGTTCACACTTATGTAATAAGTTGCTTCGCTCTACTGTTTGCCTATCACTCACTGATCCACCATAAGCTTCTAAACAATATGAAAGTAAACCACCTGAAATTGCTCCAACTAATACTTTCAATGTATTAGCATGCTTATAGCTACTCCACGAAGCTTGCTGAGACACAGGATTTTGTGGCTTCTGCACTTTTATTTCAGTCCCATCTAATATTACATGTGTACTACAACTATACTTTCTAAAACTTTCAGGGGTATAGTATTCAACTAAATCTTTATCTGGCCAAATATTTAATCTTCTCCACAATAATTGATGAATAAAATGAATAAAAGTTATAAAAACATTAGAAACAGTAGTCTGACTTATATTAAAAAATCTGCTTAGTTCAAAGTTACATCTTTCTTGCCTAAGTTTAATCATTGTGAGAAAAAATTGATCCTCTGTGCTTATATTGATCACATTACGTCCATAATATCGAATTTTGTTAATCATAGGACTTAGAGTTAAATAAACAAAATAAAATTTTCTGTAAGACTCGAACCCTGTGTAAATGAGATGGCTTCATCATCAGTCCTAAATCTTTTAATGCACCCATATACATGTTCAATGTTCACTTGAGTCCCTTGTTCATTAATAGGATTATTAATTATATCTTAGGGAAACTGATGAATTCCCGCAATGTTGCTCACTTCAATAATAATAATAATAACATTCCGGGACAACTCACACACGGTTATCTCATCCCAAGCTAAACAGAGCTTGTGTTATGGTAACCAGGCAACTGATAAACATACTTATATATTTCTAAATACATACATATTATAGATAAATTACACCCAGACAACCAGAACAAATGATCGTGCTCATCACACAAACATTTTGTCCTGGGTGGGAATCGAACCCACGACCTCCGGTATAGCAGTCAGGGTCACTAACCACTAGACCAACAGGCCCGTCACATAATAGTATCTTCGACATTTTCTATATGACTGGACGTACTTGGCGTTTCGGTGGTCGTGAAGAGTTTTCTTCCTCATTATCCAACAGTCTTTCACAAAAGGGCTCGCGTATCGGGAAAATCATATATGCGTACGCTCCCGTTGATGTCGGGGTTTTCTCTCTCCCGACGCCCGCTCTTCCCGCCTGCGCTAGCGGTGAGCGGCGGGGGGGAAGGGGCGCTATAACATTTATTTTTCAAACTACATTATAATCTCAGTTTTCTTATTATTAATTGTCAAGAATTGAGTAAAATTAAAATAAGATATTTATGAAATCAAGGAATTATTGTTGGATTAGAAAACAAAAGAAACACTTCTACAATAATATTATTTTTGAACTTTACAACAAGAAATATAAACTTAAATCATGATTATTTCAAAATTATTATCGGCACTGAACGATCAAAAAACAACCAAAACTTAAACAAAACAATGCAACTCACTAGATGAAAATATTGACCACAGATTAATAATGATATTGGCTGTCAGTCTTTTTTTCGTAAGATTATATAGATTATATTCACGGCACAAATTTAGAGTTTTCTCTTTATTTTTTACTTATTAGCTGCCTCAAATTCCTTAAAATAAGAAATTTTAATTTAAATATCAAAATAGCTAAAATTCTGAGCCAAAAACTAGTAATATAAAAAACCGATAAATCTTGAATTACATTTTGTTGAGTGTGGCAATCACTAGTACAGTATTGGTCGTTTTGGAACTCACTTCACTTAAGTGATGTTTACAGAATGCAAAATCAAGGTCACTTTGAATCTGATTCGAAGTGAGTGTGAGAGTGAAGTGAGTATCGAAGTGAGTTGCGAGTTGTTGTGTGAATTTTACAGAATCGACGAGCTGGTTTACAATCGTATAAAATAATGACGGATGTGCCTTATTACACATAAAAGCTTTGGCAATGTGACACTTTTTAGGTTAACATTATGTGATCTTTACGTTATCATAAGTAAAAAATTACAATGAAATGAGTAGGAACTATTAGAAACTTACATTTAGTATACTTACATAAATATTTATTGTACGAGCAAACCCGTACATTATTAGTAGTATCAGAAATTAGCTGATGTTTACACTCTAATTTGTGTTAATATGTTACACGTGCGCTGTGACGCATTTACTTAATAAGCAGTTTTTATATCATAATTTAGTACCAATTAAAGCATCGATCGGAACACTTGTCTTATCATTTATTTCCGATTCGCGGTACTCATAATCAATCAATTATCACATCCTATCAAAGGTGTAAGGTCGCACACCGTACATCTTTATGGTCCTTCGAGCATTGTAAAAGCTTGGAACATTCTCGCGAGTGATCTTTAAAACAGGACTGACGCGTGAGTGACCCAAGTCATCAGTACCTGTGGACCCTATTTAATTGTTGTGTTCACTATCGGTCGTGCAGTGTAGGGAGTGTCATAGCAGCAGCGGATACCAGCCCTCATTGCAGCAACAAGAATTATCAGCCGTAGCGGCAGTAGTAAGCAGTATCACAACAGATTCAAGTAAGATCTTTCCTTTTTTCCTGATTAATCAGTATGAGCCAAATCATGGAGGATCTGCTAGCAACCCAAAAGCAAATCATGGGAGCCATGAACCAATTAGTTATCAATTTTAAAAAAGCTGGCCACGAACGGAGGACTCCGGATTACGTAAAAAGACGGCTAGAGACCTTAGACGGTTACTGGCAAGAATTTCAATCAAACCACGTCAAATTGTCCGAATTTAACGATAAATCTAGCGATTATTTTACGAGTAATCACTACCAGCAAGCAAAAGAATTTTACCGGTCTGCTCGTGACACCATTGATCGAACGGAAATTACTTCGATCTTGAGGCCAGCCACGACTTTGGCGGGCACGTCTAGTGCCAGTGCCGAAGGGGTGCCTCGCAGAGATCACGAGGTGACCCTTTCCAAAGATCCACCTGAATTTAAGTCTCAGGGTGTAGACAGCAAAACTAGCGAGTTATTAAAGAAGCAATCAGTTAACTTCAAGGCCTTTTCGCGCACAATAGCAAACATCGAGGTTGACTCAATATCAGAAAAATGGGAATTCGAAGATACCTTGAAAAGGTTGGAAGCACGGTGGAACGTCATAGACTCACTACATTGGGAGTTAGAAGGCGAGCTCGATGACAAGAATAATGCGTACGAGGAGACATTTTTTACATACGAGGCAGCATACAATCGCATGAAAAAATCTTTAAATAGCAAGTTGTGGTCAGTGTCGCATAGAGAAAAGTCAACACCGAAAATGGAAGTTCCTACATTCAACGGGAACTATAATCAGTGGGTATCCTTTAAGGACTTATTTACAGAATCAATACATCTCAATCCATCCCTATCGCAGGCACAGAAAATGCAATTTCTGAAGGCGAAAGTAAAGGGAGAAGCAGAAGCATTAATACAACACCTGCAAATAAGTGCAGATAACTACTCGGTTTGCTGGGAGATTCTAAATCATAGGTATAATAATAAAAAACGGATATTTACTACACATCTTAACATTTTAATGAACCTCCCTGTCATGCAACAACAACAACTAAGCAGTATAAAACGTCTCCACGACACAACCCTAGAGTGTCTTAACGCAATCAAAAACTTAGGTGTCGATATATCCACCTGGGACCCACTCCTTATATACCTCTTAGCAAATAAATTAGATGTGGAAACGCACAAAGATTACGTAGAATCTCTTAAACAGCCACGCGAATTGCCTGTCTTATCGGACTTCTTGTTTTTTAGAAGCCAAGTTTACAAGCATGGAATCATCAAAAAGAAAACAAGATCAACAAAAGTCTAACAATTTCAACACAAAATCATTTAAAGATAATAATAATCACTATCAGAAATATAACAAACAATCATATTCTAGTAACAAAGCCAATATTTCGCAACAATTTCACAATAAAAATTTCCATTTAAACAAAACCTGTCCGCTTTGCAAAAACGGACATGGATTATTTAGTTGTGAACAATTTACTGAAATGCCGTCAGCAACTAAAAAGGCAACTGTAAACAAGCTTAAGTTGTGTGAAAATTGCCTATATAGTCATAATGGTAAGGCTTGTTTTTCGACAAAAAGATGTCGCGAATGCAATGAATTTCATAACACCCTATTACACGAAGCATTTACGCAGTCGTCAAGCAAATCATCTAACCCAGCAATAATTAAATCGGCCACACGTGCCACTTCTGAGCAAGCTCAGCAACTTAATTCTCACCTGGCTCAACAACGTGAGATACCAGAAATTTTACTTTCCACGGCAGTAATTAAAGTTCAAAAACAAGATGGATCAAACATTGCTATGCGAGCCCTAATTGATCAGGGGTCTCAAACCTCGCTCATCACAGAAAATGCGGCGCAACAACTGTGTTTGCCACGTCAAAAATGTAATGGAATCATAACTGGAATCGGAGGGAAGGAGAATGGTTTGAGAGGAATAATCAACATAAACTGCCTTTCAATGACTGAGCCTTTCCACTTTAACACAGATGTTTTCATAATGAAAAAGGTCACAAAAAATCTAACATCATTTTCATTCTCAAAACCTAATTGGCCCTATTTAGAAAAAATACAATTAGCTGACCCCGAATTTTATGTTAGTAGATCAATAGATATATTATTTGGGGCGGATATATATTCTAACATTATTTTAGATGGGATCTGTCGGTTTGGGGAGACAATACCCATTGCTCAACAGACTCGACTTGGATGGATTTTGTGTGGTAATGTTACTAATTCTTTACAGTGTAAAGTTGTACAAATTGACCTCGACATGAAGCAATTTTGGGAGACAGAAGACATATCCGATTCAACTTCCCTTTCATCAGATGATCTCGAGTGCATACAATTTTACAAAACCACCACAAAACGAATGGCTGACGGGAAATACGCAGTCAAATTTCCACTTATATCAAATTTCAAGGAGCAATTAGGAAATTCAAAATCGAAGGCCATTGCTCAGTTTGGCCACTTAGAACGCAAATTAATTAAAAATGAAAAAATTGCATTAGAATATAAATCATTTATGAATGAATACCGAGCATTAGGTCATATGAAACCGTCTCTTGTTAATCACAAACTGGAGTGTTTTTTTGCCGCACCACTGTGTACTTCGTGACGACTCTACAATAACGTCATTACGAGTGGTTTTCAATGCTTCGGCGAAAATGTCAAGCGGTCAAAGCTTGAATGACCTTATGAAAAGGGGTCTGAATTTACAACAGGATCTTCAATCATTGATACTTAGATGGAGACAATATCAGTTTGCCTTTACAGCTGATATCGAGAACATGTTTAGGCAAATTTGGGTCCAAAATGAAGATCAGCAGTTACAAAAAATTGTTTGGAGAGACGATCCAAGCGCAAAACTGCAAGAATATCAGTTGACCACGGTTACGTACGGCACTAAGGCGGCACCGTTCCTCGCAATGATGACGCTAAAACAACTAGCGAGCGATGAACGAGATAAGTATCCCGAAGCGGCACGTGTCCTTGAAGAGTCGTTTTATATGGATGACCTACTCCATGGCACACATGACATTTTCACTGCAAAATCTCTACAGCAAGATTTAATAGAATTATTGAAACGTGGCGGATTTAACTTAAGAAAATGGGCTTCGAATAGTCCGCACCTACGACAAGATACGGTGCTACATCAGCAAGAGGGTAAAAGCTTCAAACAACCAGAATCTACCAAAACATTGGGACTGCGCTGGGAACCCACTAAAGATAAATTTACGTTTCAATCAAAAATTGACAATGTAATTATTAAAGCAACTAAACGATCCGTACTATCGGATATATCAAAGGTCTTTGACCCCTTAGGTTGGCTTACCCCGATCACAACAAATCTTAAAATATTGTTCCAAAGGATTTGGACTTCACAGGTGCAGTGGGATGAACAAATACCCGACGATATTTATCAGGAGTGGGTTAAAATCAAAGCTGACATTCAACAAATAAATCAAATAAAGTTACCTCGATGGTTAAGCACAAATTCCGCGCAAAAAATAGAATTACACGGGTTCTGCGACTTATCAATAAAAGCTTTTATGGTTGTGTTATATACTGTAAAGTAAGAGAAAATAGAAGTATCACCTTAGTAGCAGGAAAATCAAAAATAATACCATCCAGTAAGAATGTGTCCTTACCTCGCTTAGAACTCTGTGGTGCTGTTTTATTGTCAAAATTAATGGCTAAAATTTTAAAATGTTTACAAGATTATAAAATCGACATTTACGGCTGGACCGATTCTACTGCAGTACTAGGGTGGCTACAGGGAAATCCAAACCGTTGGAAAACATTTGTTGCTAACAGAACAAAGCAGATAACTGGTGTAATGCCTTCTACTTGCTGGCGTTATGTAAAGTCAAATGAAAACCCTGCAGACTGCGCAAGTAGAGGCCTTACAGCCCCTCAGTTGCTTCAACATTCCTTGTGGTGGCAAGGTCCATCATGGCTATTAAATCATAAGGCTTATGAAACCACTTTACCTAAATTTACTATCACTGAGGAAGAAAAAACACAAAAACAAGTGAATATTGCTTTAAAGCAAGATTCAAATTACAACATCATTAGTCATTTGTTAAACAAATATAATTCATTTACAAAGACTGTGCACGTATTAGCATGGATATATAAATCCATATCAAGCAAAGTAAACAAAAGCCGAGAATTATACTTATCATTATCAGATATAAGAAAAGCTAAATTAACATTTATCAAATATGCGCAACAAGAAGCATTTGCCGAAGAAATAACTAGCTTAAAAGAGAAAAGCAAGCTAAACAATAAAAGCAGACTCTTAAATCTAAATCCATTTCTGGACGATCTCGGTGTCCTGCGTGTCGGAGGAAGATTAAGACATGCGCATATCAGTACTGACATGCAGCATCCCATTATCTTACCGGACCGAGGACGATTGACGGAGTTAATCATCGATGAATCCCACAGACTAACCTTTCACGGAGGAGCCCGGCTAACAGTAGGATTTATAAGGAGGAAGTACTGGATTGTAGGCGGCAACGAAGCAACCAAAAAGCAACTCCGTTTATGCGTTAAGTGTAAAAGGGTAAGTCCAAATAAGCACAGTCAAATCATGGGTGACTTACCTGAAGCACGAAGTAATCCGTCTCGCCCCTTCACGCACACTGGAGTGGATTTCACAGGGCACCTATTATTGAAAGCTAATAAAGGTCGAGGGGTCAAAACCACAAAAGGCTATGTAGCCGTTTTCGTCTGCATGGCTACCAAAGCAATTCACTTAGAATTGGTCTCCGACCTTAGTACACCAGCATTTTTAGCAGCATTGAGAAGAATGGTAGCACGTAGAGGGACGCCAAAACACATTTATAGCGATAATGGTAGAAACTTTGTCGGAGCCAATAAACTATTACAGCAGGAATACCAAGAGATAATACAAGTATTCAACAGAGAGTTCTTAGCTGAGGTGACGGAGATGGAGATTAACTGGCATTTTAATGCTCCTATTTGGCCCTCAGCCGGCGGGATTTGGGAAGCCGCCGTTAAGAGCTTCAAATATCATTTCAAGAGAGTAGTCGGAGAACAAAAATTAACCTTTGAAGAGTTGTCAACAGTTTTAGCTCAGATTGAGGCATGCCTCAATTCAAGACCTCTTTGTCCGTTAACTGAAGATCCCGAAGATTTGAACTACCTAACACCATCTCATTTCTTGACCGGGGGCTTTGCACTTACTTTAATTGAAACAGAAAGAGACTTACGAACTCGATGGCAATTAACGCAAAGAATATTTAATGATACCTGTAAGAGATGGCGTGCAGAATATTTAGCACAGTTGACAGCAAGAAGCAAGTGGCAAAAGCCCCAATCAAATATCAAACTAAACGACATTGTTCTTCTGCATGATGATAATTTACCTCCAGGGAAATGGTCAATGGGTAGAGTAATATAATTACATCCTGGAGCCGACGGCTTTGTTCGCGTTGTTAGTTTGAAGACCAAAAACGGGGTCCTTAAACGACCAATTACCAAATTATCAATCTTACCGGTCAATATGGAAACAACAAACATACTTCATGAGGAAGAGAGAACCTGTGTAGCAAGAGAATCGCAAAAATCATTAGATCAAGTCAAGAAAATTAAACGATCAAGTTGTAACATTATAGCATTATTTACATCATTAATATTCTTTATGACGTGCATATCAGGAGTACATAGCAGCTTTAATGTTACAAGATTCAGACAAAATCAAAATCTATATTTTGATAAATTGTCTGATATGCAGATAATAAGAGACGAATGGAAACTTGTTAACTATTACGACATGCAACCTTATTGGGAGGGAATAACGGCTCTGAATAAATATATAACGTCTCGTAGATGATGTGTGGTGTGGGTAGGTTGACTGGGCGATGAATAAATGAGTCCAAGTCCAACACACAGAATGTTATTTATTTTGCACAAATACACATAGATATAGTTCACACACACACAACAGCAAAGTTAGAATCCATAGAAGATAGAAAGAGAAGAGAGAATAAAGCGATAGCACATAGTTCACAATCAATAGCACAGGTTAGCGAGTTCGCGCGGTAGGAAGCGTTAAGCATTCGGTAAACAAGCGACTCGGGCTTCGCGGCCGATGATCGAAAACCGACTGGCGCCGGGCGCCGTTAGCCGTATGATCTGCGCTCGCGCATCATTAGCGGTACCGGTGCGCGGTGACGTAGTACAATCAAGTGGTTTGTTTCCAATGCACGATGTCTGTTTGTCGTGAATATATTGTGTTATAATATTATATAGTATGTATTGATTATAATGTTTTAAGATTGTAAATAGTTGTAATGTAAATATATGTAGGTAATATAAATAAATATTTAAATATGTGTAAATAGTATGTTTGTTTGTAATTGTGTATTTGTAAATATGTAGTGATAGGCTACAAACCATATGATTAATTGCGATATCATATTACTGCAATTGACTCAAGGTTTCAATGAACTCGAATACTATAACGTAATGTTGCTCAGTCAGCACTCTAAGTCTCGACTAGACAGACAGCGTCGCGGCCTCGTCAACGGTGTAGGGTATCTCGCCAACAGTCTATTCGGCGTATTAGACGAGAGATTCGCGGAACAATATCAGAGAGATATTATTTCACTCCGTAATAATGAAAGACATATTACATTATACTGGAATAAAAAAAATATAATTAATAAAAATTAAAAAACACGCCTGCCATGTAAAAAAAAAAAAAACAAGTCAAATATTTGCAGTCGGGGTCGGTTACTTGGAACAATTCATTACAGGTCCCCCGACTGCAAATATTTGACTTGTTTTTATTTTTTTTTACATGGCAGGCGTGTTTTTTAATTTTTATTAATAATATTTTTTTTATTTAATACCTTTTAGTGAACAACAAAAAAGCATGACACAACACAAAAAAAAATTTCGTTCGGAACCCTTTGCAGGCGATTTCGACTCACACTTGACCATTTTTTAATGTCCACATAGCCTATGTCACTCGGGATAACTCAAAGCTTCTAATGATACCACAAACATTGAAATCGGTCAAGCCTTTTAGAAGTTATGGTGGAATAAAGAAACTCACAAACATACATACATACATACCTACATACATACATACATGAACCCTGAAAACATAACACTCCTTTTTGGGCAGTCGTGTAAAAATCAAACATCAATTATTGAAGCGGAGTATAATCTTATTAAACGCACCGAACAAACTATGACGAAACAACATAAAATGATAACCCAGCATATAATTTCTCTGGAAAAGATGTTGAATCTATTATCATCTGAAACAAAAAATATTTCAATCGGTAATGAGATCACTTCTGGAGCTATAGCTATATAATTATGTAGAATGTTACTTCCAATTATAATTGGAAGTAACATTCTACATAATTTGAAATCTTTACAAAATACTTTGCTGGACTCAATCACTGACGTGTATCATGGTCGATTCAACCCACATATTTTGACTCCTCAACATCTGCAAGATCAGCTCAGCATGATAGCTAGCCAGCTTCCAAAAGATGTCTCACTGCCTATCGACAACATACATTTAGATTTAAGAAAAATATATAAATTGCTTCAAGTTAAAGCTAGAATGCTAGAACAGTACTTGATATTCGAAATCAAGATCCCCCTCGTTAGTAGAGATTCCTTCGAAACTTTCAGACTAATACCTATACCCCAGGTTAAACAGAATAACATGGTTCACATAATACCAATAGCAGAATACGTTGCAATAAACTTAAAAAGGATGCCTACATCACTATGTCCGAAGAAACTTTGAGATCGTGTTTGAAAACCGATACCTATATGTGTCACATTCGAAAACCCATTTACAATTTCAAGGGTGAAAAGGAATTTTGTGAAATTACAAAATCGAATTGTAAAACTCTGACCACTTCTTGCATTAACAGATGGATTGAAAGCGATTCTTTTAATAGTTATATTTATTTTTGCTGCGAGCAATGTCCGTTACGTATCATGTGCGCGGATCAAGTAACAACTCATCAGCTGATGGGCGCCGGCATAATAACTATAGATAATAGTTGTATTGTAAAAACACAACAGTTTACATTAATTGCACATAAACAGCAGTCGAGTGAAATAGATTTAAAACCTTTCACCTACACACCGGTTATAGCACCAATAAATCATATCATCAATGTGACGATTCCTCAGTTGGCCCTATTCAATAGTTCAGAAACACACATTTATCAAAAAGAGTTGACCGAAATCGATGAAAAGATCAAGGTTCTGAAGGAAAACGCCGATTTACCCGAGACTTTATCGTATCATGACATCCACCATTATACAGTGATATATGTTATCATAGCAATATCAGGATTGGGGCTATTGAATGTTTGGCGTTGTTTATGTGCTAGGCGAGCGCTAAGCGCGCCTGCTCCAGAGGAGATCGCACAGAGTGGCGCGAACCCGAGTTGTGAAGCTGTGCATTTACCACTTCAGCGTATCAGTGTTAGTGCTCCGTGCGTGAGTGTCAGTGACAGTGAGTTAAACAATCAGTGCACCCATAGTTCGCAGCGTTTAAATAGGGCTACATCGCCTATCTTTTTCCGTTAGCATTTTAGTGAATTCGTTTAGAGACATTAAGTTGATATGTTACTTAACGACTTTTATATCAAATTAATTGCATTATTGTTTTTAGGTAGCTCTATGTTGTTTATTGTTAATTTATGTTGTTTGCTAAGCTTCCTTGTCCGGGAGCATGTACGAGCAAAACCCGTACATTATTAGTAGTATCAGAAATTAGCTGATGTTTACACTCTAATTTGTGTTAATATGTTACACGTGCGCCGTGACGCATTTACTTAATAAGCAGGTTTTATATCATAATTTAGTACCAATTAAAGCATCGATCGGAACACTTGTCTTATCATTTATTTCCGATTCGCGGTACTCATAATCAATCAATTATCACATCCTATCAAAGGTGTAAGGTCGCACACCGTACATTTATTTTCAAAAACAAAACTCAAGCATCCGAACTCCACGCGGACGAAGTCGCGGGCACAGCTAGTTATTCTATATTATATTCTATATAATATATAACAAACAGAACAAATTTGATTATCATAAAAAAGGTTATTGTGAATCAACCTTAAAAGATAGACATATGCCGTCTCGGACTTTTTTTAAGACATTTAAAGGAGAACAATTTCATCGTACATCATTTTTGTGTAACTTTAACCGTTAACGCATCGCAGGCAACGGAAGCTCTCAAAAGGAATATTTTTCTCAGTTTATGCAACATTTTTCATTGATGCTCCGCTCCTATTGGTCGTAGCGTGATGCTATATGGCCTATAACCTTCCTCGATAAAAGGACTATCAAACACAAAAATATTTTTTCAATTTGAACCAGTAGTTCTTGAGATTAGCGCGTTCATCCAAACAAACAAACAAACTCTTTAGCTTTATAATATTATATAAGTATAGATATAGATTCACAATTATTGTATTCAATATTTTGAGATCAGTTTTATACCTACTAAACTTTTAGTTAATATTTTAAAATCACACTTATTGCCAAAATTATCACAGCATTATATTAAAAACTAGCTGTGCCCGCGACTTCTTTCGCGTGGATGACGAAACTTATCAATAAGTTTTTTCTGTAAAGTGCTATTTGTGTAGAACGTTATTTATCGAGCATACCTCTGGCTAGTCTCATTCGCCTAAAGTTTCTCGATGTAGCAGAAAGAGATGGTCTCTTTCTGGAAGGCATCGTGTTATAAGTATATCCGTATTAAAAATAAAGAAATCTTTAAGACTATTATAATAAATTATAATACTAGAAATAAGCATAAGTTATGCACTACATCCCACCGGCTGCACAAGGTGCATAACTCATTTATAGGACTTAGCATTCGTATCTACAACAAGCTGCGTCCTAGTATGCTAGAACTACCATTTAATTTATTTACATCAGTAGTCAAAACAAGGCTCTGTAAGAAAGCCTACTATACATTAAATGACTATTTAGACGATAAAAACTGTTGGTCGCTTTGATAGACACAAGTCGGTTCTGAATGGAGGATCTATATTGTTGGCAACACAGCCAACTAGTCGTCAAAAATCGACCTCTTGTAATTTAAATTTAGAAAAATAGTTTTTAATAGTTTTTTACTGATATTATTGTGTTAATTGTTGTCAGTTATCTATAGTTTAGTCAATAAGTTATGTATCTAGTAAAGTGCAATGTTTGGTAAAAGTTTATCGCAAAAAGTTGGTCGAAGAAAATCAGCTGTCAACGGTCACTGGAGAAATTTGAAACTTATAAGTCAAGGAAAGTACCCAACCTTAAGTATTAATGGTTAATTACAGACATTATACACCATACAACACACCATCTAATCACACGGCTCATCATCGATGAGCAACGTCCATTACTCACTGGCTTATTCTATGTCTCCTTTTGTTTGACGAACTGTGGAAGCAAAATCGACGACATAATAAATCGCCCCAGACATCTCTCACTGCATTTATTACTTGACATAAACCTTGTTTACAAGGTTACAACACATATAGTTCATTAAGTTATAGTATTTGTTAAATTAAGCAAATTCTTTTCTTCCTTAACCTACCTACCTACCTTCTTATTATAATAGTTATCTTTTAAAACTTTAAATAATTTTAAAATCTTTGTCTATTCATTAAATAACCGTCTTGTATCCCTTTTAATGTTCATTTTAAAATAAATTATTACTTTATTTACTTACTAACTATCCCTAAATCTATATTTCAATATTTTATGATTGTTTAATTTAAATTTACTATTTTGCTTTTAATTTTCCCTGCCACCAGATTTTTAGTATCTAGATATTTAGCTTTACTTTTTCAAGTTTCAGATAACTGATAACGGAAGATAAGGAGTATGATGACCCGCAGAGCAACTGCAAGGGACATGGAGGACAAACTTCGGGCAACCTTAAAGGAGCTGGAGTCTTCAAAAACCCTCTGCAGGCAGCTGCTACAGGAAAGAGATGACAGCGAGGTTGAAGTGAAGAACATAGTCGACAAGAACACCGCTCTCAAGAACGAACTGGCTGAACTACATATTGAACATGTGGAATTACTAGACCGGCACCAGCACCTGCAAGAAGTACTTTCTTCTTTTCAACAATGCAGTGATACACATGAAAGCGCTTTGAGTCGCATATAACTCGAGCATGAACTTAGTAAAGCCCATAATTCAATATTGTTATTAGAGTCAGTGAAAACTAATGAACAGGTCTCGAACACCCAGAGCCTATATGATGAGTTGGTAGGTTGCTCAGCCTCGGCTGTTTGTCAGCCTGTAGTTATAGATCTTACCGGTGATGATGTCATTGCACAATGTCCTTTAATTAGTCACAACAAGTTAAAAAAATACATTAAATGTAGGAAATTAATTAGGAAGTCCCATATTGCCTTAAGAAAAATAAAACACCTTAAATTAAATAATATTAATATACATAAAAGACATATTCACTTGGTAACGCAATTAAAATTATATACCAGTGAATTGGATCAATGTAGGGCAAAATATGACAAAGACACTCTATTGTTATATAATGATTTAATGTACAAAGAGAATATGCTGAAAGATATCTTTAATAAATATGTTTCCAATGAAAAACAACTTGGTCAGCGTATGGTAGAGGCTAGTGAACTTTTAGACCTAGTAAAATGCAATGCAGAGAGATATGAGTCACTGACAAACAATCTCTCTCCAGGTCACTTCTTTACCTACAGTTTCGCAGCCATTAGCTGACAGTGACTATCATTGTAACAACTGGATTGTAGTTTCAGATACAATAGGAGCAGAATTTGGGTCATTGTTACATAATAATAACACTCACAATGTAACAAATTACTGCTATCATAACGCTCATTTTAGTAATCTTATTCTTAAAATTAAACACATGAAATTACATAAAAACACAAACATTGTTTTATTAGTTGGTAATAGTTTAGGCATAGAGAGAAAGGACATTGTTCATGGCATTGACACTTTACTAGGATTAGATATAGGTAAAATTATGTTGTGTGCTTTGCCTTATGCAAACACATTAAGTGATGACCACAATAAGTATGTGCATTACTTAAATAACACTTTGTACATGTATACTTGTTGTCATAGTGACAAATTAGTGTTTTTTGACACTAACCAATTTATTACTGGGATTCAACTAACCCATGAAACTATGTATCTTCCTAGAAGATATAAATTTTTAGTTGCTAGCTTAATAGCTTTTAATATTAACTCAGTTATAGGAGATATAACACAGAGTAGGTTAAGTGTAGATTTAAGTAACAATGTAGATTGTTTAAACTTTCACTGCCGACAATAGAGAAGCATTCTGATAGCATTCTGCTTTACCATCAGAATATAAATCGCTTTTCTGGCAAAATTTTAGATGCTGAACTGTTAGTAGATAAATATTCAATTGATATTCTTTGTTTTTGTGAAACTTGGTTAAAACCAGATAAGATGAATTTTCATGTTAATAATTTTGCAGTAGCCAGTGCGTTCAACAGATTATCAGCTGAGTTTGGTTAAAACCAGATAAGATGAATTTTCATGTTAATAATTTTGCAGTAGCCAGTGCGTTCAACAGATTATCAGCTGGGGGGTGGGTCTGTTATTTTATGTAAAAACTATCTTAAATTTAAGGAACGTCAAGACATCACCTCTTTCTCTGTTGACCGCATATGTGAGGTAGCATGTGCAGAGATAGAAAGTCTTATTATTCTTTGTGTATACAGACCTCCCGCGTCTCATTTATTGTCTTTTTTAAATGTTATGGAAGAAATACTTAGTAAATTATGTAGTAATAACAAATCAATATATATTTGTGGTGACTTTAATGTTAATATTTTAGTTGATTCCCTTGATAAATGTAAACTGCTGTCTTTATTTAAGTCATTTAATTTAAATTATATTTTTAATGAGCCAACTAGAATAACTTCAACCTCTCTTACTTGCATAGACAATATTTTTACAAATGGTGGGGTGCTTAACTTTAATGTGATTCCTGGTGTTAGATCTGACCATATGGGTCAATTAGTATCAATTAAAGCTATAAGTAAATTGCCTTTAACTAAAGTTATTACAATCAGGCCCTTAACTAATCATGTTCTAAATTCATTTAAAAATAATATTAGTTCAAATCTTGATAGTAAATACTCATTTACTGGAGTCCCAAATAAGGATTATAATCAATTGTTTTTAATTATACGGAATTCGTTTCAGAAAATGTGTCCTTTAAAGGAGATTAAAATTAATTTTAAATTAAAATTCAATGAGTGGGCTACTAAAGGCATTAGAATAAGTAGGGACATACTTTATAGTCTTTATGATAAAAAATCATTTAATGTTGATCCTGATTTTCAAAATTATGTAAGAAATTATTCAAAAACATTTAAAAAAGTTTGTTTAGCGGCCAAGTCTAAACTTATTAGTAGGCGTATAGATAAATCTGATAACAAAATAAAAACAGTATGGAAGATTATCAATTCTGAAACTGGAAATAGTAAACAGAGAGATACTGACCTGTCTTTGAAAATAAATAATAAAATAATTTCAAATAAGACAGAAGTTGCTAAAGCGTTTGAAGATTTCTTTTCAAATATACCTGTGGAAGTAACAAAAGCTCTTCCTTCTTCTTCCATAAAGGCAGAATCTTTACTTAAGAAATTCGTTGATAGGAGTATTCCAAATTTTAATTTTAGTCATGTATCTCCTATTATTTTTAAGAAATCATTTAATTGTATTAAAGTAAAGACCACAGAAGATTTATGGGGAATATCTGTCAAAGTAATTGAATCAATAATTGACACTATTGCCCCGATTCTTGCAAAGATATTTAATGACTGTGTTGACTGTGGCACCTTTCCTGATTTAATGAAGCACAGTAAAATTATTCCTATTTTTAAATCTGGTTGCAAGAATGAACCAACTAATTATAGACCAGTTTCAGTACTTCCTGCTTTAAGCAAAATATTTGAAAGAATGGTACTTGACCAGATGATGTCACATTTTAGTAAACACAAGATTTTTCACCATCGTCAATTTGGTTTTACTAGAGGAAGGTCCACCACCGACGCCGGGGCCAAATTAGTGTCTCACATTTTAGGAGCTTGGGAGGGTTCACAGGACGCCATTGGCATTTTTTGTGATCTCTCCAAGGCCTTTGATTGCGTTGATCATGATACTCTAATTCTTAAATTAAAACATTACGGATTACGAGGACAATCCTCAGAACTTGTATTGTCATATCTTTCAACTAGACAGCAAAAAGTAGGCGTAAACGGAGTAACTTCGTCGGGTTCCTTAATAAGAATGGGCGTGCCTCAGGGTTCAATTCTAGGCCCCTTTCTATTTTTAACATATATTAATGATCTCCCCTACATGATGGACGATTTAACTGACATTATTTTATTTGCTGACGATACCTCACTAATTTTCAAAGTAGATAGGAAAATGAAAGATCTTAATTATTTAAATGGTGACCTTGAAAAATTGTCGGATTGGTTTTCGACGAATAACCTGCTTTTAAACACGTCCAAAACAAAATGTCTTAAATTCTCACTTCCGAATGTGCGGTCTCAGTCAAATTTAAATCTCATGCTTGACGGCGAAAAACTCGATTTTATTAACGATACTGTATTTCTTGGTATTACAATAGACTCTAGGTTACAGTGGGGTGCTCACATAACAACTTTATCTAAAAGGCTTAGTTCCGCTGCATTTGCAGTTCGAAAAATTAGGCAATTAACAGACGTTCCCACTGCTAAATTAGTTTATTACGCGTATTTTCACAGCATAATGTCATACGGCATTATGCTATGGGGCTCTGCAGCGGATGTGGAGTCTATATTTGTTTTGCAAAAACGAGCAATTCGTGCAATCTACTGCATGAGCCCTCGCGAGTCTCTAAGGAATACATTTAAAGAAATTAATATCCTAACGTTGCCAGCTCTCTATATCTTGGAAAATATGATGTACATTCGCAAAAATATACTGAATTTTAGTGTTAATAGTGATCACCACAATATAAATACAAGAAATAAAAATAAGCTAGTAGTCCCAAGATTTAGACTAACTAAAACAAATACTAAATCTTTCCTAGGAAATTCAATTCGATTTTATAATAAAATACCGGAAGAGATAACGAGTTTGTCTAATAAAAGGTTTAAGACGTGCATTAAATCAAAACTAATAAAGAAGGCGTATTATACGGTTAAGGACTACGTAGAGGATAAGCGCGCGTGGAATTAGATCATCTGCATATGTGGCCTCCCTGTCGGTCTGCTAATTTTCTTGTTTTAGCTTATTTACTACAGTTAGCTGCCCCCATAGCCTCTATATAAAGAAGGCTCTTGACATGCCTTGACATTCCTGTTAGGGATTTTATTAGGACTACATATTGATTGTATGTAAAGTATATTTTTATTATTTCTATGTATAATTTCTTTAGATTTGTCTTTTCCTTATATGTTCGTCCCTTGTAAATGTGACGACAATGTAAATCTAGCTGAATGTTCGATTCTATTTTCTTCCATTTTGGATGTCTTAGTTTACACTAATCTAAACATTCTGCTGTTTACGTTGTTGTCGCATATCTTAAAATCAATGTAATCTTAACATCGATGTTAACCTTTTTTTTTAAAGAGTAACCTATAGAGTTTCTTGCCGGCTCTTCTCTATAGGAATGACACTTTGGAACCGAGCAACTAGAGTCAGTAGTTTTTAACGTACCTAACGTTTCTTAAGCGCCTTTTTTTGGTTTATAAGAAATAAAAATATTTTGATTTTGATTGAATTGAATTGCTGGGATATTTTTTTCCCATTTTTTGTTATTTTTTGTTTATTTTTGACTGCCATAAAGATAGTATGTTACTATATTTTGATACAATTATACTATTGTATAATTATCTTTTATTATTGTTATTATCTTTGCTGTTTTGACATTTTATAACTTTATTAGTATATAAAATCTAATTATTGTTCCTAATTGATTGGCATACACTCTGTATGTAACATTATATTGTTTAATTTGTTTTATTATTAATGCAGTTATACGCATGTATATTGGTATACTATTTTAATGCCGCTTTGATAAGGGACTGTGCAGTGAATCAGTGCTTGGGGTTTTCTTCTAATTTGAACACAGAATTCCTTTTGTTTTATTTTGTTTAAGGCGGCAGCAGTTAGGTACGTCATGCTCCCTTAGTTGTCATTGCCTGCGGTGGCGTCTTGGGTCGGGTCTCCTCCTTCCCTCTAAGGCCGCGCTCACTTTGGATGCGAATTATATCGTACGTAAACGTATGAACACTGTTCGTACGAATTGAGTGCGCACACTGAATACGTTTTTCTCCGTCAAAACAGAGTACCGGACGTACCGGTGTTAGCGCATACATTATTGATGATGAACACACGAACGTGTAATAAAATCCCAACAAGTTCGGATTGATTTCGGACGTCGGACTTGCACGTACGTATACGTGCGACTAACTCACGCGCAGTGTGAGCGCTTTCATAGTACTCAGAAGGTCGGGAATGTTCGTGCGTGTTCGTATGTTTCTGCACGAATGGAATTCGTACGAAAACGTATCCAAAGTGAGCGCGGCCTAATATGGCGAGGGAGGGGATGGCTGATCCTTGCGTCATACTCGTGAACGGGTGCCGCTTGCGGTGACTGGTCGTTCTGCTGACCTTGGTCTCCACGTAGATACAATACTTTTCACTCTTAAATAGTATGATACCCATCTTAACCTTAACCACTTGTTCACTTTGCGCGGTCCCTTATTGTTATTATTTGATATTATTTATTATTTTTATTGTAATGACAGCGTGCTACTGGGGAGTTTGTTGCGCCGTTTCTTCTCCTCAGCCAAAGCACTTAGGAAGCGGTGAAGGGCGGGCGATTTGGGGTCGGTTCATATCTGGCGGTGGTCGCGTTGCGTGTTGTCGGTCGCGTGGCGCTGGAGCGGGCGGCCGCATGGTGGAGCATTCAGCCTTTCACACTGACCTGATGACGCGTTGGTACGTCAGGTGTGAGAGGTTGGATGTTTTGTTGTGTGTTTGCTCGTTCTGGCGTTGCGCGGCCGATGTTGCGCGCTGCCTTTTCAGCCGGATATGAACCGACCCCTAGGGTGCTGTCCTTTTATAATAATTTTTGATAAGTGCTACTTTGTAGCCTAAGTAATTTTTTTTTATTTTATAATAATAATATAATAATAAAATCATTTATTGTCAGTGTCAGGCGACTAAGGCCCATAGATAAATACCTTATAAACTAACATACATTATACGTTTTTTTTCGGCTTGTGGGTAGACACAGTGAAACACTTATTTTTTATTGCTCCCAGTTAATTTTATGTTATTATTCTTATTTTAAATTATTTTAATGAATTAATTATCACAATTGGTTTTTAAACCCCCCTTTCCTCACTAATAATTATTATCCAGTATCTGACACAATAATTTTGACCTCATCATTATGGACGCTAAACTCTCATCAAACTTGGAGGACTTGGAGGCACTGTTCAACACTAGGATGGCTGTCTATGAAGACAAGCTGGCATTGGCAACATCCGGGTCTTCTTTTGCTTCAGCTCCATCGCCAAATTTATCATCCCTCGAGCAAGAATTCAAGGAATTCAAAAGTTTTGTCTGGCAAGCGCTGTCAAAACTTAAATCCCAAATGGAGTTCCTTACATTGGGTTTTGACAGGCACGAAACTGCTATGCGGCGCAAAGTCCTTCTGATCCACGGCATTGCTGAAGAAAAGGATGAGAAGGTACACGACATTGCTTTTAAAGTTTTTAACCAACAAATGAGGCTGACTGAGTTGAGTCGGGAGAGCTTACATGTTTGTCACCGTCTTGGCTCAGCGAAGCGCAATTCCAGGCCCATACTTGTGAGATTCTTTACTACCGAACACCGTCATCTTGTTTGGGACAGCAAAAAATCACTGAAGGGTACTGGCGTCACCATCTCCGAGTTTTTGACTCAATTGCGACACCAGACTTTTATGGCCGCTCGCAAACGGTTTGGTATGACTAATTGTTGGTCAGTTGAGGGCAAGATTGTGGTCATTACTCCTGACAAGTCACGCCACAAAATTGAATCGTTGGACGAGTTGCATAGATTATCTGCTAAATATCCGGTCAATGACGATTGTGTACAGACGCAAGACTCCAAATCACCGCCTGCTGAACCCACTTCACCCATTGGCAAGGTCCAAAGGAAAACTCGTCGCCGTAATTAAGTTTTTGTGTTGCCTTGTAACTCGTTTTAAATTTTCATAAACTGTCTTTTATGCATTGCACCGCTGCCTTTTAATATAACGTCATGTCGGTACACTTGCAACTTTTTCTCGTCTAACCGTCTTTGTTACTCTTGCACGATGACTTTTGTTTATTTAAGTAGTTTTATGTTTTACTTTTAATGCCTGTCGGTACCTAATTCGGTGTTCAACGTGTTTGTCGTGTTTACATCGGTGACAGTGACATTGACAACTGTCACATGTTGGTCGGTTGTCAATTGTCATTGATGCTATGTCATGTTTTGTTATATTACGTTCCGTTTTAGGTATGTGATGGTTGTGGTGCACTGCATTAAATCTTTATTGTGTTTTGTGTTTGTCTTTTCGAACTATAATTATGTTACGTATACTTTGTTCTATTGAATTTTTGTTTGTGTTACTGTATGTATTTCTTGTGAGTCGGGGAGGTTATTTTATAAGCAACCCGTAACTTAGGTAAATTTTACAATTTATTTAGTTAATTTTTTTTTTTTTAATTTTATTTATATAGATATACATGGATAGCTTAGCTAATAATGATAGCTTTTTCTCGTGTTCTTCTACGTCAAGTTTTGTTAGTGCGGACAGCCATGACTCATCCGTCCCGCGTTCCCTGCACGAGAACCTTTCTGATCTTTTTTCTAATTACCCTAGTAACCTCCATATCGCTCATATCAACGCTCAGAGTGTTCCTGGTCACTATTCAGATCTTCTGGCATCTTTTAGCAGCGTTAATCTTGACATTCTTCTCATCTCTGAATCATTTTTAAAGCCTTCCCTTCCTTCAACTCACTTCGCACTTCCTGGTTTTGTGTTGCATCGTAACGACAGGACGGGAAAGGGCGGTGGCGGAGTTGCTGTCTACTTACGCGCTGATCTACCTTATAAGGTTATTTGTTCTTCTCCTTCACTTTATTCCGACTCGGCTGAGTACATCTTTCTGGAAGTTTTGGTCAACCATACAAAGATTTTAGTAGCTGTACTTTACAGCCCTAACCTACATGTCAACTACTTTGACGATCTTGACATGCAGCTGAATAACCTATGTCCCCAGTACAGCCACATCATCATAATGGGTGACTTTAATACGTGCTTGCTGAAGGATGATGCTCGTGCTCGCAGGCTGCAGAGTCTCCTTTCATCTATAAATCTGCACATTCTTCCCCTTTCTGCTACTCACCACTCCCCGAATTGTTCTCCCTCTTTGCTCGACCTTATGATTGTCTCTTCTCCTTCTAATGTTTCTGATCATGGCCAACTTCCTGCATGTTTCTCATATCACAATCTTATCTATCTCTCTTATCGTATCCGTACCCCCAAGCGTAAACCTCAGCTACTACATTTACGCAGTTTTAAGGGTATGAATCTGGAGGCATTACAGCGTGATGCGAGTAGTATCGACTGGAGCCCTGTGGCAGATACCAGCGATATCGATGAGAAAGTGTACCTTTTTAATAACATCATACTGAAACTTTATGATCGTCATGCCCCAGTGCGTCTCGTCAAAGTTAAGCGCGAACCGGCTCCATGGATTTCGTCTGTAATTCAGGATGCCATGGCTCGGAAGGACAGAGCAAAGAGAAAATACGAACGTAGACCTACGGATGAAAATCTTTCGCACTATAAAATTGCACGTAACCGTTGCAATAACTTATGCCAGACAGCCAGAAGAAAGTATTTTCATGAAAACCTGGTTGACCGCAGCTCTGGCGATGTCTGGAAATTCCTCAGGTCTGTTGGCGTTGGTAAATCACCAGAGAATGCTTGTAAGAATATCGACCTTACGGCACTAAATAATCATTTCTCTCTGCCTCCTATAATTCTTGATCCTGTTACCAAATCTTCTACACTACTCGAACTTACCTGTCTCCCTGCACCTCGCTGTCCCCCTTTCTATTTCTCTTCTGTGGCCTTAGAGGACGTCAAAAAATCAGTATTGGCTATATCATCCTCTGCGATCGGTAACGACGGCTTGTGCTCTCGTATGATTTTTCCTATTCTTCCACAATTACTTCCCATCCTAACTCATGTCTTTGATTACTCTTTGACTTCTTGTTCCTTTCCCTCAGCCTGGAAACTTGCCCACGTAGTATCTCTTCCTAAAACTTCGAATCCATCCTCATTTGCGCAGTACAGGCCTATTTCCATACTTCCCTTTCTCTCTAAAGTCCTTGAGCACATTGTCCATCGTCAAGTATCCGATTTCCTAACGTCCTTCAACCTTATTTCCCCATTCCAATCTGGTTTCCGTCCTGGTCACAGTACTGTGACAGCTCTCCTCAAAGTTACCGATGACATCCGCTGGGCTATGGAAAACAAATCTCTCTCTATCCTAGTATTACTTGATTTTAGTTCGGCGTTCAATTCTGTGGATTTTGATATCCTCTTAGGCCTCCTACAAACATCCAACTTTTCCTCTTCCTCTTTAGCTTGGTTTGGGTCATACCTTCGGGGCCGCTCTCAGCGCGTCCGCCATGAAGAGTCTTTCTCTGATTGGTGCGATCTAGTTGCGGGCGTGCCTCAGGGTGGTGTCCTATCTCCTCTTCTTTTCTCCATCTTTATTAACTCTGTCTCCTCTGTTATTTCCTCTAATTATCACCTATATGCAGATGATTTGCAGATTTATCGTCATTTTCGATTATCTGAAGCGGAATCGGCTATCGATGCTATGAACTGCGACCTGGCCAGCATCAGTAGGTGGGCAAGGTCTTATGGCCTGCAGATAAACCCTGCTAAGTCATAAGCCATGATAATTGGCAGCAGGCATTACCGTAACGCGCTTGATCTGTCCTCTCTGATGCCTCTCAGTCTTGACGGTGTTGTGATTCCCTTCACCGACACAGCTAAAAATCTTGGGATAATGATGGATTCTCATTTGTCATGGCGTGATCAGGTTAACGAGGTAAGTCGTAAGGTACACTTCTCCTTCCACTCGCTGAAGTGTCTCCAGACCTTCCTACCTTTAAAAACTAAAACTTTATTAGCTCAATCGTTAATTCAGCCGATCATTGACTACGCCGACGCCTGCTACCTTGATGCCACAGAGGAGCTACTAAATAAACTTGAGAGATTGCAAAATATTGGTATCCGCTTTGTCTACGGACTCAAGAAGTACGATCATGTCTCCCACTTCCGCAATGAACTCAAGTGGCTCCCGATCCACCTTCGCAGGAACACTCGCATTCTATGTCTTCTATATAATATCCTTCATAACCCCCTCTACCCTTCTTATTTGCGTGAGCGTTTTTCCTATGTCCGTTCCCCCGATGTCCTTTGTAGATCCCATCTCAAATCCCACCTCAAAATCCAATCCCATACCACTGATTTCTATTCCTTCTCCTTCACTGTTCATGCCGTCCGTCTGTGGAATGCGCTGCCGCCTAACATACGGGATTCTCCTTCCATTTCAATTTTCAAACGACGCATAAAAGAACACCTTCTTTCCTCTTCTACCTAATTCTTATCCATGTTCTATATATATTTTAGTAGTTTTTTTTTTTTCTTTTCTGTTTATATTCAGTAATTTTTATGTAAATTCCTTTTATTATTTCGATTTATTATTTTTTTTTTTGTTTCGTGTTACACACTGTGTCTATGTCTCTTCTCGTTTTTTTTCCTGTCGCAGGTCTGCTGGAAGAAATTTCATAAGAAATAAGCAGTACCTTTGTACCTTTTGAATTGTGTATGTAATATATTTTATGTCCTTTGTGTGTACATAAACTTATAAATAAATAAATAAATAAATAAATACATATATACCTTTGTACATCAGTTTTAAATATGTAATATTATTTGTTAATGTGTTGTGTGTACATAAATGATTAAATAAATAAATAAAATACATATTTATATTATGATTGTTAATAGTATTCTTGTTTTTTTTTTTTTTATTTATTATTATTAAGAATTAAGACATGTATGTGTATTAATGTTACATAGTGTAGGTTACGTTAATATTAGATCACTCAATGATTACTCATACCATTTGTTAGTTGATACCGGCGCATCCATTTCTGTCATCAAGTATAAACATATTCTCGAACAAAATATTCCAATACATAACGAGGAGACTTTCGTAAATGGTATTGGGGGCAAAGTCCAGGCTATAGGATATGTTTATTTAGACTTACTTATTGGAAATCATACACTTAAGCATAAGTTCTTTGTTTTTAAAACTTTACCTTGTAAAGGTAGTGGTATACTTGGAAAAGACTTTTTAAGCAAGTACAAATCGGTGTTAAATTTCGGTAATCGGACTTTGGTACTTTGGAATAACAACATCAAACTAACTTTACCTTTAATAATGACAAATAATAACATTAATATACCAGCGAGAGCAGAGTCCATTCATTTTATTCGGACATATGAGACGGAGGAATGTGTAGTTAATAATAATAATAATATTCCGGGACAACTCACACACGGTTATCTGATCCCAAGCTAAGCAGAGCTTGTGTTATGGTAACCAGGTAACTGATACACATACTTATATATTTCTAAATACATACATATTATTATATATAAATTACACCCAGACAACCAGAACAAATGATCGTGCTCATCACACAAACATTTGTCCTGGGTGGGAATCGAACCCACGACCTCCGGTATAGCAGTCAGGGTCACTAACCACTAGACCAACAGGCCTGTCGATAATGCAACGGAACTGCAAAAAGGGGTCTTCATTGCGAGTACTTTAGTTAAACCTGTGAATGGGAAAATACCCATAAGGATTTTAAACACCACCGATTCAGACGTTGTCTTAAAATCGGTTAGTCCTACTTTATATAAAGCGTGCGATTATGATGTTTTTTTAATTAAAAAAGTCAATAATAATAATGCTGATCGTGTAAAAAAAGTACTTGCTTCGTTATCACTAAACCATTTGAATAAGGAAGAGCAGTTGTCTATTGAATCTATATGTTCTAAGAGAGGGTTTACCATGAGGGAAATATTTCATGGAAGGGGACAGAAATAGAACATTGCCCGAACCCTAAATACCTAGGTGTTACGCTAGACAGGTCACTAACATATAAACCACAGTGCTTCAAGACAAAACAAAAGGTCGGGGCCCGTAATAATCTGCTGCGTCGCCTTATTTCAACCCGCTGGGGAGCGGCTCCTGACGTACTCCGCACGACAGGTATGTCATTATGTTTTTCTGCAGGCGAGTTTGCATGCCCTGTGTGGCATCGATCAGCCCATGCAAGGCAAGTCGACGTAGCCCTCAACGAGACGTGTCGCATAATATCGGGCTGCCTAAAACCAACCCCACTCAACAAGCTCTACCCGCTGGTTGGTATCGCTCCACCTGTCGTAAGAAGGGATGTCGCATGCGCAGTTGAGAAGCACGTTCAGGAGACTGACGCCCGACACCCTCTCTACAAACACATAATAGACCCGGGTAGACTTAAAAGTCGTAAGAGTTTTCTCCGGAGCACACAGGCCACAAACGAAACACCGTCTAGAGCACGATGCAAGATCTGGGAAGAACAGCACCCACCACCAGGCAACTATATACCGCCTCACGAACATCTGCCGCCCGGAGGCAACCTGCAGTGGCCTGCCTGGAAAGCACTCAACCGATTGCGAACCCAGGTAGGTCGCTGTAAACACAATCTAGCCAAATGGGGGATCATAGACCCTTCCAATATCCGGTGTGAGTGCGGCCTTTCCGACCAGACAATGCCACACCTGCTAGAGTGCCCAAAGTGTCCGAACACCTGCACTTTGGAGGACTTAAACCTCGCCAATGACGCTGCAGTTATTATAGTTATTATTTAGATATGGATTAATATCATGTTTATAAAAACACCTTTGCAAATAATTCATTATTTTAGAACAACTTTGATTATCATAAAGAGATTGCAGTCTCCCGTGTCCGTTGCGATCGAACGTGTGCGAACGTGACTCAGGTTGCAAGGTCAACGACCCGAGCGAGATGGATAATAATATTGTGAAGTGCAGTAATTGCAATATTGTTATAAGTGAGGTGTTATCCTTTGTGCAAAATAAAATAGATGTCATGGACAATGAAAGCCTTGCTCAGATATGTAAAAGTGCTTTCTCTGAAGAAGATATCACACGAGCAAAAAATTTGCTATTCCAAGCCATCCCGAGAAGCAAGCGTATGATTACGAGAAAAAATAAAGGCAAATCAATCAGAGACCTTGAAGATATAATAGTACTTTTCAAGGAGATGGACCCAGAAGTTATACCTGTCTTCGTTGCGCGCGATTTACATAAACTACCACCTATAAGTTTTGATCATGTCGACGTTACAAATCTACTAAAAACCATCTTGTTTCTACAGTCTGATATGAAATATATAAAAGAAAATTATGCCACTTTGAAACAGGTAGAGAGTCTGTGTAACAGAAATATTGATCTGCATAGTCTTGACCAGTCACCTATTGAGAACTCAGAATGCAACATAAATAGACAAAGGGGTGCGTACTTATTAGAAGAAAGCTCGTACATGAACGTGTGTGATGTTAAAGCAGACGATAGCAAGGAGCATACGCAGAAAAAAGTGAAATCAACTCCTGAGTCCATGCGCGCAGGGGCATTGACCCCTCGATCGACTGTTGACAAGCTGAGCTACACTCAAGGACGTTCAGTGGCCTCGTCACCGCGCGGGCGTGTGCGCGCGGCGCAGAATGATAATGCCGTCTCACTTGCGCACGCGGCGCAGAGTGATAATGCCATCTTACTTGCGCAGGCGGCGACCGGTCTGCAGCGCGTGGAGGAACCACTGATGACTACGAAACCGCGGTGTGAGGCCACTTCACACGTGCAATCGATTGAAGAGAGGGATGGCGCGAACGCGCAGGTACAAGGGCAGGCGGGTGCGAAAGACAGGACGTGGGCGAACATTGCCGAGGAAGGCGGGCAGTGGCAACAGGTGTCGTACAAAAAGAGCGTAAATAACCGGTTTACTGGTAAGAAAGGGAAGGCATTAGCGAAACCAGACAGCAAATTTAAAGCGGCGGATATTAGAATCCCATTCTATATCTATAATGTAGACAAAGGAGCGTCGGAAAAGGATGTAGCGGAGCATGTGTTGAGTAAAACCCATGTTGAGATTTTACCAGAACGAATAAATATGAAATTAAAGAAAGAATATGTAGCTTATAAATTTTTGATCCCAAAAACTAAGCTCCCGGTTTTTATGGATGAGAATCTATGGCCTGAGGGCGTATCTTTTAGACAGTTTATTGTGTTCAAAAATAAAGAACAGACTCAGAAAAATGAAATAACAGACATAAACTCACCTAAATTATGAATAGTAATATGGAACATAGTACATTTATAAGTTTTAATTGCAAAAATATTAAAAGAAGCATGGAATGTGTCAGAAAACTCTGCAAATCAGCGGATTTGATCGCTTTACAGGAAACATGGTTATTACAGTACGATTTACACCTTTTAGGAGATATTGATGACAATTTCGGATATACAGCTAAGTCAGCGGTGAATCTCAGTGCAGGGGTTCTGCGTGGCAGGCCTCACGGAGGAGTAGCATTACTATGGCGAAAAAGTGTGTTTCCTAAAGTCTCAGTAGTGAAGTGTTTAAGTGACCGTATTGTAGCAATTAAAACAAAGTCAGACGACGGACGTGAAATGCTAATCATATGTGTATACATGCCTACAGATCAGGTAGATAACTTACCTGTATTCTCACAATGTTTAGGAGAAATGAACGCTTTAATACAGGACAATAACATAGAAGTAGTGTTTATGTTGGGAGATTTTAATGCCCACCCTACTGCTCCATTTGGTGTAGAGCTTTTAGAGTTCTGTAGTGAAAATGACTGGGTCTGTGCTGACTTGGAATTGACAGGTGAGTCATCTGATACATATACTTTTCAGAGCGAGGCACACGGTTGCAAACGATGGCTCGATCATTGTGTTGTTTCCAAGTCGGCATGGGAAACAGTTAGTAGGTTCAGAGTCTTACAAGATACTTATTGGTCGGACCATATGCCTATTGAAATAGTATGTAATTTAAAATTAATAAAATCTAAAATTATAGTGAAGTCTAATGTATGTAATAAGATAGTATGGGGCGTGAGGGAAGCAGAGGAAATAATTAAATATCGGGAGATTTTTAACAATAAATTGAGACATATTGATTTTCCACCGGTTTTTCAGGAATGCGCGGACAAAATGTGTCAAAATGTTCGGCATAGACATATAATTGATTGTATGTACAATGATATTATCAGTTCATTATGTCAGGCATCAAAATTAAGTTATAAACGTGTTAAAAAACCAGTTAATGTCAAATGTGTATATGGTTGGAACAAACATGTAAAAGAAGTGCACAGACAGGCTAGATTAGATTATCAAAGCTATTTGTTTGCAGGGAAACCTGAAAGTGGACCTATATTTGAGCAAATGTATATGAGTCGCAGAATATTCAAATCGCGACTCAGATATTGTCAAAATAATCAGGAGCAAATAAGAATGGATATCCTTGCCACACAGCACTCTGATAGGAGTTTTCATAGGTTTTGGAAGGGTACCAAACAGCTAAATGGTAAGGTGAAGCTACCTGTCAGCATTGAGGGAATTAATGACCCCAAAGAGATTGCTAACTCATTTAGGCAGCATTTTCAGGTGAGTTCCTTATTGCCGCGGGTGCAGAAGTCTGAACCCCAGGCGGTCACGCCCCCCCTAGGTTTCTCAAGTAAAGAGGTTTACAGTGTTATAGAAAGTATGAAACGGGGGAAATCGCCTGGGCATGATGGACTCAGTGTTGAGCACCTGCGGCATGCGGGCGTTCATTTATGCAGAGTACTGTCTATGTTTTTCACGTTCTGTATCCGGCACTCGTACCTACCTCCGGACCTGATGAGAACTGTTGTGGTCCCTATAGCGAAAAATAAAACTGCCGACACCTCAAGCAGAAGCAACTATAGACCAATATCTTTGGCAACAATAATAGCAAAGGTACTAGATGGATTGTTGGATAAACAACTTGCCAAATATATTTTGCTTGGGGACACTCAGTTTGGTTTCAGGGAAGGATTATCTACAGAAAGTGCGATACTATGTCTAAAAGAAACGGTTAACTATTATGTAAAGCGCAAGATACCTGTTTATGCCTGTTTCTTGGATTTGTCCAAAGCTTTTGATCGCGTGTCTTATAGTAAGCTTTGGGCAAAGCTAAGAAACTTAGGTGTTCCAGGTGATTTAGTCGACATGTTTAGTTTCTGGTACAATAGCCAACTAAATGCTGTAAAGTGGGGTAATGTTTATTCTGATGAGTACTCTTTAGAGTGCAGTGTTAGGCAGGGGGGTCTGACTTCTCCTCGATTGTTTAATATATACATAAACCAGTTAATTGAGGAGCTCAGCAGTACCCATGTCGGCTGCCATATTGATAATATTTGTGTTAATAATCTTAGTTATGCCGACGATATGGTGCTGCTGAGCCCCTCAATTGGTGGTCTCAGAAAGTTGTTAAAAATATGTGAAACCTATGCATTTGAACACGGCTTGGAGTACAATGTGAGTAAGAGTGAGTACATGGTATTTAAATGCAGAAGTAGTATCTTTAACGTCGAACAATCCTCTTTCACACCACTTTTGCTCAATGGAGTGCCTCTAAGTCGTGTTACAAGGTTTAAATATTTAGGTCACATGATGACAGAAAATGTTAGTGACGAGGAGGATATTGAGAGGGAGCGCAGGGCGTTGTCGGTTCGTGGTAATATGTTGGCACATAGGTTCGCTAGGTGTACGGCGCCTGTCAAAATTACGCTGTTCAAAGCGTATTGTCAGGCGTTTTACACTTGTGGCTTGTGGGCCAGTTTTACACAGAGGACCTATAACGCCTTGCGTGTCCTTTATAACAACATTTTCAGGTCACTGTTCCGCCTCCCTCGATATTGTAGTGCATCTGGCATGTTTGCCGACGCGAGCGTTGAAGGCTTTCACGCGTTGATGAGAAAGAAAGTGGCGTCTGTTGTAAGGCGGGTTCGAGGGAGTCGAAATAGTGCCCTTAAGTGGATAGGAGAGAGAACTGACACTGTTCTCCTTAGAAGGTTCACTGAACTTCATGTTCGGGGAGTTACATAACGACTGTGCAATAATATGATATTGTTCACGTTTAATTAATTAATTTCTAATATGGACTTCTTTGTCTGAAAATAAACGATTTTTATTTTTTATTTTTATTTATTTATTTATAAAAAAGGTTATTGTGAATTAACCTTAAAAGATAGACATATGCCGGCCGTCTCGGACTTTTTTTAGAGGAGAACAATTTCATCATACATCATTTTTGTGTAACTTTAACCGTTTACGCATCGCAGGCAACGGAAGCTATCAAAAGGAATATTTTTCTCAGTTTATGCAACATTTTTCATTGATGCTCCGCTCCTATTGGTCGTAACGTGATGTTATATAGCCTATAACCTTCCTCGATAAAAGGACTATCAAACACAAAAATAATTTTTCAATTTGAACCAGTAGTTCTTGAGATTAGCGCGTTCAACCAAACAAACAAACTCTTTAGCTTTATAATATTATAGTATAGATCAGAATAATAAGGTTGTCATCATTGATATGTTGTCATAATATTACCCGACTTTGTATAATATATAAGGTGCTATAAAAACATCTGCCACGGCTTTAATGGGAGGTAGTATTGTGTTTATAGATTACAATAGAATAGACAAATTATTGATTATTTATCATATTTTTTTTCATACAAAAAAAATAACTTATAAATTTGAATTGATTTATTAGTATAAAACCATCCCGTGTCATAAGCTGTTGCCGCTCCGCACCGAATTCAAACATTTCGCAAAACGCCGCCGCGCCCCGCCGCCGTTCATACACTGTTGCCATTCCTATCAAAGGATGCCGCCGCGCCGCCGCCGTTCGTCGCACGCGCCAACCGACCGCCGCCGCGCGCCGGTCGCCAGTCGCCTCCGCCAACCGCACGCCGCCGGTCGCCCGGTCCCCAGTCGTCCCCCGCCCGCGCGTTCGGAAGTTAGTTTTAGTGGTTAGCGACAGCAATATCGCGCGCGCTTACATTAAAAATGCCTCCCAGACGACAGTATTGTCGACAGCCCTGTTGGTCTAGTGGTTAGTGACCCTGACTGTTATACCGGAGGTCGTGGGTTCGATTCCCACCCAGGACAAATGTTTGTGTGATGAGCACGATCATTTGTTCTGTGTCTGGGTGTAATTTATCTATAATATGTATGTATTTAGAAATATATAAGTATGTTTATCAGTTATCTGGTTACCATAACACAAGCTCTGCTTAGCTTGGGATCAGATAACCGTGTGTAAATTGTCCCGGAATATTATTATTATTATTATTATTAGTATTCCAATCAAGAATATCTTGAAATGGTATTGTGCTACCGCGAGTGTAACTCGGTGTAATACGGCCGCTTTGACCCGCCTCCGGTTGACGCAGGCAGGCCTTCATACTCGGCCGAACTCGAAGAGGAAGTGCTTCAGTGTCATCCTCTTGCGAGCACCAGGGATGCTGCTCGAGTCTTCGACGTGAGCGACAACTACGTGTGGCGACTTTTAAATCGTGAAGGGCTCCATCCTTACCACTTCACAAGTGCCGTGGCCTCCCTCCTCGGTCGCCGGATTTAACCCCTCTAGATTTTTTTTTGTGGGGTCGTGTGAAAGACCTTGTGTACGGCCAAACCGTACATGATATTAGAAGTGTGGTAGAACTAAAAAGACGCATCAAACGCGCATTTAGGCAAGTGAAAAGTGAAACGGACACATTAAATAAAGTGAAGAGACATGTATGCAAGCGTGCCTTCATCTGTGTGCAACGCGAAGGCGGACTTGTGCAACAGTTTTGTAGATAAATAGGTACTAGGTAGGGAGTGAGTAAATAACTGTAAACACGGTGCAATCGTTGTAAATAAAATGATTAACTTTTAAACACGCCAAGTTACTGTAATTTATCGTTATTCGATATTAATCTAAGTACCTACTGTTTGGTTTCTTAGATTTACGCGAATGTTAGACATTGAAATAAAACTACTTTTTTACGGACTTTTAATAAAACCGCGACAACATCCGTAAAAAAAGTAGTTTTATTTCAATAACTACTGTTTATAAATAATAAGAAAAAAAATGCGATTCTTACACTAACTTGACAGTCACACAAGTTTATCATCTTATTTACCTACGTCAGTTTTTTTTGAAGAATGCTGTAACTGGTAAGTAGTTGCATTTTTAAAACACTTGTATGCCTGCGTATTATTGCGTACTTAGTAGATTATGTAGTGACGAATTAGTCAGCTGATTACAGTTTTCATTCACAGAAAAGATGGAAAGAGATAGCAGTTGTTTTCATTAACGAAGCGTCACATTGCGCGTAATTTGTGAACCACGTTACGCAGAATAGAGTCAATGTTAATTTAACTATTTTATTTTCTAAAATTTAATTTACTGTTCCGGGGTACGAAAGTTCTTCACTATTGTAATCTATAAACACAATACTACCTCCCATTAAAGCCGTGGCAGATATTTTTATAGCACCTTATATACATTATATAACCATATTTTAGTATGTAATATTAGTATTATTGTTGTACCATGTGTTTATTATGCTACTATTTTACTTTTAGCAATAAAATAAAACGTAGTTTCTATTTTATTGTAATTTTAGGGGGGAGATGAGAGGGAGAAACTTATGATTATATAAATCTGCGACCTTTTATAATAAAGCAGTATTGTAACTGCATTCGTTGTATCATTTACTCCTCATTTAGGCCATCCGTACATCGGCGCGCACTGTTGTGGATGACTTTATGTGCATTTCTGCACATACGATTTTTTCTAAACGGCCAAAATACATACGGTATTTGTCATATTTCTTTCTGAATGGAATATTACAAAAAGGATTTTATCAGCACATACAGAATGTAACGGAGATTATGTATAGTGAAAAAACGAAAAAATGCACATATGGAATTTGGCAGGCGCAGCGACGATAAACTCTTGTTAGGAACTGATTGATTTAAGGACGATGCTTCGAACTAGAATTAGTTTAAGCTATCGCCGGTTATCGCGGTGTCTCGTTAGTAGTATGTAGTTTAATGATGTACGTTGTGTGTGCAGCGCTGTCGAGCGAGGTGATCAACTACTATCTGCTGTCGCTGGCGGTGGCGGATCTGCTGATCGGGCTGTTGGTGGTGCCGCTGTCGGTGTACCCGGCGCTCACGGGCCGCTGGATGTTCGGCGACCTCATGTGCCGCCTGGCGGGCTACGTCGAGGTCACGCTGTGGTCCGTCTCGGTCTACACCTTCATGTGGATCTCCGTCGACCGATATCTCGCCGTCCGGAAACCTCTCCGATATGAGACGGTTAGTGCGACGGTAGTTATCCCTTTCAATATTTTTATTTCTTAGCTAGATAACTTGCATTCAAAAACATTTCCGTATAGACAAACTGATCACACTCAATTAAACGATTACGGAACTACTTTTTCATTTTAAATATCAATTCTCCTTTGGACTTTTTGACATTAATACATTTAGTAGTTTTCGATTTCATTAAGAGTCGTTTTCTTTTAGATAAACGAATAACTTTTTACATCTCACTAGACAATTTTAATGTGAGCCTGAAAAGTTATAATAAATTTATCTTCTTATTAATGAATAATATAATTAATTAAATATATTGAATCCAGAAAAATCCTGCTGAATCAGAATCAGAATCAGAATTATTTATTTGCTTAAAATGTAGGTACAATGTATGATGACACGGTAAAAAATGTGAAGACCCAATACATTTTGCCTATAAGGCATGCAAAAATTCTTAAGTAGGTTACATAAAAGATATATAGTCTATAGTTAGATATATCTTCTTTATTATCTTTTTTATGTAATGGTTTGTTGAAAACTTTTTTTAGGCTAGTAGGAAATGTTCCCAGGCTGACACTTAGATTTATGATGTGACTAAGCGGTAGTGCTATTATATTACCGACAAAGGACATCATCCACTCTCTATACATTTTTGGTCCAAATTCGAAAGTGCCGACAAAAAAAAAATGTTATATTCTAAAAGAGCTTGTCCTCCTGAGCTTGAGATTTCTTAATACGGCACCAAAGCTGTAGCACCGCCGACCGTGATTTTATCCAGGGTTAAAAATTCTAAATTTTCATACATTTTTCGATTACATACCACGATAAAAAAAAAAAAAATGTTTTATTGTCGCCAGTTAATACATATGTTTGGTTTAGCGTTATCATTACCATTACATACAATTTCATCGTATTTATGTACCTCACAATAGGTACTGTTTCTGATTTCCAAACTATATATCTATATCTAGATATTATCGATTGAGTGAATTACTAAGAGGACAGAACTTGTCCTCCTAAGCATTTCTTAAAATTGCACCAAAGCTGTGGAACCGCTGCATGTGATTTTATCCAAAGTTAAAAATTCTGATTTTTCATAAAAAAAATCTGTCACTTACCACGATATTACCGATAAAATGAATTACTAAGAGGACAGAGCTTGTCCTCCTAAGCATTTCTTAATATGGCACCAAAGCTGTAGCACCGCTGCACTTGATTTTATCCAGGGTTAAAAATTCAGATTTTTCAGACATTTTTCAATCAAATACCATGATATTATCCATTAAATGAATTACTAAACACAAATGAAATGTTCTGTTATGGATGCTAGCTCATAGTTAATGATTGGAGGTTGTAATAAATTCAGAGATTTTATTTTTAAAGATGTTTAATGTATCTTATCGTCGAAAACGTCTTGCGTAAAAATTATATATGTACTCTAATCCTAAAGCTACTGGTTATATTTTGTAAACGTAGTGCAAAGCTCACATAATGATATGCACATTATGTGAGAACAGTACCCAATTATCCTTTTTTCTGTGACTCAAGTGCATTAGTAGTGAGCGATAGTTGGTCTTTTCGATAAAAGTTTGGACCACCACAAAATATAATTCGCAGCCATATTGTATAATGCGCCGTTTTATAAAATGGTGCGCCAGATTACAAAACTTCGCCGTAATATAATGGGGTGAACTGCTGTTCAGTCGGATTACAATTCGGCTGAAATAAAGTATGTCGTATTGTATGAGTGCTTCTCGTTCGTCAAAGCGGCTTAGTAACGTGGCGTCCATTTACAAACTGGCGCATTATAAGTACGACACTTGGAAAGTTATAGTGTTATAAAATTCAACTCATCAACTAATCCAGGGAAATATCCTACCAGAATATGCCGTTTTATTTATTTTTTTCTTTTGTATTCCTGCACCTTTTCCACTTTATTTGCATATTATTTTGTGAGCTATGCACTACATTTACAAAATATAACCAGTAGCTTTAGGATTAGAGTATATAATTTTAACGCAAGACGTTTTCGATTCATTTAATGGGTAATATCATGGTATTTGATAGAAAAATGTCTGAAAATTCAGAATTTTGAACTCTGGATAAAATCAAGTGCAGCGGTGCTACAGCTTTGGTGCCATATTAAAAAATGCTAAGGGGACAAGCTCTGTCCTCTTAGTAATTCATTTTATCGATAATATCGTGGTATGTGATCGAAAAATGTATGAAAATTCCGAATTTTTAACCCTGGATAAAATCACGGGCGGCGGTGCTACAGCTTTGGTGCCGTATTAAGAAATGCTCAGGAGGACAAGATCTGTCAGAATATAACAACTTTTTTTGTTGGCCGGCACTTTCGACTTTTGGACCAAAATGGATGTCCTTTAACTACGGTTGTTGATATGCCATCATAGCCCACACTTTTTTTGTTTTTTAATGATCTTATAACTCTAAGTACATCCTGAGGAACTACTGGTAACATGAATAAAGAATGCTAGAATAGTGTAGGCCGCAATGTGTGTGACTTATTATTAATACCCATATCCTCTGACCAGGTACAAACGCGCACTAGAAGCCAATGTTGGATGATTTTTACATGGATCTCAGCGGCAATGCTCTGCTGCCCCCCCCTTCTCGGCTATAAAAAGGACGCGAAATTTGACAAGGACACTTTTATCTGCATGCTGGACTGGGGCTCGACGTACGCGTACACGGCCACGCTGGGCATCCTGGTGCTAGGCCCCAGCGTCATCTCCATCGTGTACAACTACTACTATATCTTCTCCATGAAGCGGCGCCTGCACAGCGGCAAGCCCATCCACGACAAGGAATACGCCACCGCGCTGGCCGAGAACCTCTCCAACCCCAGCCACTGGATGAGCTTCATCATGGTTTGTACCTTCTGGTTGAGTTGGACTCCCTATGTTGTTGTCAAGCTATATGAATACTGCACCGGCCAAGAGATCAAGGTTCCTATGTTGCATTTTGGAGTAGTGTGGATGGGTATTCTGAACTCTTTTTGGAAGATTGTTATACTGATCTCACTAAGTCCACAGTTCCGACTTGCTCTTAGAATACTGTGCCTAACGGCTTGCTGCCGCACCAAGGGGCGTCTGCAAGCCGAGCTAGTTGGCATGGACAATGATGACTAAGTCTATTTCTTGGCGAGTATGTAAATCTTCTGTGGAACTGATAGCCCGAAGATATACACGGTACACTGAGAACAGCCGGAACTATGGATTAAGATACCTGGCCTGGCAATACTCAATGGTCTCTACATTTTTGAAAAGTAGTAGGACTTAGAAACTATTGTGGCTTATTAACCCTACATTACTACTTATGTTGCGTACAAAGTAACTACTCATACGCCCGCGAGGCGCATCATATTGACTAATGATTTTATTCAAAACCTATATATACGATTGCATGTTTTGACTGTTTCTATAATTGTGTATATTATTGGAAAGAGAACAACACAATTTTAAATAATATTTATATATAAAATCTTTAATCAAATGAATCTAAGGAACTTATTTTAGGAACTAAGACAATTAAACAGTCTTCTCATTAAACATAAACAAAAACAACTTAAAGTATACATTTCTCTTAAAAAAACGGCCAAGTGCGAGTCAGACTCGCGCACCGAGGGTTCCGTACAAACCTGTAGGTATCTATTTCTTTTGATTGCGTTGACATAAAAGTTTGATTTTGTTACAGCTTAAAGGTATTATAGACTTGAGTATTTGATATGAATTTCAATTTAATACCTCTACGCGTTCATGAGAAAAGTAGTAGTAACTTTAAAATTTTCAAAAATATTTTTTATTTTGTGAAAACTAAAAATTTAAGGTTTTCGCAATTTTTCCTTTATCTGTACTATAAGAAGTTACTTTGTACCAAATTTCAAGATTCTAAGTTCACGGGAAGTACACTGTAGGTTTTGACTCCCGTGCGAATTTCGAAAATTTGCGGCATAAACGGCTGTATCTTTTGATTGCTTTGGCTTAGAAGTTTGATTTTTTCGCAGCTTCAAGGGACAGTAGACTTGAGTATTAAATATAAATTTCAGTTTGATACCCCTACGCGTTCCTGAGAAAAACAGTCTTGACAGACGGACAGACGGACGGACAACGAAGTGATCCTATAAGGGTTCTGTTTTTTCCTTTTGAGGTACGGAACCCTAAAAATAGTAAATTATGAAGTTATTAACTAAAAAAACCTACAAAGTTACAAAATAAATATTTTAGATGCATGAATATTATATATTATACATTATACATACATGAACTTGATGTTCGCCGCAGATAAATTTTTGACACTTGGCGCACGTAATTTTGGACATCCTCTTATTTTTAAATGTACAATAAGAGCAATTTTCTTCTTTTTCTTGGCGGTGGTGGACCCTCAATTTCCACAGAAGAGTCATTGGAAGGTTTTTTCAGGATGACTTCGATAATATCCCGGATATTGCGTGTAAGGGTGTATGTGATCTTTATATGTACCTAGATAATGTGCTCTATGTTAAATAATGTTGTATTATTCAATTAAACAGTAAGTTCTAACACAGCAGTCGAGAGATTAATTTCACTCCTCATAGGTCCAACCTCACATGGCGACCCTGCTAGGCGCGAGTTCACGGGCATCGTATAACGTTTCCTATATGGACATGTTATTTTAAACAATTCGCGATGCATTCTCCGAGTGATTAAATAATGGATTCAAGTATTAAAACTTTTCTAAATCGTGTTGCATATTGTTCCTGCGCTGTTTATTTTTCAAAACCATGGGGGCAATAATCAAAACAGGAAGAAGTAATCAATATGCACCTATGTAATTTGACGGTGACTAGTGGTTAGGCTATACCGGAGGTCGTGGGTTCGATTCCCACCCAGGACAAATCTTTGAGTGATGAGCACGATCATTTGTTCTGTGTCTGGATGTTATTTGTCTATATACTTATAATAAATCTGTAGAAGTGAAAATTCTGTACATTGAAAATATCAAAAAAATAAATGGCGTTACTCGACCGACACCGAACCCAAAAATGTGATTAATTTTTTTTTTGTCTGTCTGTCTGTTTGTTCAAGCATTACGCAAAAACTACCGGTTCGATTACGATGAAACTTGGTATAGTTCTTTTTTAATATCCTAGGCACCACACTGGGTAGTTTTTATCCCGGAAAAGTATATCTCTTTTCGGCATAAATATTTATAAACATAGATAAACACAATGTTTTTTGTATGAAACTATTGTTTATGGTTTCAGAAAACCAAAATTAAATATGGATATTAAAAGCGAAAAAACATACGGTCAGGGTGTGCTATGGGGTGGTTACCTAGAGTGACCACTGTGAAATAAAACTACTAAACTGTAAACTTTTTAAAGTAAAATTGTACCAATGGCTTGTTAAAAACAATTTTTATTCCATTAAAGAATATATGGAACATACCCTCAAATGTTAATATTAGCATAATTAGTTAATTTTGCATGCTTTAATTTTAAGCAAAACATGTATGATCTCAAACTAATGTAACATCTTTATATACCATGTTTTATGCAAATAAATATATTATCAGCATAACCTCGATAATTTTAATACGTTTTCGTGACGTCATGCAACAACTTTAATAAAACTAGCTTGCTACCCGCACAGAGCTCATTTGCTTCTCGGTTTTCGGAACGATAGGTCGTTGTTTGAGTTGTTTCATGACGAGCGCGATAACCTTATTTTCACATTCGAATTAACGGTTGATTGTTTAGTTGATGTAAATTGGAATCTTTCTTTGATTGTTCTTGATTTAATTAGTGGTTAAGATTAATTTCGTAATAATTGATTCAAGTTGTAAAATTATTAATAAATAGAAGTTAAGTGCTCGGTGTTGTCTTTTTTTTAATAATTAAATTTGTTTCTCCTAAAAATATTATTATTATTATTATTTAATAACTTTACAGTTTCCGTGTGGTGACGGACCTAAAGAATACAAAGGTCACCACCCCATCTCATCCCGTGGGTGTCGTAGAAGGCGACTAAGGGAAAATTGAGCAGAGCCGAAAACTCTGCTTAGAGAAGGAAAACTCGAGACCAAACCCTATGCCAACCCGTCTGGCCAACGTGGCATTAGTAGGCCAAAACCTCTTTATGAGCCCACACCACACAAAACGGCCCCCAGTTCCCGGTAGTCCCGCTATTCCTGGCCAAGGTAGCGGTCGCAGTAACGGCGGGACAGGGGGTGCTAGGAATATCCGGGCTACGGGAGGCTACCACCACCTCAAAAAACTGACCCTGGCGACGTATAACGGACGAAGTCTACGGCTGGACCAACACCTCACCGAACTCGAGGTAGAATTGGGTCGCATAAACTGGCACATTTTGGGGTTATCTGAAGTCCGAAGACAGGGGGAGGACACGATAACCCTTGAGTCAGGTGACCTGTTCTACTACCGAGAAGGTGATAGGCCCTCCCAGGGTGGTGTCGGCTTCTTGGTCAACAAGTGTCTTACAAGCAGCGTTGTGGAAATCAGTAGTGTGTCGACAAGGGTAGCGTACCTCTTATTGAAAATCACCGACAGGAAGTTCCTGAAGGTGGTGCAGGTATATGCGCCGACCTCGACATACTCTGATGAGATAGCCGAAACCATGTACGAAGACATAGCGAAGGCACTACATGGTACCAGGAAGGCTCACTCGCTCAACGTTGTTATGGGAGACTTTAATGCCAAGGTGGGAGTACAAGAACGCGGCGAAACGAAAATCGGACCTAACGGCGTGGGGCGCCGAAATCACAGAGGCCAAATGTTGGTCAACTTTCTAGAGTCCCAGGGGCTCTTCTTAATGAATTCCTTCTTTAAGAAGAAGCCCCACAGAAAGTGGACATGGCGAAGCCCCGATAATGTGACGAGGAACGAGATAGATTTCATCATCACGGACAAGCGGCATATATTTAGAGACGTCTCGGTGATCAATAGGTTTAATACCGGTAGCGATCATAGACTCGTCCGAGGCTCTCTAAATATCAACCTTAAGGCTGAAAGAGTTAGGATGATGAGACCTACTCTCCGACCCACGCTGCCCCAAATAGCCTTAGGTTCCGATAAGTTCCAGTTAGAACAACTCCAAAATCATTTCGCACTGCTGGAAACCACGGACAATGTTGACGAAAAAACCGACACAGTGTTCAAAACGCTACAGAATGTGTCTCGAAGGTTGCTCCCCGGAAAACGCGGTAATATGGAGTCCAAGCTCTCACCCGAGACTCTCGAACTTTTGAAGGAAAGACGAGAAACGCCGGACGCCCAGATGTCTTCGTCAGATAGGCGGTCCTTAAACCTGAAAATCAGGAAACTGACGCGACGTGACCTCCGGCGCTGCAGCACTCGTAATATCGAGGCTGCGATTGAGCGAAATAGAGGCACCAAAGTCTTCGCTCAGCAATTAGGTAGACCCCATCTGGCGAAACTGAGGACCAGGGATGGCAGGACCGTTTCCTCTAAGTTCGAGATTCTCGAGGAAATTGAGAGTTTTTATAGACACCTATACGCATCACGGATGACTAAACCATCGAGACAAGGCGAAGATGACCGCAGAGCCCCACTCACGCGCCATTACACCGAGGACATCCCGGATGTCGACCCGGGCGAGGTTGAGGCAGCTCTCAGACAACTATGTAGGCGGTTGTACGTGGGAATCGTGCGGTCCATGGCCCTGTACGGGGCTCCTGTGTGGGCGCTCGACCTGACGGCCAGCACTCTCGCCATTCTGCGGAAACCGCAGAGGGCGATGGCCGTCAGAGTCGGCACGCACTTAGCACTATAGCCCTATCACAGCGGGGGAATTGACAATGCATGCAGTGTTCAGTATAACATTGCCAAAAGACACCGAGTAGTAGAGGTAATACAGGTGTCAATGGTGGACTGTATTCATTAAACTAAAACATAGGGCTTCTTAATATCTTCATTTATTAACGTTAATCAGGACCGGCTAGCTTGACAAATGTTGACGGACGAATACATACATTACAAACAAACCGCCTCTATTTATACACTTTTATTGTCGCTAGTATCGGTCGATGCGAGAACCGAAAAACAACCAAGCAAAGCGCGTACTTTAATTTATTACATCATCTTTCTAGAACTTATTTCATCATCTTTCTAAGTTCGGGCGCTCGACAGGTTGCGACCTGTTCGTACAATCGAATCGGATCTCACGCCGATTCACAACAGTCATTGTTAGCACTTATATTTAGTTAGAGAATCAAACAACCTTACTCTAACATATCCCTATTATAAAATCATATTTTTATTCTTATTGCACAATATACATAAATATTACAACATACCCAAAATGAAGCTCCGTCGTACGTAACACTTATTACACAATATACATAAATATTACAACATACCCAAAATGAAGCTCCGTCGTACGTAACATTCTCCCCCCGGCGCAGGGCTACCGTAGCCTAATCTTCCACGCAGAGGACGGCGAGCTTCGTAGTTGGTCGTCGTAGGATGCCCGCTGTGGTCCTCACGTCGGCTGATCGCACCTTGCCGTCTGGACCGCTGTATACTGCTTCCACGACGCCTCGAGGCCACGTCCCTCTAGGTAACGTAGAGTCGATGACAATAACTAGGTCACCGACTTGGAGAGGTCGTCGTTGGTCATCGGATGCACCTCGGGGCACCAACGTAGGCAGATACTCGTCCACCCAGCGCCGCCAGAAGTGGTCGGCGAGCGCTTGGGCGGCTCTCCACTGCTTGCGGCTGACCTCCTCACAAGGCCCAGTATAGGGAAGGCCTGAAGAGGTCCCGATGAGGAAGTGATTGGGGGTGAGAGCCTCCGGATCCTTAGGATCGACAGAGACATGAGTCAGAGGCCGAGAATTTATAGAGTGTTCGGCCTCCGTCAGCAGCGTCAGTAGCACATCTTCTTTTAGCGCCTTTTGGTGTAAGGTCGCCCCCAGCGCTGTCTTGACGGAGCGTACTAAGCGTTCCCACGCTCCCCCCATATGCGGCGCTCCTGGTGGTATGAATTTCCATTTCATACGGTGTTCGAGCCCAAAGTGAGTGAACTCTTTGGCCCATTCCTTGTAGGCTGCCCGTAGTTCGCTGTCAGCCCCCCTGAAGTTGGTGCCGTTGTCGGAGTACATAATTCTGGGCCAACCTCGTCGCGCCGCCATTCTCCTTACAGCCATCAGCGCTGAGTCGGTTGACAAACTTGTCACCAGCTCCAGGTGTACTGCCCTCGTGACCAGGCAGGTGAACAGCGCCCCCCATCGTTTTTCGTGTCTTCTTCCGATGACCACCGTCATTGGACCGAAGTAATCGATCCCGCAGTGGGTGAAGGGTCGCTGTGTCGTCGTCAGTCGTTCCATTGGCAAGTCACCCGTCGTCGGTTTCACTGGCGTCGCTCTTCTGATGCGGCAGAGCTGGCAGCGTTGTGCGATTGATCGCACCGTAGGGCGTAGGTGAACTACCCAGTACCGCTGCCTTAGGTCGTTAATTACGCGTTCGTTGTTAGCGTGACCAGCTCGGCGATGCATGTCCTCTACCAGTAGTCGTGTGAACGGGTGCTTGCCGTGTAGAATCACAGGTGTCTTCTGACTCTCCGTGACTGCCGCGTGTCCAATCCTCCCTCTGACCTTAAGTAACTGATCTTCTAAATAAGGGTCTAACTTGTATAGACTGCTGGACTTGGGCACCGGCTTCCCCTTCTCGAGCAGTTGTATCTCTTCTGCGTAGTCATCGAGCTGTGCTTGTCGTAGCCACAGTTTCTCGGCCTTTTCAATTAGGTCGACTGTCATCTGGCTAGTCCTGTTTTTACATTTTTCCCTGAACAGGAAGGGCACAGCGGTCGCTCGTAATAACTTTTCGTATGAGGAGAACCTGCTTATGTCGGGCAGGTGAGAAGGGCGTTCTCTTCTTTCTTCTATCACGACGTACGTAGTCTCGTCGTGGATGGTGTCAGACTTAATGTTCTCTCTCGGCCAGGACTCTTCCTTGTCGTACAAGAACATGGGGCCGGTGAACCATCTATCCTCTGGTTTCATGTGCATGGTGTAGTTGGGGCGCGTCGCGTCGTCCGCTACATTATGCTCGGTGGGTACCCACCTCCACTGGCTGACGTTCGTTAACTCTGCTATTTCACCCAGGCGATGCGCCACAAACGCTGTGTACTTTAAAGCGTCCTTTTGAATCCAACGTAGGACGGTCTGTGAGTCCGTCCAGTACGTCACGCCGCCGGGCTTGTCTCGGTGTTCCTTTAATATCGTGTCTGCCAGTCGTGCGCCGATCACTGCTGCCTGTAGTTCAAGTCGTGGAACAGTGACGGGTTTCAGAGGGGCCACCCGTGCCTTAGCTGCCACCAGCCTGACATCTATTCTTCCGTCTGGTTTCTGGATCCTCCAGTAGGCTGCGGCTGCGTATGCTTGCTCGCTCGCATCGCAGAAGACGTGTAGCTCCATGAGGTCGTCTGGGCCCTTGCCGTAGTACCTTGGTATGCGTAGCTGCGTGACTCCGTTCAGGCTCCGCATCCATTCTTCGAAGTGCTGCACGTCCTCCTCAGGAATCGCCTCGTCCCAGCCAACGTCGTGCCTCCACAGGTTCTGCAAAAAGATCTTACCGGTAACTGTGAAGTGACTGATGAGTCCCAGGGGATCGTAGACTGCCATCACTGCTCCCAAGGCTTCTCGTTTCGTCGGCGCTCTGTCGCTCGTCTTCACCTCGGGTGACAACCGACTGAGTCCAGTGTTGAAACCTAACTTGTCCGTATTCGTCTGCCACAGCAAGCCTAGCGTCTTATCAGCATTCTCTTCCCTCTGTCCGAGTCTCACTTCTGTGTTGCGTGCCTGTTTCTCCTGTGTTATGCTGTTCACCACGTTGTGTCGATTAGAGCACCAACCCCGCAGATTGAAGTGTGCGTTCTCGTGGATCCTCTTTACTTGACGCGCTGTCTCGATCGCCTCTTCCTCAGTGGCAAGGCTGTCTACGTAGTCATCCATGTAGTGGCTTGGTGCTTGCACGGCGTCGGGATACTCTTGTTCGTACAGCTTTGCGTTGGCGTCTCGTACCGAGTGCGCAATGAAGGGTGAACACGAAGCCCCAAAGATCATAGATGTCATCTTGTACCTCGTTGGCGGTGCAGCACGGTCCTTGTCTCGCCACAGGAACATCTGTGCCGCTTGATCTTGACTTCTTATCTTGACTTGGAGAAACATCTCTTGTATGTCGGCTGTGACAGCTACCGGGCGCTCCCTGAACCTGAACAAGATTCCTGCAGTGACTTCAGGAGGTCGGGTCCTTCCAGCAGGTAGTCATTCAGGCACACTCCACTGTATCGATGCGCGGCGTCGAACACCAGCCGCATCTTCCCAGGTTTGTTAGGGTTCACGACCGGGAAGTGTGGCAAGTACCATACCTTCTTGTGTTCATCTTCTGACCCGCTACACTCCTGTGCGTATCCCTTATCCAGCAGGTTCTTGACCAGAGCGCTGTACTGGGCTGCGAACTGTGACGATGAGTCCATCTTCTTTTCAATCGTCTTCAGTCTTCTGAGGGCGCAGCTGTAGTTGTTAGGCATGGAAACATTTTCATCACGCCATGGTAACCCGACTTCGTAGTGTCCGTTGACCCTTTTCATCGTTGCCTGCACCGCGTCGATCGCCTTCCGATCTTCAGGCTTGACCTTCTTTGCCAAAGAAACTCCCAGGGCGTCGATCTTGAAGTGTGACTTCACTAACTCTTCTACACGACGTACGTCATCTGTCTGCTTTGCTGCAGACACGTCGTGCAGATGTAACACGACTTGTCCTTCTTGTTTCCTTAGCGTCGCTCGCGGTGCAGTCCCGTGGATCACCCATCCTAGTTGAGTGTACGAAGCTGCAGGTTCATTCTTCTTACCCATGCGTAGTTCACGGGTGACTATCAGGTGCCAGTTGTCGGCGCCTATCAATACCTTCGGCGTAGCTTGCTCGAAGAAAGCATCTTCTTGTATGTCACGGAGGTGTGAGTAGTTCACCATCGTTGACCTGTCTACCGTCTGGCCATGAAGTTGCAGGTTCTTCATTGTTCGTGCGCGTAACTCTTTAAATCTGCCATTATGGCCGCGTACCTGAAGCTTAACCTCCTGGCTGCATTCTTCATGTTGTTGTGAGGTCACACCTTGTATACGTAGCGTGGAGACTGGACCACTCACTTTTATCTGACGTGCGAGTTCCTCGTCGACGAGCGATGTTGTGGAGCCTTCATCCATTAACGCGAACGTTGACACTTGACCGCCTGGCCCTTGTAACACTACGGGGCACACTTTGAGTAACACACGCGACACGTTGCTCGGCGCGGACACCGTCATGACGGCCTCTTTGGAGGGTCGATCTTGAACGTCGGCCGCCTTCTCAGGTCGTTTACTCTTACTTGTATCTAGCTCCTTGTGCAGCAACGCGTGGTGTGGGCGGGTGCAGGCGTCCTTGCCGCATCGCTTCGCTCGGCAATGTTCACGTCGATGGCGCCTCGTTGCACACTTAAAACACACTCTTTGGTCACGTACCCAGTTCCATCTCTCGTCGACACTCATTCTCTGAAACTTCGCACACTTAGGCACCTCGTGATCACTGCCGCAACACAAACACTCTTGATTACGTTCTTCTTATTTGTCCGATGTAGTGTAGACTACCTCGCGGGTCGTCTTTTTCCTGGGGTTGAGTTGAGTAACACTTCTCGTTTCTTTCTTCGGCGCGGGCGTGGGCGTAGTACTTGCGAAGGCATACCTCATTGCTCGGTCAGCCTCCCGCATCAGGAACCTGGATAGTATATTAATCTCGGGCTCACGCGACGACTCCACAGCCTCAGAAGCGAAGTCGCACCATCTTGACTTAATGTGCGGGCTCAACTTCTCCACCACTTCACGCACTAACATCGGGTTCCATATATATCCGCGATTATCTATATTAGATAATACGCACACTATGTTCTGTAACTTCACTGCGAACGAGTTTAAATCACTTGCTACACTGGTGAGTCGAGGCAGCTTCTTTAAATCCTCTGCTACTCGGTCCATCAGTATCTCCGGCCTCCCGTAGTACTGCTCCAGTGTCTTCATGATCACTTGCGGATCTGACGCGGTATACAGGAGTGCAGACACTGCCTCTCTTGCCTCTCCCTTGATGCAGTTTCGCAGTCTCGCCAAGTTTTCCATTGAAGAGAACTTATACACACTCGACGAGTCGGCGAACGCCGCCTTAAATGGCAACCATTCTGTGGCTGCTCCCGTGAATATAGGTAACTCAGTTAACTGTCGTGGCGGCGGGCGCACGCGCATCATTTTGTCCAACGTGTCGGCCAGCTGTTCTATTCCTCTTCCCACACGGCGTTCCCCTCTTGTGGGTGACCGCGAGGCCGATCGTTGTCTTCTTCTGTTCGGTGTGACGTCATCGGCGCACATGGTAGGTTCCTTAAAGGCGGTCGCGGCAGCGGGATGTGGAGGTTGCTTCTCCTGCGGGTGGTCCATAACCTGGGGGTGACTTCGGTCCATACTTTGAAGCCACTCGTCCACCCTGTCATCACTCCTATGTCCGGAGCCCTCTTCACGGGCCTCTGCCTCTGCCTCTATCACTGACACTTCGTACTCGAAGCGTTTATTTACGAGCGATTTTTCAATCTCTAGTTGCTCGTTTCGTATCGCAGCGATCCTCTTCTGTGCTTCATATTCTGCCTTTTTCACTCTCGCCACGTCACTACAATACGATCTTCTCGAAAGTACCGTACTTGCAGTGTCCCTAATTGATGCATTACGTCCCGTCACTGTCCTAGCCGAGTCCTGTGTATGTAGCGCGGAAGCCGCCGTAGGGTAACGCGGCGCGGGCGTCGTGAAGACCGAGTCCCCACAATCGTATGCGGTCGCGTTAGCTCTACTCGCCTGTACGAGGCGTGGAGCGGATACGGCGGGCGCGCCCTCTGACGTAGTCGGCGCGATCCTCCTCGCTGCGTCGGCGCCGGTCGCGAGGGGCGCGGTCGCGAGCGCGGGCACGCTGAGATCGATCCCAGCCGTGGGCACACTATACGGGGTGCGCGGCAACGCGGACGCACTAGTCGACGGCGACCGAGGCGGATCTTCAAACATACGTGGGCGCCGGCTATCGTAGCCTGACTCCGATTCGTTTTCCCTGGCCGCAACGCTTCTAGTCTTCATGTTTGTACGAAACTAACTTATATTTACGACACACACACTATAACTTCTTTAACGAAAACGGCACTTCGGAAGTCTTGCTGACGATAATCACTATCCGGCTCGAAGGACCAACTGTCAATGGTGGACTGTATTCATTAAACTAAAACATAGGGCTTCTTAATATCTTCATTTATTAACGTTAATCAGGACCGGCTAGCTTGACAAATGTTGACGGACGAATACATACATTACAAACAAACCGCCTCTATTTATACACTTTTATTGTCGCTAGTATCGGTCGATGCGAGAACCGAAAAACAACCAATCAAAGCGCGTACTTTAATTTATTACATCATCTTTCTAGAACTTATTTCATCATCTTTCTAAGTTCGGGCGCTCGACAGGTTGCGACCTGTTCGTACAATCGAATCGGATCTCACGCCGATTCACAACAGTCATTGTTAGCACTTATATTTAGTTAGAGAATCAAACAACCTTACTCTAACATATCCCTATTATAAAATCATATTTTTATTCTTATTGCACAATATACATAAATATTACAACATACCCAAAATGAAGCTCCGTCGTACGTAACACTTATTACACAATATACATAAATATTACAACATACCCAAAATGAAGCTCCGTCGTACGTAACAACAGGGGTATTACCTCTCACAGCTGAGGAGACCAATGCTGAAAGGGAACGACAGCACCGGGTATTAAATATATGTATATTTTATTACCTACATCTTGCTTTTTATTAAAAAGTATTTTATCTCTTCTAGATTGAAATCAATTTGAGAGCCAAAGCATAAATTGGATTCTCAGGATCCACATAACCCCAGGGTCAACATGGACCTACGGAGGGGACAAACCTTACAACAGGCTCTTGTGAATAGGCTGTGGGCTAAAAGAACTTAGGTTTTAAACCATGTATTTGATAGTCACAATCTTGAATATAATATTTATAAATTATAAAGCGTGAAAGTTTGTTAACTATAAGCTTCTGTAAAAAATTAAATAAAACAGTTTCAAAGATGAGTTAAAGATAATATTCAAAAACTAATGAGTATATTCTGTTTTCAGATGTTTTGTGGTGCGCACTTTATTATTTGACTGCAGTTCCAAAGATAAGATGAAGATAAAATTAAAAAACGAATTAGTAGTCATTTGAAATAAGACTATTTTTATTAATAATTTAAAGAAGATTGAAGAAGATAAATACAAAACTACATTGTGGGGCAGCTGAAACAAGACGATTATTATTTACCAATATTTTCTGTTTTAGATGCTCACTTGTGACGTGCACTTCACGTTGCAAAGCAACAAACGAACGTTAGATACAATGTATACGTATGTTATCGGCCTTGAAATAGGATATAATAGTGGTCAAAACTGTTGTTACAGATTGGCAAATATGCAGTGTCTAGATCTTCTTATACCAGAAAATTAGTGATTTTTCTTTTCTTGTGAATACATCATCATTGTAAACTGTTTTCTCTTTTTTCCACTACTGTGGTACATCTTAGCTAACTTAAAATATTGTAATCCATTTCATATTGATTTGTTTTCTTTAAGTGTACATGTATGTAGTTAAGTTTATGTATATGGGAATTATATAATATATGTCAAATAAATTAAATGGTGTGAGTAAGATAATTTAACTAGTTTTAATTTGGTTGACACCTATAGAGTTTCTTGCCTGTTCTTCTCCATAGGAATGGCATTTTGTAACTGCGCAAATAAAACATTAAATAAAGCAGTATACTTATTTTTTGTAAAACCCCGTAGGTATATTATAATCTCAAAAAACTGACCCTAGCGACGTATAACGGACGAAGTCTACGGCTGGACCAACACCTTACCGAACTCGAGGTAGAATTGGGTCGCATAAACTGGCACATTTTGGGGTTATCTGAAGTCCGAAGACAGGGGGAGGACACGATAACCCTTGAGTCAGGTGACCTGTTCTACTACCGAGAAGGTGATAGGCCCTCCCAGGGCGGTGTCGGTTTCTTGGTCAACAAGTGTCTCACAAGCAGCGTTGTGTGTAGGGACACACACGTAGTAGCTATGTAAGTGCACGTACATAGTTATGTATCGAGGTGTCGTGTGCATTATTTCTTTTCCCACAGGCAGTCCGGTTGCGATTGCCATAGCTAATAATCGTTTCTTAGTTTTATTAATATAACATTAACCCTGAGTAGTATATTATTGGGCATTCTATACCACTTTCTGTCGCTCGCCAGTCAAGCTCGGCTACACGCCGAGCGCTCGCTACAGAAAGTGGTATTGAATGCCCAATATCCGATAATCGACTCGATCCGTTTAGTCGAGTATTCTCACAGGCTTACCATGTATAATTTGTGATTCGATTGATCAAAAAAGTTTATAAGTGAATGCTATGAACGTATTTTATCATTCTTAGACATGAAGTTTATTAAACAACCCCAATCATTGAATGTAAACACTATCTGTGATGATATTCCCAAGACTCATGCTCGTCATAGTGAATTATTACCTAACATAGTACGTTGTATAATTTGTGGTCCGTCAAATTGTGGAAAAACAAATTTGCTCATTGGTCTTCTTATACATGAAAACGGTTTAAAATTTCAAAATGTTTACGTTTATTCAAAAACTTTGCACCAACTTAAGTATAGATTTCTGGAAAGTGTTTTACAACGAGTTCCAGGTATTTCTTTTAAGAAATATCATGGAAATGAAGACGTTTTAAGTGTTCAGGATGCTAAACCCAACTCTTTCATAATATTTGATGACGTTGCATGTGAAAATCAAAGTAACATGCGAGATTACTTTGCAATGGGTCGACACAAAAATATCGATTGTTTTTATCTCAATCAAACGTATAGTAAAGTGCCAAAACAGTTAGTAAGAGACAACGCTAACCTTATCGTACTATTTAAGCAGGATGATATTAATCTGAAGCATATTTATGAAGAACATGTTAATACAGATATGACTTGGGCTCAGTTTCGTGAAATGTGTTCTAAAATTTGGAGTGAACCTTACAACTTTCTGGTAATAAATAAAGATTGCTCTAAAAATAATGGATGTTACAGGAATAAATTTGACACATTTGTCGTGTTTGAATAAGAAAATGATATATATTTAAGACCGCTGACATCGTTACCTTATTACTCTTTTAACAACTCTTATGCGATAACTATACATTTATCGACTATGGAAAAATCATTGAAAAGACAAATCGTAGATGCTTCAGCGGCTGTAAAGAAAAAAGTACGCGCCATGAGAGAACTTGAGATTGGGAATAAGGAAGCATTAGAAACGGTTTTTAAACCTATAACCGAATCACTTAATTTACTAACCAACACCAATAATGGAACTACTTCTGATGAAAATGAAAAAATCCTGGAAAGCAATCAAACATTATACAAGGAAGGTCCTACTAGCAAAGAGTACGTGGAAAGCAGTGATGAAAATGAAATCGACAGTGAGTCTTCATTTCAATCGTTGGGTGATAAGAACGAAGAATGCGATACATCATCTTGGTCTCTATCTCCTGAAGCACTACATGATATACCATTTGGTGTTCGGATAGAGCGTGGAAAACTTATGTTAGGTTCAGCTAGCATTACGATTGGTGATGATTTTATTACAGTAACGGGTCGCAAATATCGAAATACACCGGGTTTGAAACAGTTGTTGCTAAAAAAAGATGTAGACTTAAGTTTAGTGACAGATAATGATATGCAACATTATAAGTCAATGCTGATCGATACAAATGCACACCGTCGAGATTTTGAACCAAGCAAACCCATCAAAAGTAGCAAAGGGCATAAATATTTGCAAGTCATTAAACCTCTTTTTAAATTACAAAGTACAAATCAGACCTACAATCAACCAAAGGGGAATGGACTACCGTTGAAAAAAGTGTGGAGAAAAAACGTAGATTATGTCTATTGGGATAATCCAAATGAACTAGTGGATAGATTAAAACTATTGATTGCTTCACGAGACGCTGGCAACACTGGGCTGGACAATGAAATAATATCCATCATCGAAGAGTTACGTGAAAGTAAAGTTATTAATTAATAAATATCTTTTATTCTCTGCATATGTTTCATTTTACTGTTAACCCTTCAATACAAAGCACATTCAACATGAATATAGACAAATTTGGACATTATATTCATAAAAGAATGCGATTGTCAGAATTATTCGAGAGTAATGATAATGCATTAACGAAAACAGAAAATGGTGAATTTGATTTAAAAGCTACTACGTTGAGAGGTATCAGAACTCCCGTAGAACCAGATGATGCTGTAAATAAGGATTATGTAGATCAATTTATGACAAACATAACGAAAGATTTATATAAATCCATGCTGTTAATGCGATCTCAAATTATGAATGATGTACAAAATACTTTAAAAGCAAAGATATCTGAAGTTTCCATTCATTTAGAAGATAAGTTTTACACAAAAACAGTTGTAGATAACTTATTAGCATCTAAAAAGCCTTCATAATGTCCAAACAACAAATTGTAAATGAAATTCACAAAGCGGCAAGAAAAAATTTTGATCGTCGTTCTGTAATTTTGAAAGGGATTGATGATTTGTGGCAAGCTGATCTGATGGACATGCAAAATTTAAGAAAATACAACAATGGTTACAATTATATTTTATTGGTGATAGATTGTTTCTCAAAATACGCCTGGGCAGAACCGCTAAAATCGAAAAATAAAATTGATGTTACTAATGCATTTGGGAACATACTCAGTAAAAGTCAACGCAAACCGGTTAATTTACAAACAGATTCAGGAACAGAGTTTTATAATACTTCATTCCAGACGCTCATGAGAAGGTTTAATATTAACCATTACTCAACCTTTTCTACAAAGAAGGCTTCAATTGTTGAGCGATTGATAAAAACTATTAAAAATAAATTATATAAGTGTTTTAGTATGAATGGAAACTACAAGTGGTATGAAACGGTGTTACAAGATACATTGAAAATGTATAACAACACAAAGCATCGTACTATTCAATGTAAACCTGTTGAAGTAAATAAATGCAATGAGTTAAACATAAAAGAAAATATAAAAAAAACACATAAGCAAGTTTCTTTTCGTTGCGTACCTAAGTTCAAAGTTGGTGACAGTGTTCGCATTAGTAAATACAAGCATGTTTTTAAAAAGGGCTACACTCCTAATTGGTCAACTGAAATATTTACCATAAAAAAAGTAAACAATACCATTCCAAAAACGTATCATATAGAGGACCAACGCAAACAAGCTATTTTGGGAACCTTTTATGAACCGGAACTTCAAAAAACATATTTCCCAAACGTTTATTTGATAGAAAAAGTTTTAAAAAGAAAAGGAAATAAATTGTTTGTGAAATGGTTAGGTTTAAGTAACGCAGAAAATAGTTGGATCAACAGAGCTGCGATAGTGAATTGATAAAAGTAGATATCATATTATTTATATAAACATTATTATTTCTTACATGTATTTCATTTTACTTTGAACAATGCAAGGTGGTGGACTAGTCAATAGTGTGATTAATAATTTACCCTTTGAACTTCATTTGCCTGGTTACAATTATTGCGGACCGGGTACTAAACTACAAAAACGGTTACTACGTGGAGATCGAGGCGTAAACAAGTTAGACGAAGCTTGTATGCATCACGATATTGCATATCAGAACCATACAGATTTACCTAATCGTCACAAAGCCGATTTACAACTGTTAAACATGGCTAAACAAAGACTTAGATCCAAGGACGCAGGAAAAGGGGAAAAACTAAGTTCGTGGCTGGTGAGCAAAGTCATGAAAGCCAAAATAAAGTCTGGTGCAGGGATTAAAACGTTTAACAGTTTTGTATCGAAAATAAGATCAAAAATTAGGAAACTCAAACACATGGACAGTAAGGCTCTTATAAACGCCGCTTACTTGGCTGCTAGAAAGATATTTCCTTGCGTACAGAAAGTACGAGTTCCTCGTGTCATACCCATACCGAAGACTGGTGGAGTTCTGCCTTTGATCCCAATTTTCGCTGGTTTATCGGCATTAGGATCTTTAGCGGGTGGTGCTGCGGGTATCGCAAAAACAGTTAACGACTATAAAACAGCTCAAAAAAAATTACAAGAAACTGAACGGCACAATAAAACTATGGAAGCATTAGCTATAGGAAAGGGGTTGTACATTAAACCGCATAAAAATGGTAAAGGTTTGTTTATAAATTCGTCAAAAAACTGATAAGTAAGCTACCTAATCGTCCATTAACTGATGTTGACATCAAAAAGCACGCTCGCGACTTGCCATACTTTCGAGGAGTTTACATGAAAGATCGGTTACCGAGAAAACCAAAACAGATTGAATGTGCTATCGTGAATTTGGACAATTCAAAAAATGAAGGAACTCATTGGGTGGCTTATATTAAATTTAATAATTATTGTGAATATTTTGACAGCTTCGGTGATTTGAAACCGCCTCTCGAATTGATACGATACTTAAAAAACTGTAATATTTTTTACAACTATACAAGGTACCAAAAATTCAATACTGTGAATTGTGGACACTTATGCTTAGAATATCTAAGGAATTTTTGGAAAAATAAAAATGTATAAATTAATATGTTGTTCTTTCATTTTTATCATTCTCAAGATGTCCCTCACTTTGTCAATAACTGGAAAGTCATCAGATTTGTCTACTTACTATCCTAACACATTACAATTAAACGGTCAGTACGAGTGCGCATTATTGCATTTCTCCACGTTTAATTCTATTCCAAATATTGATAAAAAGAACAATAAGTTCTACTATGGATCGGAGGAAGTAATTGAAATACCCGAAGGAACTTATGAACTTCAAGATATCAGCGATTATATAAAGTCTAAAATACAAAACGCTTCGATAAAACTACTGTGCAATAACAATACTCTAAAAACTACAATACTCTGTTCTAAAAATATAAACTTCGATAAGGAAGACACTTTTCGAAACCTATTAGGATATGATAAGCAGATCTTAAAAGCTAATAAATTGCATGTCTCACAGTTTCCAGTTAACATTTTGCCAACGACCGTGATCAGGATTGAATGTGATATTGTCAGTGGTTCGTACGTAAACGGAGAGCCCAGTCACATTATCCACGAATTTGCACTCAACGTGCCACCAGGATATAGAATCATAGAAATTCCTAAAAACGCAATATACTTTCCGATTAATCAAAACAACATAAGCTGCATACATATACGGTTATTGGACATAAACAATCAACTGATAAATTTACGCGGTGAAGAAGTACAGCTTTATTTACATCTAAGAAGAAAAAATGATTGACTATAATAAATATACGCATCAACCAAAAAAAACCATCAGTTTATATAAAGCTCCCAGTCATATAAGAACTAGCTCGAAGAAAAGAATAAAATTAACGAGAGAAAATAAAGCATTTCTTAAAGCTATCGGTCTCCTAAAATGAATATCTTAGATGTTTTATCCGCACCAACCTACGACAATACTGTTGAAGGCATCGAATACCATTCATATAAACCGTACGTGACCAGTTTTAACAGGAATGACGAGATACGCATACCTATCAACCAACAGGACTTGTATGTACTACCGTCAGCAAGCACCTTGTATTTGGAAGGAACCATAGTTGTTAAGAAAAAGGATGCAAAAGAAACTGCGAGCAGTGTTCATTTTACCAATAATGCTCTACTCTATCTATTCCAAGATATAAGGTACGAGCTAAATGGAGTCGAAATTGATAAAATAAAAAATGCTGGTGTAACTACCACGATGAAGTCATTAATTTCAATGAATGAGACCGAATCAAAAATATCTAATTCTTGGGGCTGGAATATCGAAGGCATTAAAAATATAAACGGTGGTAAATTTTCTGTATCCATACCACTTTGCAACATACTCGGTTTTGCAGAGGATTTTAAAAAGATTGTAATAAATAGTAGGCACGAGTTGATATTGTTACGTAGCAATACAAACTTGAACGCTGTGAAATTAAATACTGGTGAAATTTTAGAAGACGTTATTATAAATAAAATCATATGGCGCGTACCGCACGTTAAAGTATCTGATAAGGAAAAACTAAGTTTAATTAAATTGTTAGAAAAAGATCGTCCACTGCAGATGGTATTCCGAAATTGGGATCTTTACGAGTATCCTGCGTTACCTAGGACTACTAAACATACCTGGTCTATCAAAACATCATCGCAAATAGAAAAACCCAGATATATTATTATCGGTTTACAAACAAACAGAAAAAATAGTGCCAGTTCTGACATGTCTCAGTTTGATCACTGTCATATACGAGATGTTAAAGTATACCTCAATTCAACATACTTTCCATACGAAAATTTAAACGTTAATTTTGCAAACAACAACACAGCTTTATTATATGAACAGTATACTCGATTTCAACAGTCGTACTACGGACGTCGCGCGGAACCCTTATTAAGTGAAAAACAATTCAAAGACTTAGCGCCACTATTCGTTATCGATTGCTCCAGACAAGCTGATAATCTAAAAGGAGGACCTGTTGTGGACGTTAGAGTGGAAATCGAAAGCGATTCAGACATACCTGATCAAACATCGGCATATTGTCTTATATTAAACGACTGCATAATTGAGTACAAACCGCTTAGCAGCACTGTTAAGAAAATATCATGAAATCGGATACTCTCATATTGGATGTACAAGGATTCAAGGATCTTTACAACAATTTTATAATAAAAGAATTGGCATTTGCGACTCAAAACTATACGCAATCGTTTTTAATAAAACCTCCATACTTATTTAGACATCTAACAAGCGAAGAAAAGATTCAAGTTAAATGGATAGAAAAAAACCGAGGCATTTATTGGAGTGAAGGACACATCGACTACAGAGAATTCCATCGTATAATCGTACCATATTTAAAAGATAAAAATATTATAGTTAAAGGTTCTGAGAAGGTAAAATGGGTTAAGGATCTATGTACGAATTGTAATGTATCGGAACTTGATGAGAAATTGTGTCCTAATTTATCCAAGTTGCACAAAAAATACTCCTGTGATGGAAAAGTTAACTTGTGTTGTAATAAACATTCCAAACAGTGTGCTCTTAAAAACGTATTATGTATAAAAAAGTATTTAGAGGAATAACTAAAGGTGTATCTGTTTATTAGTTTTAAGATATAAAAATAAAACATTTTTAAATGACAATAATGCGTTTATTTTATAATAACCCTATACTATTTACAGTTATGTTTATTCCTATTCTAAATATAAAAAACACAAAACTATATACTATTCTACCACATAAGTAAATGGTTTTGTAAATAAAAACATTTATTTTTTTTAAATATATTTTATTTCCTATGAATACCCGACACATTGCCACAAAACATTACCGAACACATTACCAAAAAATATTATTACCAAATAAACAATAAAAATAAAAATCTATTGTATTAATCAAAAGTTTAATAATCACTATCTATTAATGATTTTGAAATTTTCTTAACTAAAGATTCAGTTTCGTCCATGATACTATCAATAGCGTCTTTAACTATATATTGTGCATTGATTATTACATTTTCACAATCACCATCACTATCACTTGTTTGAGAATTGTTATTACATAGATCTACCACGGAAACTTTTATCAACTTAATACCCCGTCGCTGCAATCGACTCATAACAAATGATTTTGTAGGCATTTGTTTTTTCGTTTTTTCTTTACACCGTTGCTTGGATTTCTTATCTTTTATGGCTGGTCTGGTCTCCGGTTCCTCTGGCATCATCTCAGTATAAACTTCGTAGGGATCCTGAGCATACTGACTAAACACAATTTCCGATTCAGAAATCTGTAACAAAATATAGACACATTATAATAATAAGAATACTCTATCATAAAACCTTAAAGATATTAACTGCAATTTAACGATGAGTCTAAGGTTTGATTTCCGTTTGTGAAAAGTGGCTAGGTAAAGGTAAAATGTGAACAAATTATAATTATAGTAATATAGTTAAACAAACACTCGCAAAAAAAAAAAAAAAAAAACACGAAAAAATACGATGTAATTGTTGAATACTTACCGATGACATGTTTTGATACACTCTGCAATTGTACAAGTTGTCCACCTGAGTAATATTTCGTAAATGACGAAAATGTAATTAAAGGCTACTGTGAAATTGCAAAACAGAAAACTGATGGCTAAGCAATTATGTCGCCAAGCTAAAGGTAACAAACAACAATATAATATTGACTCTACTAAAAATCAACCTTATTTTTTTTCACACAAGATACATTTTTATTCGATTACTATTCATCAGTGCATGATTAAACTTGAATCAGTATAGTATTTAAATAAATAAGAAAAGATTATTTTCGTAAAAAAATCATAAATAAAACAAGCAGTAGGTACATAACATTTATTTATCTTTATTCTACACATTTAAATGAAAAATTAAATACCATTTTTATTTTTTAATAAAATAATAAATTGGATCAACGATCATAACCTTGAAATAAATTTTACAAAAACCAAATTAATAACATTCCATCCACGTCAAAAAAAATCAGATAAATATAAATTTTACAATTAATCAAATTAAATTAGAAACAGTTAACGAATTTTTAATTAATAAAAGCTATTACACACTAGACGAATATTTCAATGATACAATTTAACTGACTAATTTTACTGTACATACACTATTATTTACACTAGTATAATAAATTCTTTAAATATTATATACGACATTACAAATTATAAATATATAAAATAAGTAAATATAATCAAAAGTAATAATAAATCATTAATTACAATAAAAAGCAATTACATAAATTATAATAACATAACTATAATCTACCTAATTTCCAATTTACTATAATTTTACAAAAATAAAAAGCATAAAAAATGAATCCTTTAAAATATATACTGCAGTATAATAATAATATAAATAGGTTGAATTAATCAATTATATAATAAAATATGTTAAATAATTAAGTTCTACACAAACAAATGATATTATTATAACAGAATAACAATCTATGTACCTAATCTAATTTAATTTTTAGTATCATTTACATAAGAAAATTGATAAAGGCGCTCTTCCTCTCTCCTACCTATTGTCTAATTTTGCTGTGCCCGACAGGGTACCCATAATTGTTTCTATAATTTTATTTTACCACCTGAATGTACATTATGGATTGCAATAAATCATTTGAATTTGAACATAATATGCGTAATTTAAATGTAAACTTTGTAGCTACTTAAAACTATAGCTTAAAACTACGACAGTAAGAGTCAACTTAAATATTTAATCATCCTTTAAAATAGACTTGTGACCCCAGGCTCGTGTTGATATTTGATCTACAGATATTGAACGCTTATCATCGTTGCTGGACAATGCAATTTTATTAACTGTTCGGGTAAATATTTGGTGTTTAATAGATTTAAACATAACATTCTTTCTGCGGATAACTCCTCTATTAAATAAAATATTTTCATAGTCTGATACATTTAATGTCTTTACTACACATGATTTTACACCCTTGGCTTTTTTTATAATTTTACTAGAAGCTTTTATAGAGTAAAGTTTTGACCTCAAACCAACAAAATCTGTTATACATTGTCCACTCATTTCGTCCTTAAACAGACCCGGAACTTTTTTGTTGATTGTAGGTATTTCAAAATTATTTTGTTCATCATAGTTACTAGTATCAAAATATTGTAAAAAATTATACTTCAAGTCATGATAAAAATCGTTAGTATGTATTTTATAAACAAAAGAATCGGTATCAGTATAACATAGCCGTACTCGGTCTTTATAAAAAGGTTTTATTATATTATAATGAAAATCATACATGTGTGATTTAGAAAGTTCTAATACAGAGAATCCAATATAAATAGGCTTATCTAAAATAATTTGATCCGGTTTCATTTGTATTGCAACTAAATTCTCAGATAAAATAGATGCACTATGGAAATATGGATTGGCCACAAGTCTCTCGGCGGATATAAATTTTTTGGTTCGATTAGTTTTGTCACTCCATTGATTAACTAAGTGAACAGTAACCCTTTTTTCGGTATTTTCTAATGTCTTTCCAAAAACACTATTGTTTAACAACTTAAAGAAGTCTTGTTCAAAGGAACTTTTTGCGCTTTGTCTTAATTGGGTGTTTAATTCTATGTACTGCTTTAAATATGGACTCTGTCTAAAAGTAATTACTCTATGAACTTTACGCAATATTAAGCCGTGCTCCAAACATTTTTTTAAATGAACGTAATGTATTACATATTTATACTTATTATACAAGTTTGCGATAAGTTTCTTTGTTTTACCTCCCGGAGGAACACATTTTTCTGGACAAAATGGTAAATCATTATGATGGTTGTGTAAATATTCGGGATACAAAAGATCGACTTCTAATATAAAGCCCCACTCAGCGTTATTTTCAATATTTTCAACATTCAAGTTAAAGATTTCATCCTCACTTAGAAATCTAAAATTCGAATATGGTAAGTACTGACACATGCTAAAGCCATAAAGATTATTGCAGTCAAGATAAACTATGAAACACTGAGGCTGTGAGGTATTATATTCCGTCATATATTTATGATTAGCTTTTGCATAACGATGGGAACACATACATAAGCCCCCTCGTATACCACTTTGTATCATTCTAACAATAGCTAGATCTGAAATAAGTTCCAATTGAACGCCTGTTTTTAGCAACATTGCATCAAAGGATAAACTAGGAGCAGTTATATAAAATGCTGGATCTAGGTTATAATATTGTTTACATGTTTTTCGAAAATTTTGAAATATATCCGTCAACAAAAGCACGTCTGTCTTTAAGTATAGATCCGTATATTGACCTAAATTATTAATTTTGAATTCATTCCAAACTGTTTGTGCATGACTATAATCTTTATCACTGATATCTTCGTTGGTTAAAGAATTATGAAAACAATACTTCTGCGGTAATGTATTTTCTTCATAACATTTCCAATCTGTCATATAATCATACGGATATATACCTTTTCGCGTGAGTAATCTAAACTGTTTTTTATCAGAAAAATGAGATCGAAGATTAACAAAATCTTCTTCCTGCAATGTAGCGGCAAGTTTATCTAAACTGGTACCTAGAAAATTATATGAGTCTAAAAACCTTATTTGAATATATTCGTTGTCGGCAATGGGTATAAATTTTGTGAATGTTATATATTTTTCCTTGGTTTTAGGTATTATTTTAATGTGTCCGGGGATTTCACCCAACTTTTTTATAAATAAATGACAATCATATCCAGATAAATTATGAAAAAATATTGGTACATATTTTGGTAGTTTATGTTGCAAATTACAATGACGATGTGCTGCGCCACGGTACTGACCCGTCAGATGACAATGATCCCTCACTCTATCAGACAACAATAAGTTTTCACAAATGTGACATTTATAAGCGCGTTTAAAATCCAGAGCATCCTTTTCTGTAAATATCATAGGTTTACTTTTGGACAGAACCCTATGTATTGCTTTAACATCTTCGGTTAAAAAATATACAAATTTTGAAACACAATCTTTCCCACGATAACTTCTATAACCTTCAACAGTACTGTTAAATGATGACACTATATTATAAGCAAATGCGGCCGGCACGTGGCGTTGTGAGTATGACGTGTTGGCGGTTTCAAATTCATCGCCGGATATCGGTTCAAGCAATGTTTCGAAATCTGCATATATGACAAATGGAATATTTTGTTTTCTATCAAAATTTTTAAACTTTAAATAAGACCCTTGATCTGGCAAAACTGTAACAATTCCTCCACACATATGGGTATCGATTTGATTTTGTGTAGGAAAAAACAGTAAACATGTTTCGCAAAAATATAATTTACTATGATGTTTAGTTATCTGATTTCTAACCAGTCGAGGTAAATCTTTGATAAGACAATAATGAGAATAATTATTATTTTCTAAAAACAATAAATGAATGCTCTTTGATTTATTATTCTTTGTTTTGTACAAAGGGCCGATGATTGTTTTATCATTTTTCAAACCATACACGAAAATATTCAAAAAAGGATTATTTTTCTCAAAAATAGCAATGTCCGAAAATGAGATAGGGAATTTCAAACCATGAACATTTAAAACATTTTGAAAATGAGGATAAGAAGAAACTCTGTCAGGATGGTGAGTAGTAGGATGCAATGCCGCTACAATACACCACAAAAAGCAATACTCATCTTGATTTCGAATATTCAAACAAGCTTTTTTATTTTTTATATATTTTGGTAAAGTGAAAAATTTAGATCCGCCAAGAGGTTGATATTTATTTATATTAATTTCTAAATGTGAATTACATAAAAATGTCCAACCACTATCTCTCTCCTGAAACTCTTCAACTTTTTTCAACAAGGTTACTATTGATGTTGTGTAAATTGAATTAAAATCATAATTAGAATAAACGATTTGGTTTTTTGTAGCAAATGATTTAATTTCTTGTTGGTCATTTTTACACAATAGGAAAAAAGAAAATAGTTCAAAATTAATCTTAATAGCTATATGTTTCTGTAGTGCTCGATCTATTAGATTTTTAACTTGTTCACTTAAATTATTCAGAAACAATTCAGGAAAATTATTAATTTGTTCGTTAATTGCCATGATTTTGTAACTTATTATTCGTTCTTTAAACGAAGTATTAATAATTGCAACATTATCATCTAAGAGGGTCGTACTATTGCTTTTATGCACATTGCTACGTAAGTGACTAGTCCATTGTTTATTATTTACAAATACTTTGCAAACCGAACAGTTAGGCATTGTTACTTAGTGAGTAAATACTTTCAAAATAATTAGTAAATTATTACTAATTAAACTACTTACAACTATCTTCACGATATTATATAGTAGGTATAGTTATGTCTCACGTTCTAATTGCTGAGATTTTATTTGTTTGAATTATCTGGAAAACAGACGAAATACATATATTATTTATGTAAGTACTTATAGGGCAAATCAAAATAAAGTTGAATAGAGAATAGATTTAAAAGAATACCTGCTTAAGTCGTTGTCCGTCGTAGCAATTTTAGGTGTTTTTATTTTTCAATATGAGTATGATGTATCCGAAGGTAATAGACGAATCCCACGAAACCCGAAGAAGGAACTATCTTTGTCTTGAGAAGTGATGATGTCTATGTATATGAACAAGTGATTTCTTAAAATAACTAAAAATAAAAGAAAAACAAATTAAAGTAGATTTGTAGATCAATATCAATTGAAAATAATAAAAAATAATGTGAGATTTATAATTACCTGTAAAACACGCAATGTAGTTAGTTCAGCCAGGTACAGATTACGTACAAATGTCTTGAGACACCAAAAATCATTAAAATGTTTTTCGATAAAGGTGTCCAGTCTCGTTGATAGATTTTTATGACTTAAAATTTTGTATTTTCAATAATACTTATAAAATATAGAAATAACAAGATTTTTACTTCATTATGTGTAATAGGAGTGCACCTAATGAAGTAAACATCCTGTTATTGAATATATTTTACTCTTATTACGATACTTTTGCAATAAATTGTATCTATTGGGTTATTCCGCACTCGAACCAAGAAGTTTCGGTCTCAATAATATTTTTTATTTTATTCCTGTTTGTCCGATATTTTTATTTAATTATGATCTCCTAGTGCTGTTTAACAATTATGTTTACATATTACTTAGTTTGCGCTAGTAACTATTAGGTACTCTAAAAGTCCTATACCAGTACTTTATCCATGAAATAATTCATAACAAAAAATTTTAAATGTTAAAGATTACCTTCCTACTGAATATTCTTTAGACAGTAAAACAATTTTATTCGAAACAGAAAATTTAGTTTAAATGGTCCAAATCGGATTTTGTTATAATGTAGGACCGAAAAGATGTTCTCATTGCAGAATAAACCAATAAATTTTATATACGTAAGCTGTGTCAAACTTAATATTTGCAACAGTTAGCTATTTTATGTAAGGTTGTCGCGCATCCACTCCAACACCATGCAAATATTAGCGATGTTTATTAATTACTTGATATTTTCATGTCAGCCCTGAGTCATTTAGCTGCATCAACATTTATTGGTAATTCAATAATGCTTTACTTTATTTTTTTGAACGGATATAACCAGTCTAAGTAAAAAAGTGTGTTTCATGCAAAGCGTTCGATGTGATGTAGTCATATTTAACATAGTGAATTATATTTACAATTTGAACTTATAAGCCACACATTTTTAAAAGTACTCATTACATGTTGTTTAAAGTCTACAAGTGCTTTACGGTTATTAGTTAGTAAACTCGTACATCACGGGAGATAACAATACCAGTACCGACGGTGAACCGCTGCCATCTCTACTATTCTCTACCTGCTGCCCTGTGCCTGTTATCACCAACGGATCAAACCGATTGGGTACCTAGGTAGCTGCTGCTTGGAAAATGTAAGTATTAAACCCTATCCATAGTTTTTGCTCACGTCATTGTAGATTTTAACTAAAAATTGTTTATCTTTGAACTAATTTCTTTTGTTGGTTATATAGTTAAGGCATCAAAGCGTAACAAACAAATAAACTCAAACTATTCGCATTTATTATATTGGTATTATCTACGCATTAAAGTTTAAACTCCTTCTCTCCAGCGACTTTTAATACTTATAATTATTTTTTTCCATGTCTGTTATTCCAGGTCCGACTCCGAATTTGATGCATATCAAAGCTCTGAAATGGCTCCGATCGCTGAAACGAAGAAATCAAGCTGCAAGCCTTCTGAAAAAGGCAACAGAAAACGCAAGTCACCAATGACGAATCCAACTCTATCCAGGTAAACAAAATCTTTAATTATTTATTTCCCCTACCTCACTTAGTTACTTTTTATCGACGTTTTCGATGAATGTACCTTAGGTTCAATAGCTACAACTAGTTATTATTTATATTTTAATATAAAAAAAGACTATTGGGTACTCTTTTTCACCATCACTTAATTTATACATTTGAGTATTTTATACTTAGTAGGTATCAGGTTATTTTTCAGTGTGTACCTAACTGTAAATAAATGAAGAAGTTTATTAACGGTGAACTTATAGCTAACTTTATTATTTTTTTGTTTTTGTTGCAGGAAAAAGACTAACACTTATAGCGATATATTTGGTATCAGTAACTCGGACTGCGGAGCTGAAGGTTCGTCGAACAACCAAACGCGCGTTTCTTCTTTTTTTATGAACCGAGTAGCCAACGGATATGAACGACGGGCAGCGATCACTCATGGAGAGTTTTACATAGATTGTAAGGTGTACAAAACCAACGATGTTGGTACTACTGATCCTTTGGAGCTGTGGAAGAAGGCATTAGTTCGTGTTAAGTTCCAAACCGACATAGACTCATTGCAATGGAGAAAACTACAGGAACTCATGCGATCGGTTGACACACTGTTCCCTGAAAATCCAGTGTTTAGTGACAAATAAATTGATTACATGAAAAAAATGTTTCATTTCATAAAAGTCGTTTCGATGGTTTAATATCATTTTAGCGCAATTCAATGAATCAAGTCGTTTCGATGGTGTATCACCGTTGGAACGCAATACAACAAGTCGTTTTAATGGTTTAATATCATTTTAGCGCAATTCAATTAATCAAGTCGTTTCGATGGTGTATCACTGTTGGAACGCAATACAACAAGTCGTTTTAATGGTTTAATATCATTTTAGCGCAATTCAATTAATCAAGTCGTTTCGATGGTGTATCACTGTTGGAACGCAATACAACAAGTCGTTTTAATGGTTTAATATCATTTTAGCGCAATTCAATTAATCAAGTCGTTTCGATGGTGTATCACTGTTGGAACGCAATACAACAAGTCGTTTTAATGGTTTAATATCATTTTAGCGCAATTCAATTAATCAAGTCGTTTCGATGGTGTATCACTGTTGGAACGCAATACAACAAGTCGTTTTAATGGTTTAATATCATTTTAGCGCAATTCAATTAATCAAGTCGTTTCGATGGTGTATCACTGTTGGAACGCAATACAACAAGTCGTTTTAATGGTTTAATATCATTTTAGCGCAATTCAATTAATCAAGTCGTTTCGATCACCTTTGGAACGCAATACAACAACTATTCCATTATATGTATCGCTCATATCCTATTGGGCATTCTATACCACTTTCTGTAGCGAGCGCTCGGCGTGTAGCCGAGCTTGACTGGCGAGCGACAGAAAGTGGTATAGAATGCCCAATAATATACTACTACCCTGTGTATTCGTTGCGTGACTTAGAACTATATTTACAGTTTACTGTATTGGACTAGAATATTTCTTGTTGGTGGACTTAAGTTTTAAATATAGTGTTGGTATCAAAATAAATAACTTTTAATTAGCGTTTGCATATTATTTTATATCCAACCGGGCTCACTCCTACATTGGTGACCCCGACAAGGACTCGAACAATTGTGTTTTAGTGCAAATAACGTTTTTGTGAAAAATGACCACAGGGGTTCCGCATAGTGCATATACGCCGTCAGCAGATATCATGGCAATCTCGGTATCATCTCGCATCCCCGATTTTTGGCGTGATCAACCACGCGTATGGTTTATTCGGGTCGAGGCTATTCTGGCACCGCAGAAGTTGAGTGACGAAGCAAAATTTGATTTGGTGGTTTCTAAACTCCCCAAAGAGGTGATCGGACAAATAATCGATTTTTTGACCAAACCTCCGGAGGCTGCAAAATTTTCTGCACTGAAAACTAAATTGCTGACATTGTTCGAAGACACCAAGACCAGGCAGATCGAGAAACTTATTGGAGAGATGGAACTGGGCGATCAAAAGCCTTCACATCTTCTCAATCGAATGAGAGACTTAGCCCGTGATAAGATTCCGGATGACACATTAAGAGTAATGTGGCAAGGTCACCTGCCATCAGCGGTTCGTGCCGTTTTGGTCGTATCGGAAACCAAGGACCTAGATAACCTGGCCGTGATTGCCGACAACGTCGCGGAAGCTACCTGTACAGCTCAAGTTTCGGAAGTGCAAAAAGAAGTTAAAGCTCAGGGTCAACAGGTAGAGGACACCAGTGTGGCTGCATTAACAGCAGAATTGGCGAAAATCAATGCCAGATTGACAAACATAGAGCGTTCCCGGTCAAGGAAAAGGCGAGGTGGCAGTTTCAACAGACAGTTTTCGCGCTCGAATTCAAGACGCCGTACTCCAAGCTCTTCAGATTGGCTTTGTGATTATCACTACCGCTTCCGCGACAGAGCCCGCAGATGCATTTCGCCCTGTGCCTGGAAACCGAGGGATGGACAGACAGGAAAGGCTGGAAACTCCGAATCGGAAAACTAAGCGGGGAGGTACAGTCATCGGCGGATATCTGTGCCGTCATCCCGTGTAGCCGCCTAACAGTCATGGACTACAATTCAGGATTGCGTTTCCTCATCGATACAGGTGCCAATGTTTCTGTTTTACCATTTAGCAAAAGACTTTTTAAAAATACAAAGTGTACAGATTTTAAGTTATATGCTGCCAATGGTACGGAAATTGCTACGTATGGTGTCAAAACTTTAGTCTTAGATCTTAAACTACGCAGACCGTACCGTTGGGAGTTTATATTAGCCGATGTTAGACAACCTATTATAGGTGCTGATTTTTTGTCTTTTCATAAATTATTAGTTGATATGCATAGATGTAAGTTAATAGATCAAGTTACCGACATGCACATTATAGCATCAGTTTCGAATGTTAATCAACTTTCGCTTACTTCCATTTTAGAAAATCACCCTTACTACGATTTATTGCGTATGTATCCTGAAATTACCAAACCAGCGTCATTCAGGGAAACTCCGCCGCATAATGTTCTACATTACATCGACACAACCGGTCCTCCTGTACATGCAAGAGCGCGACCTTTACCGCCTGACAGATATATAAAGGTGAAGGAAGAGTTTAGATTGATGCAAGAGTTAGGTATCTGTTGACCTTCCAAAAGCGCTTGGGCAAGCCCGCTGCACGTAGTCCCTAAGAAAAACGGCGAGATAAGACCTTGTGGCGACTACCGCCAATTAAATTCGATAACAAAACCGGACAGGTATCCCATACCACGATTACATGATTTTACTTTCATACTAGCTAACAAGTGCATATTTTCGAAATTAGATATCAATAGAGCTTATCATTGTATTAGCATTGCCCCTCAGGACATTGAGAAAACGGCCATAATAACACCATTTGGACTTTTTGAGTTTCCCCGCATGACTTTCGGTTTGCGTAATGCAGCGCAAACATTCCAACGTTTCATGAATAACACCGTTTTACAGGGTTTAGACTTTTTATTTAATTATTTGGACGACGTCATCATTGCCAGTGAAAATCAGAGCTTACACACAGAACACTTAAGGTTGGTATTTGAACGTTTCAATACCTATGGCTTATCTATTAACTTGAATAAATGTTGTTTTGGACAGTCGCGCATAGAATTCTTAGGCCACGAGGTAAGCGTGGATGGTATTAGGCCGTTAAATGAGAAGGTTGAGGCAATAGTAAAGTATCCCAAACCTGAGACCGTAGCCGACTTAAGACGCTTTTTAGGCATGTTAAACTTTTATAGGCCCCATCTACCGAATTTGGCTACATATCAACGTGACCTTAATAAATATTTAGTTAATGCTAGGAAAAAGGACAAAACAAAGATTGCGTGGACCGACACGTCTGAGAATTCGTTTGTACAATGTAAAGCAGCACTTCAAAAGGCCGCTACATTGTCACATCCTCTCCCTAAGGTTCCTTTAGCTTTAATGACGGACGCGTCCAATACTTGCATGGGGGCGGTATTGCAGCAAAAGGTTGAGGGTCACTGGAAACCTTTAGGATACTTTTCGAAAGGACTAACAGCTACCGAACAAAAGTATTCTACCTACGACCGAGAATTGTTGGCCATTTATAAGGCGATTAAATATTTTCGCAAGTTGTTTGAAGGCCGACCTCTGATAGTGTATACAGACCACAGGCCACTGTGTTATGCGTTTTCTAAATTAGGTAAAGATGATAAAGAAACTCCTAGAAGGACGCGACAGCTACTTTTCATTAGTGAGTTTACGGTGGATATCCGACATGTAGTAGGGAAAGATAACGTAGTAGCCGATACTTTATCTCGGTTGGAAACAATTGTGTGCCCGTCTGTACTAGACTATAAAGCTCTAGCTGATGCGCAAGCGAAAGATGAGTACTTACTACATATGACGCAACGTGATGATAGTAATATTAAATTAAAGCAAATTGCTATGCCCGACACGTGTAATAAATTGATTTATTGTGAAATTTCGACAGACGTAATTAGGCCGTATATCACACGGGATTTTAGAAAAATCGTTTTCGATAGTGTCCATAACTTAAGTCACCCCGGGATTCGCACCACACGCAAAATGATTGCTAAAAAGTTTTATTGGCCTAGTATGAATGCAGATATAGGCAAATGGGCTAAAGGCTGCATACAGTGTCAGAGATCAAAGGTCAGTCGACACGTTATCTCTGGCGTGGGCGAATTTGCTAAAGCCTCTCGTTTTGAACATATTCATGTGGACATCGTCGGTCCCTTACCTACATCTCCACAGGAATACAAGTATTTAGTTACGATCATAGATAGATGTACTCGATGGCCTGAAGCATTCCCTGTTCGTGAAATAACGGCTGACGTAGTTTCAAAGTGTATTTATGAAGGTTGGATAGTAAGATACGGTTGTCCAATACGCATTACTAGTGATCAGGGACGTCAATTTGAATCATGTTTGTTTACGAAACTTATGAGATTTTTAGGAATAAATAAAATTCGTACTACCCCTTACCACCCCCAAAGCAACGGGGCTGTTGAAAGGTGGCATAGGTCCCTGAAGGCCGCGCTGATGACGCGTTTGCATAGCAGTACCTCTTGGGTAGAGCAGTTGCCAACTGTATTATTTGGCCTGCGTGCTGCTATACGTTCGGATAGTGGAGTAAGCGCCGCAGAGTTAGTTTTCGGTAAAACTTTACGTTTGCCTGGCGAGTTCTACGACGCTTCTAGAGCCGATAATGTTAATGAACCGTATAATTTAGTCGAAAAGATTCGTGAAACTATTAGCAAATATCGTCCGTCTCGAGACAATCTGAGTAATAGTTCAAGAAAATTATTTGTTTATTCTGGACTTCAGGACTGTGAATATGTATTTGTGAGAGACGATACTGTCCACAAATCGCTTAAACCGCCTTATGATGGTCCGTTTAAGGTTTTGGAAAGAGGTTCCAAGGTTTTTAAAGTACTGTTGCCAGGGCGCGAAAGTAATATTTCCATAGATAGGTTAAAACCAGCGTTCCTAGTAGTGGAAAATGATACTCCTGGGTACGGTGAGTTACCTACGGATAATACTACGTCGCAGCTACCCGAGCCCGCACAGCAACCGTCGAGTAAGCATTTTATTTCTAGGAGTGGACGGATGATACGGAAACCCGTGCGATTCGAGTCGTAGTTGTTTCCCACAGAAAATTATGACTGTATGCCAATTCATTATGTTTAATTAAACTAACGAGAATGAAATTTAATCTATGTTTATTTTTAGTACTAAGGCAATAAGGTTTCATAGTTAACGGGATACGAATAAGTCAACGTTAGGGATTAATTAGATAAACTTGGTTTGAATAGTAAGATAAGAATTACATACAGAACCATAGAAATGTAATAGACAAGAGACAAACATTGGAATGTTACGTTCATTTTTAACCGACTTTTAAAAAAAGGAGGATGTTCTCAATTCGGATGTTTGTATTTTATGGGTTATGTATGTTATGTTATGCATGACATATACAATATTTTATAGTTGGTACCTATATAGGTATATAGCATGTAGTTAGTGATTATTTTAATTGTTCGATATTATTGTATCGCATTAGAATTAATTAGTAATAAGGTTTAGTTATTGATTGTAAAATGTGCAGTGTAATGTAATACCGCATATACCTATGAACTTAGTTTTAATTATGCATTGTTTTCGCAGAATAACTTGTAAGTTTGATGACATGACACTCATGATTTTTGCTCTAGTTAGGGATTAAGCAATATCTTTAGGTAAGCATTGCTTTAACATACGATTTAGAATATTTAGCTATTGGTAATTTAAATTATTAGTTCATTACACTTCTCGAAATTGAAGCAAGAGGTCATAACTGTTCAATATGGGAAATTCACAATCTACCGAAAATGTCGCGCTGGCTCAGGCCCAGGTTAATACAGGAGAGATACATCATAAGTTGAACGCCATGGGTATGATTGTAATTATTTTGATGTTTATTGTGATTTGTGCTGTAATCTATGGCATTAGGCTACAATGCCATCGCCGTGTCAAGAATTGGCTCTGTCGCGAAATAGCGAACGTGAACCCTTCTGTTGTACGAGTGCAGACAGTGCAGCAGCAGCCCGCTGCCGCACCTACGAGCGCTTCCGCGGGATATATGTAGAGCCGCGAGTCCACCGGGACCTATGTGTATGTAACACTTGTGTTATGAGTGTCAAGTCATAATTGTGTCATCTTGGTGAATTCGTCCTTTATATTTTGTGTATTGTATGTACGCCTTAAAATGTTTAATAATCTTCCTATGCACTTAGGTATAAGTAACTGAAATTGTAATGTGTAGTTACGTTAAGTTAGTAGTAGTGTTCATTTGACATTTTATTGTAATTGTATTTCGAAAATAGGACCTTCATGTAAACATTTTTTTTGGGGAAGGAATAGTGTAGGGACACACACGTAGTAGCTATGTAAGTGCACGTACATAGTTATGTATCGAGGTGTCGTGTGCATTATTTCTTTTCCCACAGGCAGTCCGGTTGCGATCGCCATAGCTAATAATCGTTTCTTAGTTTTATTAATATAACATTAACCCTGTGTATTCGTTGCGTGACTTAGAACTATATTTACAGTTTAATGTTGATGTGAGGTGATGCTTGTATGACACCGCCACCATGACATAAAATTTGATTTTTGCGATTACCGGTTTATTCCCCGGCGCCGTCGATATGTCGAAGGATCGATGCTCGAAGTTGTTCAAGAGTCTACCTAGGGCAGGTCATCAAGCTTGGTAGAAACAACTTCGAGCGGGAAGTCGATCGGAGAATTCAGTTAGGCTGGGCAGCGTTTAGCAAACTCCGTCGAGTCTTCTCTTCGCCTATACCGCAATGCCTGAAGACGAAAGTTTATAACCAGTGCGTCCTACCTGTTATGACTTACGGTGCCGAAACGTGGACATTAACGGTTGGACTAGTCCACAAATTTAAAGTCGCGCAGCGGGCTATGGAGCGAGCTATGCTCGGAGTCTCTTTGAAGGATAAAATTCGTAATGAGGTCATCCGACAAAGAACCAAGGTAACCGACATAGCTCGTAAAATTAGCTCGATGGTTATCGCGTTTGATACATTTACCCGTTTCGTTATTAATAATTTACCAGGTCGTTTTAATTTTGTTTTTCGATTGTTTTATTTTATCACTAATAAACTTAGCCTTGGCCATGTTACATACTCGTTTAAAAGTTTTAGAGTAAAGTCTAACATAATTTAAAAATGGCTCATCAAATTTATATTTTTTCATTCCATATAACTCATACAGTCTCGCTCTACTTTTATATATACCAGCTGTGGCCCATTGGTTAAATGGAGCTATCGTATTCTAAACATTTATGGTTTTAGTTTTAAAAGATTTTTGAAATTCGTTTTTAACAACGTCAAAGAGAGTTCCATAGATGTCGTTAGGATTCTCAAATTCTAAAATTGATGGTTTTATTTTAAAAACAACCCGATCTTTAAAACGATTACAACAACTAACAGTATACGGTCTACATTCAACTTTTCGCAACTTTTTAAAGACTAAGTATGGGAAACTAGCTAATTGTCCACAGTGGGCTGATGTTATATCAGTTAAAATTTGTTTACTATTAGCATCAAAATTACGATTATTGAGACAGGTGGAAGATGAGGATGTGATTCTAGTGGGTTCGCAAAATAAGTTATTCAAATCGAAGACCTAAACTGATCAACTAGCCTAGTAGTGGTAACAGTAACATCTAAAATATTCACATTAAAATCCCCGCACACGATTATATTTTTCCTACTCGACTTAATTTTATTAACACTTTCCGGGACAAACCGCCTCTCGCCGTTATTTTGATATACCTTTACGTGACAGTACGGCTAAGGGCGGTGAACTTTGTTTCATATAATTTGGCAAACCGCCGATATCCGTTGCTTGCCCATAACATTATTAGGAAGCACGTGATTTTGTGTCATATCACGCGACATTATTCGTTCGTAGCTGTCACAGTAAACTCTTTTTTAAACCATTTTTCGACGCACACATACGCAGTGTTTTGCACCAAACTAACACTAACGCACCGCCGACGGGCGTAAACTTCGCCATACAAGTTCTATCGTTTTGATGTTTAGTGTCACGGCGTGCGCGCCGTCGGTGTATCGTCGCGTCGCTGGCTGCGGTTCGTGATTTTAGTCAGCAAAAACAAGGTAAATATAGCTTATTTTTACGTATAAACAAATTTAGTTTGATTATTATGAGTGCTATATTATACAGTAATGCCGTTTTTATACAAGTAGGGATAATAAACGTAAGAAAATACAAAACATTAAACGAATTATTAAAATGCTATTTGCCTACTGTTTTAGCTCCTTACTAACGGTTTTTACTGTAGGTATTTATTCTGTTTATGTATATTGTTTCACAGATGGCTTCTAAACAAAAGAAAATAGCTTCAAGTAACTGTCCAAGTCTGTTTGCTGCTGAAGATGATGCGGCTGAGAGCCATCACGACCCTTACAGTGACGTAGATGGTGAGTTCGGCTCAGATACAAATTATAATCCAGAAGGCGTTCAAGAAAGCGAGAGCAGTGAATCTGATTATGAGATTTTTAGTACGCGAAACGTTAGGCGTATGCATTCCACTAGAATTAGTGAAAGCCCAGTTCAGTCCAGGAAGTCGACTTCAAGTGAGGACGACTCTATACCTGATCCACAGCTGCGTGATAGGTCTTCCAATAGTCCGTCTGTCATAGACATCAGCGAAGATGGAGTAATAGGCTTTCAGGAATCTGAGTTATCTTGCCATCAAATTGAACAAAGGAATCGAAATACCACTACACCATCAAACGAAGTACTGGGGACTGTGAATGAACCTTTGCCAACTACCACAGCCTCGGATGACTCAGAATGGGTAGATACTGTTGCCGATATTCCTAATTTCAATTTCGATCAAACGTTACCCGGCCTACGTGTGCACATAAATCAAGATGCAAATGAAAAAGATATTTTCGATTTAGTATTTACGCCGAATCTTATGGAGTATTTAGTGACTTGCACAAATGCATATGGGAACTCGTTAGTAAACCAAAACCGGCCGCACACTAGACACTCAAGACATAAAGTTTTTCATGAGACAAATGTAGAGGAGATGTATAAATTTTTAGGTCTTTCTCTCCTTTCCGGACAAATTCGTATACCTAAAAATCGGAAGCTATTTACTCATGCCGACCCATTATATTATCATCCTATTTTTAATTACACGATGGGTCGAAGATACGAACAGATTTTACGATGCCTATGCGCATCTGAACTTAATCCGAAAGGGCCAGATAAAATAAATGGATTCATAGATATATTGACTCGCAATTTCCGTGAAGTTTATTATCCTGATAAGGAGCTATCGCTAGATGAGTCATTAATGCTAGTTAGAGGTCGATTAATTTTTCGCACATATATGAAAAACAAGAAGACGAAGTACGGAATTAAGTTTTATGTATTAACTTCTCATGATGGATATGTTTTGAACCAGTACCTGTATTCTGGTAAAACAGACGTTGACGATGAATCTAATACAGGTGGAAAGACCATCGAAAAATTAGTTTTACGGCTAATGAGACCGTATCTACTTAAAGGCCACGAATTATATATGGATAATTATTACAATTCCGTACCTCTCTGTGAGAAACTTCTTGAACTGAAAACTCATACGTGTGGCACCTTGAGAAGTAATCGAAAGGGCAATCCAACATTTTTAGCAAAAAAGAAGCTAAGAAAAAGTGAATATATTTGGCTACGAAAATGCAAAGTTTACGTGAGTAATTGGAGAGATAAACGGCAAGTTTTGATGTTGACAACTTTAGATCAACCTGAGATGATTAAAGTTACTAACAGACGTGGACAGGAGGTCAATAAGCCTAGAGAGATAGCCCGGTACAACAGATTCATGTCAGGTATTGATCGTGCTGATCAGTTACTATTCTTGTCCTCGGAAAACGATAAGATGGTACAAAAAAAATATATTTCACATGTTGGATGTCGCCACCTGGAACGCATTCTTCCTATTCAAAAAGTATATTATCAAAGACAAAGACAAGAAATACAGATATGTTGAATACCGAGAAAAGTTAATAAGAAGTCTAACTAAAATTGGTGACGATGTGGTTGGGAAAGACCTTGCCTCAGTTGACGCATGGAAGAGATATCCCCCAAAAGCTCCTGAACCAAGCGTTTTGGTGCCGCAAGTAAACATTGGTCATTGGCCGATTCGCATTGCAGCGCGTGAGAATTCTAAAAAGAAGTATTCTTTTCTAAACTGCAGAGTTTGTTCCAACCAGGAACCAAAAAGACGTAGGGAGACAAGTTACAGATGCAGTGGGTGCCCCAAATCTCCTCCACTGTGTCCAGAATGCTTTGAAGCCTGGCACAGTTTGTCTAATACAGATGAGCAATAATTATTGAATTTGTTATTTCTTTTTATATTAATTATAATAGAAGAAACTGATTTTGTTTTGTAATTTTAATTAAGGATCTCAATAAAAGGAATATTAGAGACTGATTACTGTAAGAGACAATTAAAGTACAAGTTTGATTTTAAACTGTATATATTATTTACCTTGTTCCTGAACCTTAGTAGATTGAAGGGCAATAGCGTCAGGGGCCGTAACTGTCTTATAACAATTTTCAAAATCACTCTATAACGACTGACCGCTTCTAGACGGTACGCCTATTTCAGTATTGTCTCTTTACATATCAAATTGGTTTACACGGAATGACAAAACGTTTATAGGCGGGACCGCCCAGTGCCGTTATTGCCACATAATACATTTAGGATTCCCATATTATGACAGACCGCCCTTAGGCGCTAGCGCCTAAGGGCGGTCCGTCAAAATAAACCTTTTTAAATATATGTAATATGACAGATCGCCTCAAGACGGTACCGTCTGTAGCCGTACCGTCTCATTTCATTGTTTACTGTTACTCCTGGTGTGACGTCCCGCCCATAGGCGTCAACGTCTGTGACCGTATTTGTCGTATCAAAACAATAAATATATTATAGTACTTCGGCTTTCGGCGGTATGATGAAAGGTATGGGATTTTTGAGTGTCTTATTAGGATATTTGCTAATAGTCAAGTGTCCCGGAAAGTGTTAAGTGAATCCTCCATCACTGTTTCAAATAAATTAAAGTCACCTATAGGGGGTCGGTGCTGAAGAATTACAGACCTATCTCACTCCTGAGCCACATTTACAAGTTGTTCTCGAGAGTAGTCACTAACCGCCTCGCTACAAGACTCGACGAGTTCCAGCCACCAGAACAAGCCGGGTTTCGAAAAGGCTTTAGCACCGTAGACCACATCCATACTGTTCGGCAGATTGTGCAGAAAACCGAAGAGTACAATCAGCCGCTGTGTTTGGCCTTTGTGGACTACGAGAAAGCCTTCGACTCCATCGAAACTTGGGCGGTTCTGGATGCTCTACAACGATGTCGTATTGACTGGCGATACATCGAGGCGCTGAGATGCTTATATGACACCGCCACCATGACTGTCCAGCTCCATGACCATAAGACCAATCCGATCGAGCTGCGTCGGGGGGTGAGACAGGGGGATGTTATATCCCCAAAGCTGTTCACCAACGCGCTCGAGGATGTCTTCAAGACTCTAGACTGGGCTGGACGGGGTATAAATGTGAACGGTGAGCACATCTCGCACCTTCGATTTGCCGATGACATCGTCATAGTGGCAGAGTCGCTGGACCAACTAAGCGAGATGCTGCATGGCCTAAATGGAGCTTCACGACGGGTCGGTCTTGGCATGAACGTGGATAAAACCAAGATCATGTTCAATGAACATGTCATGCCGAGACCGATATATGTCGAAGGATCGATGCTCGAAGTTGTTCAAGAGTATATCTACCTAGGGCATTGATCCACCACCGGGACAACTCACACACGGCTATCTGATCCCAAGCTAAGCAGAGCTTGTGTTATGGTAACCAGACAACTGATAAACATACTTATATATTTCTAAATACATACATATTATAGATAAATTACACCCAGACACAGAACAAATGATCGTGCTCATCACACAAACATTTGTCCTGTTGATTGTATTGTTGACTCCTCTCTTTGTCTTTACGTCTGCCACGCGTGTGATGCCGTCGACGCCCGCATATGTTCGTACTACACGACCTAGTGCCCAAACAAGTGGTGGAAGCGCCTTGTCTCGGATGAGCACAAGTGTTCCCTCTCTTAGTTTCCTGTCTGAAGTAACTGACCATTTGGTTTTCTGTTGGAGTAAGGAAACATATTCATTAGTGAACCGCTGCCAGAAGTGTTGACGGATGTACTCAATCCTTTTGAAGCGGTCTAAGCAGCTGATTGTCTTGTCAGGAACCTGTGAAGACGGTACAGACGTGAGTGTTCGTCCAATTAAAAAATGCGAAGGAGTGAGGACAGACAAATCGGATGGGTCACAGGACAAAGGAGTTAAAGGACGGGAATTTAGAACGGCCTCTATTTGACACAGACAGGTTGCCAGTTCCTCGTAAGTGAAGTTTGTGAGGCTTAGCAACTTTCTAAGATGGTTCTTAGTGGACCTAACGGCAGCTTCCGCCATGCCATTAAAATGCGGGGAATAAAGAGGAGCAAAAACAAATTTAATACCTTGCTGTGCCATTTCAGATGCAACATCAGAGTCATTAATAATTCTTTGTAAGTCATTATCAGCACCTACAAGTTCGTGCCATTATCCGATAATATGCTTTGAGGTTTACCCCGACGAGACGTGAAACGATTCAGGGCTGCAATAAAGCCTTCCTTTGTAAGATCGGTGACGAGCTCCAAATGGACCGCCTTCGTTGCATGACAAACGAAGATACATAAATACGACTTTGTTAGCTTACAACCGCGACCCTTTCGGTCAGCTATCAGTACTTTTTTTTTTTTTTTTTTTTTTTTTCGGGGGGAAATCCTCATGGACTTCCTCCGGCGCGTGCCGGACTCTTACCGGCTAAAACCACCCCGGTGTCTCCTCCTTCGGCCGCGGGAATCCAGATTCTTCCGCAGCCCCACACTGGTGCTGGCCCGGTCTGTCCGGGCCTCAGCTCCTGCACGGGGTAGTGAGGTGTACAACCACCCCGTGCACCGCCTCAGAGGCGCGCGCCGACACCCGCGCGCGCCTCCGCCTCGGGTCCATCGAATAGGGGACGGGGACTTCCCCAAGTCCCTCGCCCCTGGACCCATTCATGGGGGGCGGAGAAGGGCGTTGTCCGCCCTTCCCCTGCGCCCGGTGCGTCTTCTGCGGCCAGGGAAGGGAGTCGAGATCTCCCTCTCCCGTTCCGCAGTCTCCTTCTGCGACATCACGTCCTCGCAGAAGGACACCACCGCGTCCCACGACTCTGCGCTACCGACCATACTCCGCACTACGGCCGGCAGCGACAGATCGCCTCCTACTTCATTTGCGAGGACACGGCGCTGCTCCTCCCAAGCTACGCACTCGGCGAGCGTGTGTTGCGCCGTGTCCTCCCCGCAATGGACGCAGTGGTGGCACCGAGCGTCCGGCTCCCTGTCTATGCGACACAGGTACTTGCCGAAGCATCCATGCCCCGACAGCACCTGCGTCACCCTAAACGACAGGGAGCCGTGCCTTCTCCCGAGCCAGTCGTCGAGTACTGGCCGGATCGCCTCGACGGTAGCGAGGCCGGCGGCAGGGCGCAAAAGCCTTTGCCACCATTCCGCCACCAAGACCTGACGGAGCTCTCCCCGGCGCAGCTCGATCTGCCGCTGCACCGGCATCGAGCCCCGTGCCCGCTCTTCCTCGCGCCATCGGTACAATGACGCGAGTACTTTCGCCTCTAGGTCCCAGGGCGGAGATCCGGCCAGGACACAAGCCGCCTCGTGGAGCTGTCAGTACTGGGCCAGCATATTCAACACTAGAGTTAAAAAATGGAAACTTAATATTGGTTCTAGAGCATGGAAGTTGACCCATAAGTGGTTGTATATTTTGACACTTGTATCTGAAGCATTTCATACATTGTTTGACGACAGTCTTAGCAAGGTTCCTGCCGCCTAAAGGCCAATAGTTAAGTCGCATATTTGCCAACAACGATTGCGGACCAGCGTGGAGCAATTTTTTATGTTGCATATAAAATAGAATTTTAGTAAAGTGATGTTTACTACAAAGCAAGATTGGATATTTTGTATTATAATCGTAAGGTGAGTTATCAAGCCTGCATCCAACGCGTATAATTCCTTTTGAATCTACAAATGGTGTCAATGAAATTAAACGATTCTTACGAGGCAGATTTTTCAGACTTTAAAATATTGCACTCTTTTGGAAACATCTCTGCTTGTGCACTAAGTAGTAAACATGTTAAAGCGTTATCTAATTCATCAGTAGAAAGCGAACCATGCAATTTGCATCAATCAATCAGAGTTTTTTAAATTGTAAATAAATCTATTGATATAGGCAATGATTCTTTGAAGATGATTGAAATTAGAATGAGTATGAATTAATGACTGAATTATTGAATTATTAGATGGTTGATTAGACTTAATATTAGTGTTATTTTGATCAGTGAAATGACAAACTACTTCAGGTAGATCGTGTTTCACGCTATTACAGGGCATAATAGGCCAGCCACTTTCGCAGCCTTGCAAGAAACTAGGGCCCGTCCACCATAACGAGCATTCACCGATGGAATCGGCCCTCGCCCCGCGAGAAACAAGGTCCGCCGGATTGTCCTTCGATGGTACATACCTCCACCGGTCTCCAGCAGTGCTTTCCTGAATTTCAGCGACTCGATTACGTACAAAGGGCTTTAGTTGATTAAGTTGATTAGGCAATATGTTAAGCCACCCCAATACGATCATCGAGTCGCTCCAAAATAGTCGCTTAACTATAGGCATAGTTAGGGATTCTATTACGGTAATACACAGTCTTGCACCTAATAGCGCAGCACAAAGTTCAAGGCGCGGAATGGTTACAGTCTTTATTGGTGCTACACGATTTTTGGACACTAAAAGTTGTACCTTTACTGATCCGTCACTACATACTGACCTAACATATATGCATGCGCCATATGCCTTTTCTGAGGCGTCACAAAAAATATGCAGTTCATGTTCCACCGCTAGATTACAGCAGACCCATCGTGGAATATTTAAACTGTTCAGACTGGGAAGTGTGCGAACAAACGTAGACCACATTTCGATGACCTCAGGTGAGACTTCATCGTCCCATTCGGACTGCTCAACCCATAATCGCTGCATTATTAACTTAGCTTCCACGATACACGGGCCAACCAGTCCTAGGGGATCAAACACCTGACTGATTACAGAAAGAATGTGCCGCTTTGATATTTTTTCTTTTGTGGAAATGTTAATTGAAAAGGATAAGGTGTCAGTATCAGAAAACCAGTGTAAACCCAAAGTTTTAGATGACTGGGAGTGACTGGACAAGTCTAATGAACTAGATTTCCCTACGTTACCTACTGCTTTGAGGATTTCCGGACTATTAGATTGCCACTTTCTTAAGAAAAAATGAGCAGATGAAAGAATGGAATTAACTTGTTTCACTAGGTCTATAGTTTCCGATATTGTAGAACTGCCGCCCAAGTAATCATCTACATAAAAATCCCGTGAAATTGCAGACCTCACGTTGTCTGTGGTAGCTTCATCCGCAAGACTTACCAGACATTTTGTTGCTAAATAAGGTGCAGATGATGTCCCATAAGTGACTGTATTTAATCTGTAAGTCTTTAACGGTTCTTTGGGATTTTTTCTAAAAATAATTTGCAGTAATGATCGTTGTGAATGAGCTACTTCTATGCAACGATACATTTTTTCTATGTCACTAGTAACAACATATTTGTGTTGACGAAATCTCAGCAAAATAGAAAATAAATCATCCTGTACCTTAGGCCCTACCATTAGAATATCGTTAAGAGATACCTTGGAGGAAGTAATGGCAGATGCGTCAAATACAGCTCTCAGCTTCGTTGTCGTACTGGATTCGCGAATTACCCCGTGATGAGGTATAAAATACTCGGTGTCCTTGTTTGAATGAGGCCTTGACTTGTTAACTTCAGTCATGTGACCAAGGCTTTCGTACTCATCCATGAACTCGATGTATCTGACCTTGAATTCTGGCTCCCGTTGAAAGCGACGTTCTAGCGAAAGAAAACGGTGTTTCGCCATATTGTACGAGTCACCTAATACGCTTGGATCGGCTTTCAAAGGCATAGTAACAATAAATTTACCGCTATCATTACGAATGGTTTTTTGTTTGAAACTTAATTCACAATCTCGTTCCTCTTGAGACAGGGCGTGCTTAGGAGAGATGGAGTCCAGCTCCCAAAACCTTGACAAATCAGGTTGTTCGGTCGAGTGGGCAAAATTACAAAAATGTGAGCCTTTTTTAAAAGACGAACGAAGCTGAGAAACTGGACCAGACACTATCCAACCAAATTTGGTTTCATATAGCTTAGGCATGCGCTTACCTAAATCAATGGTAGCAGTGCCTATAACGCTCCAAAATATTTCTGCGCCTACTAATATGTCAATGACAGTAGGAATATTAAATGTAGGGTCTGCTAAACGAAGACTTGACGGAATGGGAAGATGTAACTATACTCCGTGCAGATAAAGGAAACGCTACGGTTATCATGGATACATCGGACTACAATGCTAAAATACAAGATCTATTGTCGGACGCAAGTACATATAAATCAGTGAAAACTGATCCTACCAAAAAGGTGTTAACAACCACCACCACCTTGGTTAAGAAACACTCCGAAGCATTAAGTCTAGATGTCACGTACTTAATACCTACATGCGCGAAACCACCTAAACTGTATGGGTTACCCAAGATACACAAACCAAACGCCCCGCTACGTCCTATTGTAAGCCAAATCGACACACCAACCTACAGATTGGCTCAACACGTTGCGAAAATACTCTCACCACTCAGAGGCAAGACGACAGCGTTTGTGAAGGATTCATACCACTTTGTCAATGAGATTAAACATCTACGTCTACATGACAATGAAGTAATGGTTAGTTTCGATGTACAATCCTTGTTTACATGCCTACCAGTTAAGGATTGTACTGAAATTGTTTCCAAGAAGCTAGCAGAGAATAACTTACCTTTAGAATATGCAGAACTCCTTGAACACTGCCTCACATCTGGCTACCTGCTGTGGAACAACAATTTCTATGTACAAATAGATGGTGTAGCGATGGGCTCGCCTGTTTCCCCTGTAGTTGCCGATATATTCATGGAAGATTTCGAGGAGACAGCCTTAAAAACAGCTCCTTTCACTCCCAGGTTTTATAAACGGTACGTAGATGACACTTTCACAATTTTACCATCTAATCAAGTAAATGCATTCTTAAAACATCTTAACTCCATCAATAACAAAATTCAATTCACTATGGAGTTGGAGGATAATAAATCTCTTGCCTTCTTAGACATTTTAGTCAAACGTAATCCTGATCAGACAATAAGTCACACTGTGTATCGCAAAAAGACCCATACAGATAGGTACCTAAACGGTGAATCTCACCACCACCCTAAACAGTTAGCTACCGTGGGAAAATCTTGTTTCAGAGAGCACACGGACTCTGTGATGACAGACACCTTGCCGCTGAGCTTCAACATGTCAAGCAAGTACTGCGAGACAACAAGCTCCAAATTCCACGGCCCCGTCACAGAAACCGAGTGAAGCCAGCCACAGTTGATCGTTTACCTGCTGTACTACCATACGTCAGAGGTGTCACAGACAAGATTGGCTACATCCTGAAGCGAGCTTCAATTAAAACATACTTCAAGCCGCCCAAGAAGATTAGTCAGTCCTTACCATCCGTCAAGTGTCACATACCTCTACAAGATGCAGGAGTTTATAAACTAGATTGTGACTGTGGCCTCTCTTACATCGGTCAAACAAAACGAAGCATAGGGACCCGCGTTAAAGAACACATAGCTGACGTGAAACACCGCCGCTCAACGAAGTCTGCAGTCGCCGAACATGCTGAAGGCTCCAGCCATTATATTAGATTTGACCAACCACAGATCCTCGCTAAAGAACCCAAATTCCTACCTAGGATGTTTCGCGAGGCTATTGAAATTAAAAAACACCCTAATTTCAATAGAGAAGATGGCTGGAAGATATCACCTACTTGGGACCCAATAATACATAAACTCAAGGCCAAACCCAAGAGCAGCGCTGCAAGACATCAAGACACAGTGAGCTCATATTGCGTAGGTCGGAACTCAAATAATTAGTTAAAATATGAAGGTAGAACGAGCAACATCTACTGTCAAGACGAACGCCATCTCAGTCTGCCCGTGACCATGATACCTGCAAAGGTGTCGAAACGTCGGGACTTAAAATCTAAATACAAACCGCGATAAAATCCGTAAAAGTAGTTTTATTTCAATGTCTAACATTCGCGTAAACCTAAGAAGATAGTGGAATTTATTTATGCCATCGATATAATCGCTGCTATGTATTAAAGAAATGAAGGTGTCTCTGAATTCTAGCCAGTACTGGTAACTCCCGTCAAACTGCGGTAAATTAATTTTAGGTAAGCGAACAAAGTTATTTTTAAACGATGCACCTGGTTTCGTGTCCATTATAGTGCCCGTCTCCGAACCCTCACGCTCAGCACCGCTGGTCTGGAGCTGGCTGCGCGCCTTGGCAATCAATGTGTGGTACTGTCCAGGGAATTTCAGGGATTCCAAAGGAAACTCAATAATTGTGTACTTAATATATTTGTTATGCCTCAGACACGTACAGGGTCTTAGCGGAATGAATTTTTAAAAGTCATGGACACACAGATACAAAAACCTAAAACTAATTATGCCTAATTGCCGGGACGCGTTGCGTTGCTCTTAAAACGACTGCAGGCGCTGCGCTCGAACATGCCCCCGGACGTTGAAAGATGCTGGTGCACTTTCAACCAGATGCAGACTCAACGGGTAGTGGGCAGATTCTGTTAAAGGCTCGTCGTACCACTCCAGCAGATGTTTTGATGTCCGCAACTCTAACAATCCCATCAGACCCTGGATGAATGGCGACGACTCTTCCCAATCTCCATTTAAGGGGAGGTAAATTGTCCTCCTTGATGACCACTAAGGTACCCAGTTTAAGTGTGTCCTTACAACTGCGCCACTTTGTCCTTTGCTGCAGCTCAGACACATACTCCTTACTCCAACGAGACCAAAAATGCTGCCGCAACTGCTCAACACGTTGGAAGCGTTTCAAAGAAGACGTGGAGTAGTCCTGGAGATCTTGCTGTGGAAGTGAAGTGAGAGGCCGGCCGATAAGAAAATGCCCTGGGGTCAGTGGGGTGCAATCTGCTGGATCGGATGATAGCGGTGTCAGTGGACGTGAATTTAAAATCGCCTCAATCTGAACTAATGTGGTGTTAAGTTCCTCAAAAGTTAGGTGACAATTTCCCAACACTCGCCTAAGGTGAAATTTGGTCGCTTCCCAAAGTCCGCCGAAATGAGGTGTATACGCGGGAATGAAATGGAAATTGATCCCGGTGTTAGCCAGTTGTTCGACCAAGGAATCACAATTAGCTTTAAGGAATTTCGAAAGTTCATTGCATGCACCGACGAAATTAGTGCCGTTATCTGAATAGATATCATTCGGTTTCCCCCTCCGCGAGATGAAACGAAATAATGCCAGTAAATACTTGTCACTAGTTAAGTCACTCACCAGCTCCAAGTGAATAGCCTTGGTGGTAAAGCACACAAAGATTGCTATATACACTTTTACTAGCCTACATCCGCGACCTTGTCTGCTAGCAGCTATAATGGGACCAGCATAGTCCACACCAGTGCATTCGAAAGGAAAGCCACCTGGAAGGATACGCTGCTGCGGCAAATTGCCCATCAAAGGTGTGAGGGTTTTACCCGCTAAACGTGAACAACGCAAGCACTTACGATAACAGCCTTTTGCTAAACTTCGTCCGCCAATAGGCCAGTAAGAATCCCTTATGGAAGCCAGTAATAACTGTGGGCCTGCATGCATCAACTTAACATGTTCATGATCGAATAATAACTTCGTAAATATATGAGTGGACTGTAAAATGATAGGGTGCTTTTTATTAAATGAAAATGTTGAATTACCTAAGCGTCCTGCAACACGCATTATCTTATCTTTATCTATAAAGACGTTAAATTTAATGAGGGAGCTTTTAGAAGGCAACTTTTGATTATTAATAAGTAATCGGTACTCAGGAAAGGATTCCATTTGACACGTGATTATAATAACATTTAATGCATCCTGCAACTCCGCATGCGACAGAAATTTAGTAGGTGATTTAATTTTCCTACATAATCTAACAAATCTTAAAACATATGCTACACTACGGATAAGCCTTAAGTAACTTGAATACCGACTAAAATCTAAAAGATTATAATTGACACTATTGCTAACGTTAGCACTCAATGATACTTGAGGTCGAGTTTCAGGCAGCTGATCTAACTCTAATGATTGGTGCTGAGAGGGCCAATGAGACTGCGGAAGCTTCAAAAAACTGGGACCACTCCACCACAAGTCCGTCGATTGCAGAACGCTAATATCCACTCCACGAGATAGTAGGTCTGCAGGGTTCTTGTCGGTCGGGATGTGTCTCCAAGTACAGTGCCCCGCCTTGTCTAAGACTTCAGCAACGCGATTGCGTACGAATGGCTGAAGCTTAGAAGGCAACATCTTCAACCATCCCAACACAACGGTGGAGTCAGTCCAGCAATAGACGTGAGTGAACTTAACTCGCAGTGAACTCACGACTTTTTCACACAACCGAGCTCCGACTACAGCACCACATAATTCCAACCTTGGAATAGTGGTTGGCTTAATCGGCGCCACTCGACTTTTAGCGACTAACAGACGAACCATGCATTCACCCTCATCATTGGCGCTGCGTACATATACGCATGCACCATACGCACGCTCCGATGCGTCTGTAAATACATGCAGTTCTAGCAGACTACTAAAACGACAAACAACAACACGTGGAACACGAAAATTATTTATAAGTGGTAATGTTCTCACCAAAGTGTTCCAACTGGAATGTAATGCAGGAGTTAATGGCTCATCCCATGAGAGTTTATCTGACCACATACGCTGTAAAAATATTTTCATGGTAACTACGCAAGGAGATAAAAGTCCTAGAGGGTCAAATATACGTGCAATAGCAGAAAGTATATCACGCTTAGTCACAGAATCCTTAAAAGGTAGTGGGGAACTTGAAAATCCTAACTCATCAGAGGTAGCAAACCAGTCGAGTCCTAATAATTTATTAGATTCACTAGCTCCTACATCTAAATCTAATGACGACTGAGAATCCCCGTGAACTAATGCAGGCACGTTGGACCTCCACTTTCTGAGTGGCATGCGAGCTGACGCGAGTGCGTTGGTGACCTCCGTGCGAATGAACTCGAGCTCGTTAACGTCATCAGCTCCAGTCAACAGGTCATCAACGTAAAAATCATGGATGATAACATCAGCTATCCTATCTCTGTTACCTGAACACGACTTACCTACAGAACTCGAAGAGATTTTAATGGCATCGTTACGATAGTCTAAACCAACCTGTTTTAAACAACGCGTGGCGAGAAACGGTGCACTTGCCGTACCATATGTCACGGTATTTAGCTTATAAACCTTGACAGGATCAGAGACATCATCACGCCAAAGAATCTGCTGCAGGTACCTATCAGATGGGTGGACGAATATACATCTATACATCTTCGCGACGTCGGCCGATAAGACAAACTGATGTTGCCGAAACCGAAGAAGTATAGACAAGAGATCGTCCTGCACCGTAGGACCTACCATCTGCACATCATTAGAAGAAAATCCTGAGGAAGTAACAGAGCTTGCATTAAAAACTACGCGAAGCTTAGTTGTAGTGCTACTTTCACGCAGTACCCCATGATGTGGTATGAAATATCCATTGGGACTGTCACAATGCCTAATTTCGGTCATATGTCCTAATGTCTCATACTCAGACATGAAGTCGCAGTATAGCTTACTGAACTCAGGCTTCGACTTCAGTCTCCGTTCCAAACTGGACAGACATTTAGAAGCCCTTTGGAAGGATTCTCCTAAAACAGAAGGACTTTGCTTTAACGGAATACGAACACAAAAATGACCGCTATCTAAACGTGTCGTATTCTTAATAAAATGCTCCTCACATAATTTTTCCTCTGGAAAATAATTAGAGGATTGTGAGTTTACCTCTTCCAGATTCCAAAACTTTACTAAATCGGTTTGAATTTTATTAAAACTATCAACGCTAGAGGAATCGGATTGAGTAAAATTGCAAACAATGTCAGCTGATTTACCGTTATTATAGGTAACAGGGCCAGAAACTATCCAGCCTAACACTGTCTCACATAATACTGGCTTACCTATACCTAGTCTGATTGTCTGCGAACCAACCAAGTCCCAGAAGAGATCAGCACCTATTAATAAATCTACCTCTGAAGGTTTATAAAAGGTGGGGTCGGCTAAACAAATATCATCGGGAATATTAAGATCAGAAATGTCGACTTCGCGACACGGCAATACACCCGTTAACGATGGCAAAACGAAACAATAAAACTTAGAACTATAGCTATTATCTAATGACGTCATTTTAATATGACACATTTTGCCTACGCGTGAACTCACATTATTTATGCCGCATACTGATCCATTTACCTGACTAGTATCTAAGTTAAGCCGTCTACATAAATGTTCTGTTATGAAACATGAAGTACTACCACTATCAAGCAGGGCTCGCACTATGTGCTGACGATCATATTGATCACATAACTTGATGAGCGCGGTAGATAATAAAACTCCGCCACCGTGTTGTTTACGCTCGCCAAAAAATGAACCGACGACGTCCGCGGCCAACGTTAAGTTATTAGCAGTCGCATTATTAGTGCGAGCCACGGCGTCAGTGAGCGATGACGTTGACACGGAATGAGACGAGCTACTGTGTACTACGTTGTTATCGCGAGGCGTTGAAGCACCTTTGTTCTCTGAATGTATCAACGTATTATGTCGGCGCTTACAAATCTTACATCCCGGCTTCCTGCAACGGTTAGCAAAGTGACCTGCGTTAAAACAATTGTAGCACACCTTATAATTAGGTATTAATTTAAGACGGGCGTCTATACTGAGTGCAAGAAACTGTGAGCAGCGAGACAATACGTGATCACCTTTACAGTGCGGACATAACCTATTTAAATCAGTGCTGGAAATATGAGAATTCTGTGACACGACCATACTCGTAGATTTGAGTTTATTAGGAGGGGAACTAGGTTTACTTTGAGTGGAATGATTACTACTATGGCTTTTTAAATCTAAAGTTTCTAACAACACAGCGCGATCACGAAGAAACTGCATGAATGCATCAAATGTTATGATGGTTTCCTTGTCCATACGACTTTTGTGCTGCTCCCACTCACGATACGTAACATTATCTAACTTACGAGTGACTAAATAAATTAATAGTGTCCCAATGCTTCACGGGCTCACCTAAAGATCCTAACGCACGTAAGTTTTTATTAAGTTGGTCAATCAATCCTTTTAACGCAACGGAAGATTCCTTAGAAATGGCGTTAATATTAAATAAGGATGAGACGTGATTATGTACCAATAAACGTTTATTATCATAGCGCTCACAAACTAGCTTCCAAGCTATATCATAATTGCTTGCGGAAAACTCAATGGCATGGATCACAACAGCAGCAGATCCCTCCAGCGACGCTCGCAAGTAGTGGAATTTGTTAACTTGGTCAATATCATCATTACTGTGAATGAGGCTAGTAAAAGTGTCACGAAACTCTAGCCAATTACTATAGCACCCATCGAACTTTGGTAGCTGTATAGTGGGCAACTTAACAGGTTTACGTTGACTAATACGCGTACATTTATCACTGCTAACAGACTCCTTATCATCATTATTGTACTTACATAGCAACTCCTGCGATCTAGATAGTGCTTTGTAGTATAGTGACTCAAACTCAGAACGCTCCGAAAATTGTGCTTTGACGTCTTCTACCATACATTCTAGTCGCAACTGAACCTCATCGTACTGCTCATACAAACTTTCGATCTTTCCCATACGCAATTGCAACTCCTTAACCTCACAACTAGTTAACTGCTTGTCACATGATGCATCAAGGTAATTAATAAAGGCAGTCAAGCGACCCTTGAAGCTTCCTCGCTTCTTAACCAGTTCTCTTTCTTCGGACATATTGGGAACCGAGTGCAGTCGACCTGGAATTTGTTGAATAAGTACTTAGATTTAATTTATACAACACAATTTATGAATAAGTCTGTACCTATATAAAACAATAATATTTATATGTATAACGATCAATATATAAGGTGATTTTAATGTAAATAGTCAACAATATTAGTTACTGTAAATAATGTAAATATAAATGATGATTTAAAATATCGACTTTTAATTACGACAAATTCCACAATAACTATACACAGTAATATAATACCTACTCGTCAATAATTTAAGAAGCAATAACTAACTAAATAATTATTAAATACACATACGGTCACTAATGAGTTAAGAATTAACAACTTTAACACTGACTTAACACCGATTTAACAATCTACCTACGCACAAATTAACGATGTGAATAAAACTAACAAGTTAGAATGCAGCCGTACAAATTATAAATGTAGTTAACTATTACTACTGTACCTAGATAATATTACGATACGTATAATTGTAACAGCTAGCAAAACTAAATTATGTACTAACTATTCACAATGCAACAGGTACCTAAAAGTTAATTAACACATGAAAGTTGAAGAAAAAATAACACTAACCTGGTTTAATCCTTAATTACACTATTATACTACCTGATCGAGTGTTGGGTGATATTTATTTTAATAATTCTTAACACCGTAATGAATTTAGAGTCCTTTGTTCACGTTACCACACTTAACCGGCTTATCACCTCCTTGGTAAAATCCAAAATAATCCCCAATTTCCTTGATTCTTATTAGGTTCTTCTATTATCCAAATAAATCCGGTTCGGTAGGACCAAACAATGTCCAGGAAATTTCAGGGATTCCAAAGGAAACTCAATAATTGTGTACTTAATATATTTGTTATGCCTCAGACACGTACAGGGTCTTAGCGGAATGAATTTTTAAAAGTCATGGACACACAGATACAAAAACCTAAAACTAATTATGCCTAATTGCCGGGACGCGTTGCGTTGCTCTTAAAACGACTGCAGGCGCTGCGCTCGAACAGGTACCGTTCTTCAATCTGATATCGTTCCACGTACTCGTCTTCGGGTTTCGTTGACGCTAACTCGATCTCCATCTGTAATGCATCGAAAATATCGTATACAGCTTCAAATTTGCTCAAGCGGCCTTCTAAATCAATCCGTTGAAGTTCGGATGTAAGCTTTGAAGAAGAAAGAACAGTAATGTACTTTTCAAAGTTGGTAAGCTTCGCTTTAATGCCACTGCGCTGTTTTACTAATTTATCGATATCCATGTTGCACTTAAAAAGAATTGAAAAGCCTTTAAAAACTTTTAAGACTTGAAATTAATTCAAAGCAAAAGAAAAAACGGTTTATTTTAAATAAAACTATCAAAGCAAGTAGCAAATTATCGAATAAATCAATTCAAAAGAACAGCCAGCTGACTAATTAACCGTTAAGTTGCATAAAAAAGTTAAGTCGGTAGCAAGCACAACTGATGCAAGAACAAAGGAGGTGAGTCACCGTACGAGAACGCAACCGGTCTACAGGTACGGCGCACTGACTAAACCCGTTATTGGTACTAATTAGCACGGTAAACATGCGCGATAAAGCGATTGCGAATAACTTTAACACTGGTTTTAATAGATGGAATGCTACCAATCAACCTGTCTGTCTTAATAAAGGCGAAGTAAGCGAAAGTGGGAAGAAAATTTTGATTTTAAAACACACTAATAAGTGAAATGGATGAATAGGAAAAAGGCAATTAATTGGAACGACTCACAGAGGTCCTTAACCGTTTCGCTAGTTGATTTCTTCAAACTGCGACGGCGATTTTGATGATCGATGACGGTTGACATTTAAATCCTTTTCAACGGTTTACTTGAAGACTCCTTATTCTTGTTTACTCCTGGATGTTTCCCGGTAGATGGACCATGTTCATGATCATATTCAGGAGCTCAGGGAGATTAAGAAATGAGTGGACTGTATACTCAATTAACAAATATATTGAAAACAATGAAAAATAGTAACGGTACAGAAACGTTGCTTGGTACGCGAATGTCGTTGAAGCCGTCTGGTAGTGAAGTGATCCCCACCGCCGCCGCCGCTCGCCGCTCGCCGCGCGCAGGTGGTTGACCCCGCGCCCGCGCCTCAGCCGCCGGTGTCGCCGTCCACATGCTCACGCGCTTGGTGCGTGAACATAATTTATTACGTAATTTTGAAAATCAGGATCAACATTAAATGATTTTTTATCATAAAGACTATAAAGTATGTCCCTACTTATTCTAATGCCTTTAGTAGCCCACTTATTGAATTTTAATTTAAAATTTATTTTAATCTCCTTTAAAGGACACATTTTCTGAAACGAATTCCGTATAATTAATGTAAAATCTCGGTATGTTATTAATGGTCACCCATCCACGGACCAACCGCGGCGAGCGCGGCTTTACCTGTAATATCGGTCAAAGCGTACGGCTTACACTTAGCCACGAGCTCCTCATATAATATTATTAAGGTATAATCAAAAAATTCATAAATATAATAAGTGACTCTATTTCATGAACTCGGAAAAGTGATGATACGTGGAATGTGTAAACAACAAAATATTGGTATGTAACTTAGTCATAAGAAGATAGCAGTATATTTTAATGGCAGAAAAATTAAAACTCTTATATGATAATTTATATGAAATTATAAAATATTTGATAAAAAATTGGTCCAGATAGGAGGAAAGGTAATATTATAGTAGTAAAGTTAGGTGAGGCTGATAATTTGGTTAAAGAATATAACACTTTTTTAGAATATTTTACTACAACCAAAAGCTCTTTAAATACGAGTGTATGTTTAATTATTAAAGAACTTTGTTCTAAATTTGATAGATTATGTCGTTCCATCGTTTCGTGCAAAAAGCATTTCTAGGCTACCCACTCGTGAAAATATGATTTATCCAAACTTAATATTATAAATGCGAAAGTAACTCTGTCTGTCTGTCTGTCTGTCTTTGCTTCACGCCTAAACTACTGAACCGATTTGTGTGAAATTTGGTACAGACATAGTTTGGAACTTGAGAAAGGACATAGGATAGTTTTTATTACAAAAAATAAAATAAAAAATAAAATTTATTCCGGACATACAGCGCCATCTATTGGTCAAGCGTCGGCATCAATTCAGTACTGAAAATTCATCGGAAAAATGTAAATATATAGTAAAAAGGTATGAAAATATATCTATTAGTACTATATGTGTAAGCCCTTTTTGGATATAAATAATTTAAATTTGATCATGTTGGCGAGGTTAATAGAGGTTAATAGTTGTTTTTAAAATTTATAGATGGAGTTGCGCATTTTCTTCTATACATCTAATAAAACAGTAAATTACAACATTCTTTTGCCGGGGGTCAGATTTCATGTTACAGTATCAATTATGAATTACTGAATTGATAGCAGTAAAAAATTGAGAGAATGTTTTTGGTAAATCGTAGACGGTTGTTAGCTATTTTTAAACACGCAACTATATCTAGGTAATACGGGGTGGAGCTTTAAATTTCCAAATTCATTTTCTCATCTGCACACGTAAATTGGCATTATTGACATATAAACAAAAGGTAACTATGGCAGGCTACGGTAGCCATAGCGACCATTCTTCATTGTGATTGAAGTATACTTTTTGGAAAACTAGCTGTCGTAGTAAACAGCTTGGTGGTTGTAGGATTGGAAATGGATGTCCATGCTGCAGGTTCAAATCCAGGTGTTAATTATTGTATTTTTGTTCTTGAGTCCTTTTTGTTACATACGTTTGAATGTTTTGTTACTCAAGTTCAAGCTATGGCAGGCTACGGTAGCCATAGCGACCATTCTTCATTGTGATTGAAGTATACTTTTTGGAAAACTAGCTGTCGTAGTAAACAGCTTGGTGGTTGTAGGATTGGAAATGGATGTCCATGCTGCAGGTTCAAATCCAGTTGTTAATTTTTGTATTTTTGTTCTTGAGTCCTTTTTGTTACATACGTTTGAATGTTTTGTTACTCAAGTTCAAGTCTCAGTCGAGCTAACACTTTTTGTGTTCTATTAGGTTAACTTTTATTAGTTTAAATCTTTGTATCATTTTGTTGTTTCTTTCGCAATGAGCAACAACTTTATGTCGTGCATTTTTTACTAGACCGATGCATAAGCTCAAAATTATTATGTTTGTATTTTAAATTTTAAGTGTGTCATCATTGCAGATCAAGCATGTCATATGCTGTAAAGAACGTCTGGCGTAAATGCCCTGACCATAGATATAAATCTATGGCACCGACATTTACTCCTGAATTGAAAAATAAGATTCCTCATAGATCATTTTATAGTTGTGATCTATGAGGAATCTTATTTTTCAATTCAGGAGTAACTTTTTTAAATTATTTCATCAAAGTAATGTGTAATGTTTTCTGCTGGTCATCTATAGAATTCCATGGACAAGTTTTTTTTTGTATTTGTAAATTTTTATTGTTTTAACTCAAAACCCAATGATCTTTTATGATATAATTTTTTAAGTAAGTACTTACTCTTTAATATTCATTTTAAGGTAGCTTGCTACACGGGTTTTAATGCGTTGATCCAGATAAATCTTCTATTTTTTCGTTTACAAATTTCATTTAGTTTGTGTACCTATTTACTGGAAGCTTGGCCCAAAAACTAAAATAAAATAAACTTTCTATCGCATTCTCTACATTTTAAAATTAATATTGCATCATTTGAGCTCAGCACCTTATGCTGGGCAGTATCATCATCATCCACAGAACTTTTCCTCCCACTGTTGGGCATAGTTCTCCCCTTTTTCGTGCCATTTTCTACGGTCCTGTGCCAGCCTCATTCAGACTCGACCCGAGACTTTAACTATGTCATCGACCCATCTTGCTCCCGGACGACCGACGCTTCTTTTGCCATGCCATGGCCACCATTCTGTCACCGTCTTAGTCCACCTGCCGTCATTTCGTCTGGGCAGCATAAAGCGACTTTATTGTAAAGGATACAGCCCCAGTCCAAGGCTTTGATCAGGGAAGAATGCGGTTGTCCTTGGTCTATTACTTAGTTTCCAGTCATAAATAATTTTAACCACAGTTTTGGTAGTTCTGATCCTGCGCCTCTCTATTGTCAACGTTTTCTTTCAGTTTCACGGGTCTCAGGTAAATACCTTATTAAAATGGAGCCTGCTTATCTCAGTCGTTCATCCCTTTAAAAACAACACACTCGCACACTCTTTTGCCTTTCATTAGCAGCCACCATTACCAGACCACATAGTTCCTAGCTGCTAAGTTCCTTAACTTATTTCCACATATACTCTAGGCTTAGGCACCGCACTGACATCTGGTAGCTATTAACTAAGATGAGAACACTACCTTAGTCTTAAAACCGGACTTCACCAAAGCAGAGATGAGAAGAGCGGAGCGTAAATAATATTGATATCTACTTTCAATTTTACTGCGTAGTTCAGTATTTCGAATTTCGGGGTTTCGAACCAAAACCCCGATCTCGGTAGTCTTACTAGGGACTGCTGTACCAACGAAATACTATTGCAAAAGAAAAAAAGCGGTAAATTGTTTTTTTTGGCACGTGTCAAGCAATATTTGTGACAAAACTCTAGGTTCCACATCTGATACATTTTGCGTATAGCAGACTACTTAGAAACATTCATCTAGCGAAACAAGATAATATTGAAGTGTTCATGTGTTTTGTAAATTTTTAAATATATAAAAAGAACATTCTGAAGCCGTTGTCTAGGTAGTTCGTGATGGTGACCCTCTATACCACAGTCTAATTTATATTTATTCGCACAGATGACTGATATGAACGCGAACATCGTCGCGGGTACAGCTAGTTGATAATTATTTATATCGTAAAATTTGGTAAAATACTGACTTTAAAAGGAGTATCAATTATATTAAAGGATTATTAAATAGATTTTTCAGGTAAATAAAAAAACTGTTTAAAAATTCATTCCCATCCGTTTCCAAGCAGGGACCTGGGCAGGTATGTTACTATTTACTTACGTGCATTTGGATGAAGTGTTTGAACTAACACATACAATTAAAGCTGAACTTCTGAGCTATTGATTAAATAATTTCAGAATACAATGCATGCAGTAATAACAGAAAAAAAGTTCATTTTCAAATTGTCACACGAAAAAATTCATCACCATCCGTGTTTAGATTTTTTTAAATAACGTCTGTTTGATACGCGATCTCTAATTCGGCCTTGTTGCTATGCGGTTATAACAGTCAGTGTTCCGCGACATCGGAGCGGGAAGGACGTGCGCCTATCACTGTCGCAGTTACATTCATTCTTCACAACGATTATAGTGCTTCGTCCGCAAAGTGACTCATTACATTCCCTTGATTTAAAAAACAACTGCAGTAAGTAGTTAATTTTAAATGCTTCATATATTTACCCCTAGAACTAATTTTGATTTTATATTAATATTTAACTCATACTCTAGTTGATAACAATTATATCCTAGAAAATGTTTAATTTTTTCATTCATCTCCACTTCATTACCGTCTTTACTCTCCAATTTTTTGAGGGATGGTAATGAACGGGTTTTGGAAGAAAATGAATAATTTTTATCTTAACTAAATACAATGTTTATTACAGTTCAGAGCCTATTATTTGCATGTTTGTTTATGTTTTTGCATTTATATATAGATGAGTGAAGTTATACAATCATAATATATTTCATATTTTTTCAGAATTAACATGGGGAAACCTCGTAAAAAGTTAACGAGAGAAGAAAAGCTAGCAAAAGATAGGTTACGTAAACGTGAAAAATATGCACAAATAAAAGAAAATCCTGAGTTATATTCTATACAAAAAGAAAAAGAAAGACTCAGATATTTAGCGAGGAAAGAGAAGAAGAAGATTTGCAGCATTAAAGACATGACTCCTAGGTCACAACGAGAACAAAGAAGACATTGGCGGAAAAATTCACTAAAATACTTAGAAAGAAAAGCAGAGAAAAAGAAATTAGAGATGATATTGATGGAAAACTCACCGCCCCAGAGTGACTCGGGTGAATTTGAAAATCTAGAACCTCCCAGACCAGATCCTTTGGTGCTTGCTGAACAAGGTCAAAGTCAAAATAAGCCTGATCAATTATCTATTGCAAAGAACAAAATTAGGCGTGTACGTTATAATTATATAAAAACAATAAAGAAACTAAAAGATAGAATTAGTAAACTAGAAAGAGAAAAGGATGTTTTACGTAAACGAAGAAATGAAACACAAAAAGTGTGTGACTCTGTTGAAAAAAGAGTAGACGAAGCATTGTCTGATATTCAAACAGAAAAGAAGAATGAAATAAAAAAGAAATTGCTCTTTAGTGAAACTTTGTCACGAAACCTGGAAGAAAGCTATAGAACTGCTAATAAAAAAGACAAAAGAAGCTTTATGAATGCGATAGTCAAAGATGATAAAAGATTAAGAAAATATAAATTGCTACACAAATTGCCATTTTCTCGAATACAAAAAAACATAATGATTAATCGAATCCAGGCTTTTTTTGAAGAAGATACAAATAGTAGAGTTGCAGCAGGTAAAAGAGAGTTTATAAAGAAGACAGGTGAGAAGAAACAAAAGCGGTATTTAAATGATAATTTAAAAAACTTGCATGGTAAGTTTATTAAAGAACAATGTAAAGTAAGTTATTCAATGTTTTGTAAATATAGACCCTTTTGGGTAGTTTTTCCAAAAACAGACCTTGATACTTGTCAATGTAAACTCCATTCAAACGTTGAGTACTTGATCAAGGCTTTAAAAAACGCGAAGATCATAACTGAAAACACAGGAACAGATGTTATCAATAGTCTGTGCTGTAATGTAAAGCAAAAATGTCTACAGCGTACATGTGAATTCTGTTTAAACAAAGTTTTGAACTATCACGAATTTCAGAATGACAAAATCATTATTTTCTATCAGTGGGTTGTAGAGAAAAAGCCGTACACAGTAAAAGAAAAAACACAAAAGATTAAAATAGTCTCCATAAAAAAGAAATTTGAAGATTATCCGCGAAATGTTATATACAAATTAGAGTCAACTTTAGACGCATTCCTTAGGCACAATCTTAATATTATAGTACAGTATGACGTTATAAAACAACTGAAACAAAATTTGAACGAAAAGGAGATACTAGTGCACATAGATTTCAGTGAGAATTATTGTTTGAAATATAATCAGGAAATACAATCCTTCCATTTCGGAGGAAGTAGAGAACAAGTATCCTTATACACAGGGGTTGTTTACTATAAAGACAGTGATGGTGGAACATTTAAAACCAAATCTTTTTGTACAATTAGTAATTGTTTGCAACATGATGCTAAAGCCATTTGGGCTCATCTACGACCTATTTTAAAGATGATAAAATCTTTAGTGCCGTATGAAACAGTACACTTCTTATCCGATTCTCCCTCAAGCCAATATCGGAATAAGTACATATTTTATTTGATCACAAAATTTAAAGATATTGATCAAAATATAAGTAAAGTTACTTGGAATTATCAAGAATCCGGTCACGGCAAGGGAGCTCCGGACGGTATTGGTGCTGTTGTAAAACGAACTGCCGATAATTTTGTCAAATATGGTGGAGATGTTGGTTCTTTTGAGGATTTTTGGGCTTTGGTCACTAAAAACATACCAAATGTGCATTTTGAGATGGTAATGGAAAGCGAAATTAAAGAAATAATATTACCGCCTAATATTCCCGGATTCAAAGGCACGATGAAAGTTCATCAAATTATTTGGACAGCTGATTGTACGAAAACTATAACTTTGCGTAGATTAAGTTGTTTCGAGTGCCATGATTGCCGCATTTCTTGTATGCATAATAAGCATTTAGGATTTCTTTGTTTTGATAAGTGTGACGAGGATGAGATCAATTTATCTGTTGTTCAGTGTGATCAGAATGAAGTTACATGTACCAATGACAATGAGTCTATATTAAGCATAGATACGTCCACAATTTTAAATAACATAGATGATTCAGATGTTTTCAACAACTTACAACCTCTAGCAGGGCCAATTGATTTACAGCTATCACCGTTGGTAAATGTAGCTGCATCTACGTCCGAGCCCAAATCGCCAAAATTAATATTTTATCTGACGTAAAATTAACTTGGCAAAATCATAAATTTTATAGGAAACTAAAAGAAAATCTGGTTCCGAAAAGTTTGACTCCAGCATTTAACTCTGAACACCAACGGCAATTCGAATCATTTATTAATTTGAATAAGACTGGTAAATCAAACAAAGATGATAATAAATATTATGAAGAATCAGATGACAGTGAGGATTATAATATTTTTTAAGGAAACGCTTATGATTGATTTTATTTAGATTGTTACCCTGAAGCAGTGATTATTGTGATTCTGCATCTAAGACCAAAAACTTATAGTTCCTATTATTAATAATCTTATTTTTTGTCAGCACCTTACTGACTTATAATAAAAACAAACGATTAAACTACCGTTAATCATTTGTTTTTATTGGGCCATAAAAAACTGTGATTAACCAATCTTTTCTTAATATTGATTGAACGGAAACTAAAGTCAGAATAGAAATAAATGTTGATTTTCAATATAATATTTGTTTTATTCGCATTCAGATCTATTTTCACAGTTATTGTGCGGTAGGTATTTCATTACCATCCGCTTAAAAAATTACCATCCCAGCTCAATTCATTACGTTCCTTCCTCTTTTCATTACCATCCAATCATGAAATTTCAATTATCATTTTCTCCGTAACTAAACAAGATAAAATAGTGCCTTTGAGTTTTTATAAATCTGTTAACGACCTGAATTCGACTTTTTACAAAAAAATGCAATATATCTAAAAAAAATTAGATTCTTCAAAACGGTGTTTTTTGCACGAAACGGTGGAACGACTATGAGCAGATTTCTGATTTATGCTCACAAAAACCGTGTAAGTCAGCAAATATGGCAACTACGTGTAAATTTGACTTAATTTTTTTTTTAATTTATTGCCAGTCTGTTCAGATGACGAGAAAAGCATAAAACAATTAATTGATGGCATTGAATATTATAAATCAGAGTTAGACGAAAATTCACATCAAAAACTAATTAATTTCGTTTTAAAATGTAGACTTTCGCAAGCCGCAATTGAAATTGTCCTCATCATAATTATGTTTGTATTAATGAATTTATAAACGATCTGAAAACCAAACTACTGCCTAAAAAATTGGCTATTGCCATTCAACTAGGCTTTTAACATTTAGACAAAACGATTTATAATAATAATAATAATAATCATTTATTTCAGGCAATATAAAACAATGCTAAACAAAGCTTACAGAGGCCCATATTATATATACCTTACAGACTAACATACATACAATATAAACTTATAACTAAGTCACTTTTTCGCGACGTGTGACGCAAATATTGTGACATCCGGAGGACGCCGGCGGCCGCGGAATTTCCTAAATACTACCCCTTTCGGCCATAGCTCCTCTTTCAGAATCGCCGATAGTCGATCGGTCGGGACGCGTACAACAAACGAGTTGAAGTTAACTGTGTTGCGCGATTCCAACTTAGGACCACTCCTGTGGAACATCGGCTACGACTGGGTGCTGAGAGGCGAGCTCCCGTCGGGCGCAGACTTGACGTGTTATGCGGACGACACGCTTGTCACTGCCCGGGGGAGCTCGCACAGGGAAGCGACGTTGATAGCCACGGCTGCGGTGTCACAGGTGGTGAACCGCATCCGGCGCCTGGACCTGGAGGTGACCCTAAACAAGTCGGAGGCCATAGTGTTCCATGGCCCCTGACGGGCGCCGGCGCCGGGATCACACATTGTGGTCGGTGGGGCTCGGATAGCTGTCGGGTCCACCATGAAGTACCTGGGATTGGTGCTCGACAGCCGATGGAAATTCGGGCCTCACTTCCGGCGGCTAGCGCCCAAGCTGATGGGCGCGGCGGGCGCGCTTTCAACGTTGCTTCCCAACTTGGGGGGCCCGAGCGCCGCCTGTAGGCGGTTGTACGTGGGAATCGTGCGGTCCATGGCCCTGTACGGGGCTCCTGTGTGGGCGCTCGACATGACGGCCAGCACTCTCGCCATTCTGCCGAAACCGCAGAGGGCGATGGCCGTCAGAGTCGTCCACGGGTACCGCACGATTTCCTACGAGGCGGCTTGTGTCCTGGCCGGATCTCCGCCCTGGGACCTGGAGGCGAAAGTACTCGCGTCATTGTACCGATGGCGCGAGGAAGAGCGGACACGGGGCTCGATGCCGGTGCAGCGGCAGATCGAGCTGCGCCGGGGAGAGCTCCGTCAGGTCTTGGTGGCGGAATGGCGGCAAAGGCTTTTGCGCCCTGCCGCCGGCCTCGCTACCGTCGAGGCGATCCGGCCAGTACTCGACGACTGGCTCGGGAGAAGGCACGGCTCCCTGTCGTTTAGGGTGACGCAGGTGCTGTCGGGGCATGGATGCTTCGGCAAGTACCTGTGTCGCATAGACAGGGAGCCGGACGCTCGGTGCCACCACTGCGTCCAGTGCGGGGAGGACACGGCGCAACACACGCTCGCCGAGTGCGTAGCTTGGAAGGAGCAGCGCCGTGTCCTCGCAAATGAAGTAGGAGGCGATCTGTCGCTGCCGGCCGTAGTGCGGAGTATGGTCGGTAGCGCAGAGTCGTGGGACGCGGTGGTGTCCTTCTGCGAGGACGTGATGTCGCAGAAGGAGACTGCGGAACGGGAGAGGGAGATCTCGACTCCCTTCCCCGGCCGCAGAAGGCGCACCGGGCGCAGGGGAAGGGCGGACAACGCCCTTCTCCGCCCCCATGAATGGGTCCAGCGGCGAGGGACTTGGGGAAGTCCCCGCCCCCTATTCGATGGACCCGAGGCGGAGGCGCGCGCGGGTGTCGGCGCGCGCCTCTGAGGCGGAGCACGGGGTAGTTCAACACCTCACTACCCCGTGCAGGAGCTGAGGCCCGGACAGACCGGGCCAGCACCAGTGTGGGGCTGCGGAAGAATCTGGATTCCCGCGGCCCCACGCGCACGTGCAAGGAGGAGACACCGGGGTGGTTTTAGCCGGTAAGAGTCCGGCACGCCCCTCCGCCTCTCCCCAGGCGGAGGAAGTCCATGAGGATTTCCCCCCCAAAAAAAAAAAAAAAACGGAACTCGCACCATGAACGACTTGAAGTTCGTGTTGTGGCGCGACTCCAACCTCTCCACCCTCAAGGTCCAGTTGGTCTTGGTCCGGACATACTCCACGACCTGCTCCACCGTCGTGGTGTGATGTACACGGGACACGTACAGCTGCGTCGTTGGTACTGCAGGACGCAGCAGGATGTTGGGTCCAGTTGGTGCGGTACCGCACTGGTTCCTACTTTTAATGATTTTTTACTATAATATTGTAAAGATACTTTTAATTAGTTAAACATATGTAGGTAGATGAATGATTTTAAGTATCTTTAAAGTTTTTATTGAATTAAATATACTAATAAATGCTACACTATTATTAATATTGTATAAGGAGTGAGTTTAATTGGTGAGATTTAAATATTTACAACAAACAAGGATGAAGCAGCATAATCAGCTGTTTGTCAAACTATGATAGATTACTCGAAAAGTTTGCATGTGAATTTAAGACCAAAAGTTATCCTAAAGCGTAATTTATATTATAAAGTAATGCAATTAAAACTAGTACTTCCCCGGTTTTAAGCAGTTTTGAAAACCAATCCGTTGACAGTTGACACGGCCGCCGGTACTCTTGAGTAGATATTTTCACTTAATTTACGTATTATAATGTCGAATTAACACACGCACTTAGTAAATTAGTTCTTTATGCATTGATTTTTAAACAATTTATAATTTATAACAATATTATAAAGAGGAAAACTTTGTTTGTTTGTAATGAATAGGCTCAAAAACTACTGGACCGATTTTAAAAATTCTTTCACCATTCGAAAGCTAGGTACATTATTCACGAGTAACATAGGCTAAATTTCATTTTGGAAAAAAATAGGGTTCCGTAAGATATTTGGGTTTTTCGGACACAAGGTGTAAAAAATCAACCAGAAAAGTTACTTATTTTGCGTACGCTGCCTAAACTATAAAAGATAGAACCATAAAATGTTCTAATTAATTGTAGATCTTATAAATATCAATAAAAAAGTCCGCGACACACTATACCTATCTATGTCGAGTGAGGCACAACAACCATATTTTTATCTTGATTTTTTTTTGTGCTACATTTAAACGCATTTATTTTACTCATGCTATAATCCTTACCAAAATAAGTACAGTTTATGTAGATAATATTTGATCTTTGAATGATTAAAATTGGACGTTTGGTTTTTAAGTTATGTAGGAATTGTTTTACGAAAAGAATGTTTTACGCATGGGCAACTTTAAGTTGCCCTATCACGGGTCGGGGCTCCCGACCATCAGTATATTTTGTTACCTGAAAATAATTTAACGTCAAATGTTGTTTATAGAGAAGCTCTACAATAATCGCTATAGTTATCTATCCTAAAACAACGGGTTGCACTCCGGGACTGCCGGCAGAAGTGAAAACTTAGTATTAATTACATTTAAATATTTTCATCATTAACAACTTTACCATCCACATAAAGACAATCTATGCAGCCTGCGGAAAATGACTGCGTCGTCGATGTTAGTGTCGGTGTGTGAATTGACCTGGGAATCATTTTGCTGACCGTGTCTGTCCTGGGTAGGCTTTTTGCAGCGGTAACCGACATCCACGCGGGCGGAGCCGCGGGTGACCGCTAGTCTATAATATAATATTATAAATACGCGACACCACGCAGCGTAACACGATGCCGACACTTCGTGTGCATTAGTTTTTATATGTATTTTGTTTTTGTAAATTGTATGTATTAGTTTATAGATATTGTTATGTTATATAAGTATTGTATTATCTATGGGCCCTAGTTGCCTGAATTAAAGGAATAAATAAAAAAAATAATATATTATTATAAAGCTAAATATATATAATCTATACTAACATTATAAAGCTAAAGAGTTTGTTTGTTTGTTTGGTTGAACGCGCTAATCTCAAGAACTACTGGTTCAAATTGAAAAAATATTTTTGTGTTTGATAGTCCTTTTATCGAGGAAGGTTATAGGCCATATAACATCACGCTACGACCAATAGGAGCGGAGCATCAATGAAAAATGTTGCATAAACTGAGAAAATATTCCTTTTGAGAGCTTCCGTTGCCTGCGATGCGTAAACGGTTAAAGTTACACAAAAATGATGTATGATGAAATTGTTCTACTTTAAATGTCTTAAAAAAAGTCCGAGACGGAACACAGACAAAATCAAAATGAAAGAACACCCAAAGCTATTTTAGATACATCACGCATCACGCTTGTTAACGCGCACGAGTGCGGGGTGCGGGACGCACCGCCGCCACCTCCCTACTACCTAACCGTGTCTGACCTATATAAGCGCTTGCACTGCGGTCATCGGCGTCTACGCCTGCATTTTTACACGACTGCCCAAAAAGGAGTGTTATGTTTTCAGGGTTCATGTATGTATGTGAGTTTCTTTATTCCACCATAACTTCTATAAGGCTTGACCGATTTCAATGTTTGTGGTATCATTAGAAGCTTTGAAGTATCCCGAGTGACATAGGCTATGTGGACATTAAAAAATGGTCAAGTGTGAGTCGAAATCGCCTGCAAAGGGTTCCGAACGATATTTTTTTTTGTGTTGTGTCATGTTTTTTTGGTGTTCACTAAAAGGTATTAAATAAAAAAAATATAATAAAAAAATTAAAAAAACACGCCTGCCATGTCAAAAAAAAATAAAAACAAGTCAAATATTTGCAGTCGGGGTCGGTTACTTGGAACAATTAATTACAGGTCCCCCGACTGCAAATATTTGACTTGTTTTTTTTTTTTTTGACATGGCAGGCGTGTTTTTTAATATAATAATGGTATCTCAATGATCTACAGGTTTGTCTCACGCCTTTAACCCTCTTAAATTCCTGGTTACATTATCAATCATAAGACGTAGTGATTTATCAGACTCCTTACTTATGCTTTCCATATTAAATAATGACTTCATGTGATTGCTTATAAGAAGGCGTTTATTATTATATCTATCGCATAATAAGTCCCATGATGCTACACGATAGTTATCAGAACTAAATGTTAAATGATAGTAAAATGAAAAGATATGAGAAGATAGTAAAATGATTTTATTATCAAAACGGAGCTACCCTCTAATGACGATCGCAAGTAGTGGAACTTATTTATTGTTTCAATACAATCATTTTTATGAATTAATGCCTCGAATGTGTCTCTGTACTCTAACCATAAAATCAAAAATCTCTTACAACAAACTATTACTCTTAATAGTTCTTGAAGTGAATCGTAATTTTCTAACTTTATACATTTCTCTTCAGGTTCTGTCACTTGAACATGTGAAAGTATGGTTTTCTTCTTTTCTATTTCTGTGGCTAATGTTGCAGGTCTGATAAATGAAATAGTATCATTTCTAAGCCAGGTAGGTCCATTCCACCATAACGTTTTGTATTTTAATTTTGCTACAGATGAACCTCTTGACGCTATGTCAGCAGGATTGTGGGCCGACTGAACATGAAACCATTGACTGGTATTTGTATTTTCTTGTATTTCGACCACTCTGTTTGCCACAAACGGTTTCCACCTATTGGGTTCTCCTAATAGCCACGCTAAGACGATTGTGGAATCTGTCCATGCAAAAACGTTTTGTGCTGGTATTCTCATAGCTTGGCTAGCTAGTTTTGATAGAATTACCGCTCCACATAATTCAAGCCGTGGTAGCGAAATTGTTCTTACAGGAGCTACCTTTGTTCTCGCAGCAACAAGATGTGTTATATACTCATTGTCTTTGGTTCTGACGCGACAGTATACGACAGCTGCATATGCCTTTTCTGATGTATCGCAGAATCCATGCAAGGTGATAACTTCTCTTTCAGCGGTAATGGTGTTGAGCCAGCGTTTGATTTTTATCTCACTTACATGTTTCAAGTCGTCTCTAATAAATTTCCATTCATTTTCTAATTCTTGAGCAATTTCTTGATCCCAACCAACACCGTCTAGCCACAGTCTTTGTATCAGGATCTTTGCAGTCACTATGGCGGGTGCTATCCAGCCTAAAGGATTAAAGAGTTTTTGTAAATCTGATAAAATTGTTCTCTTTGTGATGGCTGTTGCTATGGGATCCAGTTGCAGCTGGTAACGAAATTCATCCTCACCAAGGTTCCATGATAACCTAAAGCCTTGATGATGCCGTCCAACTTGATATCTTGATTTGCTTTCGTCGTGATTTTACTGACATCAAGATGTTTTAGAAATTCTTCATCATTAGAGGCCCATGTTTGTAGTTCGAATCCACCTCGTTGCAGGATGGTAATTATTTGCTTACTGATTTTGATTGCTTGTTCTCTGCTGTCACACCCTGAGAGTAAATCGTCCACGTAAAAGTCTTCACGAATTATTCTTGCTGCTTCTGGATAGGGGTTTCCTTCGTCTTCTGCAAGTTTCATTAATGTTTTGACTGCGAGGTCTGGCGCAGAAGCTGTTCCAAATGTTACTGTATTTAACCTATAGTCTTTAACTTCTGATTCTATGTTGTTGCGATGCCAAAGTATTTTGTGGTAGTCCGTGTCTCGTTTGTCCAGCATAATCATTCTGTACATCTTCATGACATCGCTTGCAAAGCATATCTTATGCATTCGCCATCTCATCAATATGCTTCTCATGTCTTCTTGTAATACGGGTCCGGTCATGAGTTCATCATTCAAAGACACGCCGTTGTCATACTTACATGATGCGTCGAAGACTACTCTGAGTTTTGTTGTCTCTTTATCTGCTCTTAGGACAGCGTGATGGGGTAGATAGACAGAACGTTTGTTTCTATCCTCTTCTGGTATTTGTGCCATATGTCCCAGAGATAAATATTCTTCGAGGACTTGGTCATATTCTTTTCTTAACTCAGGCATTTTCTTCAGTCTTCTTTCTTGTTGAATTAGTCGCTTCATTGCTATTTCCCTTGCTTCGGCTTGCTGGCCGGCTTCGCCGGCCAGCCTTAGCCGCGGCGGCGAGTGTTAAGACCACCTGCTCCTCAGCCCGCGGGCCGCCTCACCCCTCCGCGCCTACGCGACTCTAAATTACACTCTAGGGTAGGACAGAAAAGACTACTTGGAGTCGGTTTTGCAGCGATTCGTTTCTGTCACTAACTCAAAGTTCTTTCCGTTATTTCTATTATGCTAATAGTCATTAGGCCTAGTAACATTATGCGAATTAAATTTATGCCAAAACAAATTAGCCTTCAACATAATTATGCCAACATAAACTGTATGCTAAAAAAAAATATAGCAAAGTATTATTATGGCAAAACAAATTATGCCAAAATCGTTATGCCAAAGTATATTAGGACAAACAATATTATGCAAAAAGAAGGGATCCCGCCTTTGATTGGGTACCGCTTAGCTTTGAGTAGTTGTGCGGCTCGTTCACTTATAAAACTTGCTTGCGAGCCTTGATCAATTAAAGCACGTAGTGTAAACTTATAGCCTTCGCTTCTTATTTTAACAATTGCCGTCACTAATAAGGCTGTATTCTGCTGCTTTGTTGAAATGTGTGACGCCACCATTGTCACGTCTTCTTCTTTTTTCTCTTCTTCTTCTTCAAACTTCTCTATGTTTGTATGTAAGGCCACTTCGGATTGCTTGGAGTTCATGTTCTTAATGTTGTCCGTTGTGGTTGTATTCTTCTCTACTGCTTCGTGAAGAAGAGTGTGATGACGCCTTCTGCATAATCGACAGGACGTTGGTACGCGACAATGTCTCACTGAGTGTCCAGACGCGAGACAGTTGAAGCACAGATTGTTTGATTTAATAAGCTCACTTCGTTGTGTAGGTGTTTGATTTCCAAATACCTTGCAATGGCTGAGTGTATGTTGTTCGTTGCACCTTTTGCATATCTTGTTGTTTTCGTTAGTTGTTATGTGAAACGACTTTTCTCTTATTTGAACCGATGTCGCCTTTGGTTTTGCTGGTTCAGTGAGCTCTAATGTTCTAAAACGGTTTTCCAGAAACTTCCTGAGCTGTTCAAGGGTCGGTAGACTATTGAGGTCTTTACAGTTACTGCTCACGTGTTCCTCCCAATCTCTGTGCGTATCGGAGTCTAATTTCTGCACAATTACAAATATTACAATTGGGTCCCAATTATCAGTATTCACCTTCATATTGTTGAGATGATGCAAGCATTCAAACGTGATATCTAATAAGTGTTTCATGCTACTCGACGTATTTAAGGTTATCTTCTTTTGAGAAAAAAATCTTCTCATAACAGCATTAATAGTTATACGTATGTTACCGTACCTTGTTTTCAATGTATCCCAGGCCTTTTCATAATTTGAATCTGTAACTTGCACGTGTTTCACGTGGCTTCTCCCGTGATACTAGTTTTCAAGTAATGTAATTTTTGCACATTGCTCAAAGATTTGTTCTTATGCACAAGTGTATCAAACATGTCGTGAAAAGACAGCCAGTCTTCATACTGTCCACTGTAGGTAGGTAATTGAATTTTTGCTAAGATCACGCGAATTTGTTGCACATCACTCGATATTGGAGCACTATTCTTAACCTCCTCTGACCCCAGTAAATCCATGATGTCTGATTTTAATGAAATATACAGCTCTTCGTGTTCATAGTATTCGTTATTTTCAATATAGGGTATTCTATGTTCTTTCCCGGTCGGCGCGGTTCGTATTATAACTTCATACGTTTCTTTATATTTTTGCCAGTACTCAACTATACATTTAAGTCGCGTTTCTAAATAATTTCGCGTGAATCTTGCTTTAGGAGATTTCTTTAGATTAACTAGACTGTTCTTAAGAGTCTTGGCAATGTGTTCTATCACGTTTAACTGTTCTTGCACTTCGGTAGCCATTATAATTCGAAAACTTCAACGTGTTTATTCTTCCGACGCAACGTTATAACACTAATTGGTTAACTTATTTAATCTTGCACTTTTTTACTTAAATACTCGGCCGCTTATCAGTTGTCTTTTGTTCTCGGGTTCCACGTCGCTTCACGGTTAAGTCGCGGTATCCGGCTCGAAGGACCATATGTTGATGTAGTTAGGGTTCACTTTTCTTTGGTTGATGATTTTTAAATAAAACGACGTGTGATCGGTATAAAGTTGTATTGGACACTAATCCTTACTTACTAGTGGTATCTACCTACAAACTTAGATATAAGTTGAACAATAATAATATCTTTATTCCTCTAAAAGTTACACACAATTTAATAAAAAATAAGGCTTAAGCTAAAGATGGCTATACTAAAAAACCCTGACTTCTAAACTAGGTGACAGTACCTGTATCTTAGAAGTCAGTGTCCCTTCTAAGTACTAAGTAACAAATATAAGCTTATCAGTCTATTTCTAAATAGTGTAAGAGTCCAACCATCAGAGCTAGTTTGAGGGAAAGATAATAAACAGAAAAGAAAAAAAAAATGAATAAATAAATAAATGCGGACAACATCACATACATTGCTCTGAACCCAAAGTAAGTAGCTAAAGCACTTGTGTTATGGAATTCAGAAACAACGAAGGTACCACAAACACCCAGACCCGAGGCAATGTAGAAAAGTTTATTTCTACATTGACTCGTCCGGGGATCGAACCCGGGACCTCAGAGCTAGCGACACCTTGAAACCGGTGCGTACGCCACTCGACCACATGAGTAGATAAACGGAACAGAGGCAAAGCTTCTTAAGAACGTGCAAAATTGTTACCTATTTTGTTAGGGTTGTCACAATAGGTGAAGACAAATCAAACAAAACGTTTTTTAAATAGTTTTAATAGTCAGTATAATAGAATATATAATAGTATGATAGAATAGTTTACAAATTACTTACTCTAAGAATTTTCTTATTATAATTTTTGTTTTTTTTTTTAATAAAAAATACCTACCGTGTTGTACAAATTACTCTCTTCTTATTATAAAAAGGATCATACAATAAAATAAAGGTACTTGCTTGAAAAAGTAATAACCAAATATTTACTTACCTAATTGTACTCCTTGGGATAGTTAAAGTATGATATATTTTTGTTTTCTCTATTATTATTCATACACACGGTACAATAAACAACCATTATTATTAATATAATACCACGTTTTTACAACTAAACTTATAAAAACTTAAACTTGCAACTAACAAAACAAACAGCGTGCGTCGGACTGACCCTTAGATTGTACACTGGCTGTGCCAGCGTAAACTGGTTTTTTCCAGTCTCGCCGCGTATGTGACAAGCGGCCAGTGGTCACGCACACATGCCCCGCGCGCTTGTGTGCGTGCAACCGATTCGAGCGGTTGTTCGAAGCTTTGCCTCTGTTCCGTTTATCTACTCATGTGACTCGACCACGGAGGTCGTCATATGAATATAATAATAAAATGAAAGAGGATTATGCAGCTTTATAAGATGCATGCCTGTTATTTTTAAATGTGAATATGCGCTTGTGTGAATGGAAGGATATAATATAAATCTTGTAAAATAAATGTATGTAGTTAGTAAGTTCAAGTAAGTTGCCTTCAACAATCATTTTAATCCAAGTTTAACAGTTGTCCATAATTACCCATCAAAAGATCCTCCGTGTTGCGGTATGTATGTTTTAGTAAGTATTCTATCAGTACAGATTTACACTCATATTTAGTTTTAGGAAAAAATTTTTGTGATTTGTTTAAATAATTATAAAGTTTCGAGCTGTTAATATAAAAATGTCGTTTAGCAAAATAAATTTTATGTGATACAGGGGGGAATATAACATGTTTGTTTCTACCGGTTGGTTCTGAGGGTGGACGCGTTAAGTGCTTACGAAGAACGGAATGTAGGATATATAGTTGCCTGACCGTCAAAACTTTAGATTCCACATATAGCTGCATTGTAGAATATCTTAACGGTCGAGAGTGAAGGACTTTGAGGACAGCTCTCTGAGCTCGCTCCAGCCGGATAAAATGGCTTTCAGCAGCCCCGCCCCATACTGGAATACAATATGTTAGGGTAGTTTGGCATAGAGCGTAATATACAACTTTTAGCGTGTCCCTGTCAGCAGAATTACGTAATTTTTTAAATATATAAATAAGCTTACGGGTTCTACCTGCAAGTGTAGCTAGGTGATAGTGCCAATTTAGATTTTGATCGATCAGGACGCCCAAATACTTTACTGTAGAGGTCTGAGCAATTTCAAGGCAGTTACAGATGGTAGAAGGCGTACATATATGTGCTTTAAGTGTAAACGATGTTGGTGGACATAAATTTGATTTTATAGCAAATGGCAAATACATGGTTTTGTTTACGTTCAAGGTGAGTAAATTGTTACTTAACCAATTCATTACGCATGCTAGCGCTACCTCGGCATTTCTGTAGCATTGGGCCCAGTCCCTTCCATCAATCAGCAAAGTAGTATCATCAGCGTATGAGATTTTTAGGGCCACTTCTTTTCATTCTGTACAGTGCGGATATTGTAAAGTCATTAAAACACTGCAAGTATCATATGTATGCAGATGACATCCAATTGTACATATCATGCAGGCCAGCAGAAGTGCTGATGGCGGCACAAAAAATAAATGAGGACCTGCACAATGTTGCCATTTGGGCAGAACATAACTCCCTATTACTGAACCCAGTGAAGTCCAAATACATGATTCTGGGTAGTAAGAGGTCAATCAGTGCCATGCTGTCAGCTGGGCCAACATAGAAACATACCATACCATAACATAGAAAGAGTGAACACAGCAACCAATTTGGGTCTCACTATGGATCCAGAGCTACACTTTGAGAAGCACATAGTAAATTGTATGAGAAATTGTTTTTATAGATTAAAGATGTTATACACATTCAGAAAACACTTGAGTGTAGCTCGGCGCAAACAGCTTGTGGATAGCCTGGTACTGTCAAGGTTAAATTACTGCGACACTGTTTATGGACCATGCTTGCTAGCAAGAACAAACAAACTAATTCAGCGCATACAAAATGCTTGCATAAGGTACTGCGTTGACATACCAAAAAGGTGCCATGTCACCCCTTTTGCAAATCAACACGACATATTAAAAATGGAAGCTAGAAGACGTCTACACCTGGCTGGTCTATTATTTGGTGTTATAACTACCAAGAAACCGCGGTACCTGTATGAGAAACTGACTTGGAGGCAATATTCAGCCAAAAACCACATCCGATCTGCAACAAATCCACTCTCCGTTCCTCAACACAGAACTGCGGCTTTCAGGGGGAGCTTCAAATATGCTGCGACTCACTGTTGGAACAACCTGCCACCACCAATGCGAGGCCTGAAAACGAAAAGCAACTTTATACTACATTTGAAAAAATTCTTATTAAATATGCAGAATACCACCTAAACCGTTCAAATAACACTGTTCGTAATTATTTATACACACACACATATATATATTTAAACTACTTCATATTGCAATATTTCAAACCTTCAGGGTCGCGGCCTTCCAGCAAGTGCTGCAGGTATCCAACATATATTGTCCGTGCCTATGTATTCCCCCTCGTGCTTGGCCAGCACGTGCGAATCTCAAGGTTGTAGGCTGGAAAATTCACGACACACAATAAAGTAACTACCAATCACAATTTTTACGACACTCACATACGTATTACAGTTACTCAATAAACATAAACACATCAGTCATACTAGAACAATAGATTATAAATTTAGTTTCACTTACGCTACAGTTTCAGCGAGTTTTTTCGGCAAAATAATGGGTGGGACGGACGCCATTACGTCACCCATCAACCCATGGATGTGCTGAAAATCAGCGCTGTGGCAACAATTTTTTCTTGAATTGTGGTCGCAGCATATGCTGAGCATATCCTTTTTTGCGCACGCACCACAATGACGCACACTAGCAAAGGAAAGGGGAACTAAAATGTATATTTATTTCCAATCATTTTCCTATTTCCATCATATTAATTTGTTTTAATTTGTATAATTGTATGTAATGTAATCTGTAATAATCTTCTATGTCAAAATTCCGGTCCAAAGACAGATAATAATAAATTAATCACACAGTCCACACTAGTCCACAAATAATGTATGAGCGATATTGTGACTTTGGAAAGTGGTATTTTTAGCTGATGTATTTTTTTTTTTTTTTCTACTATGTATTATATTTTTTATTTCTTTCTCTTTATCATTTATTTATTTTCTCCTTCTTTTTGTGTTTACTGTATGATATTATTTATGTACTTATCTTGTGTGTGCGCTTGCGCAAAATAAATATTTTTCTTTCTTTCTTTCTTCTTCTTTCTTAGATGATTTTACAATTTGGTATCGGTAGCTTACAGAGATCATTTATGTATATCAGGAAGAGAGTAGGGCCCAAGATGCTCCCTTGTGGCACGCCATATGCAATAGGTTTTTTGGCTACGATTTCTTAAATAATCTCTAAAGATATCCAAAACCACACCTCGGATTCCGATACTTTCCATCTTATTTAGTAGAGATGGTGCCGAAACGGTATCGAAAGCCTTGGACAAATCTAGGAAGATACCTAGACATTTTTGCTTACGGTCAAGAGTTTTAACCACGTGATTGGATAAAGCCAGGGTTGCGTCTTCCGTACTCACACCTTTCCGAAAACCAAATTGGTTGGCAGCCAAGATATTGTTAGCGTCCAAGAACTTGACGAGACTCAAAAAATTCAAAATTCTTTATTTGACTTAGGCTACAAAGTAGCGCTTATCAACGTCAACACAATATAAAAATAAAAACGACAGCACCCTAAGGATCGGTTCATTTCCGGCGGAAGACGCACCGCGCATCATCGGCCGCGCAGCGCCAGGACAGACAAACACGCAATGAGACACCCAACCCCTCACACCTGACGCACAAAAGCATCGTCGATTCAGTGAGAAAGGTTGAATGCCCCACCACGCATCCGCCCGCCCCGGCGCCACACAACCGACACGCGACGCGCCTCCGCCAGAAATGAACCGATCCCAATTCGCCCACCCTTCACCGCTTCCTAAGTGCTCTGGCTGTGGAGAAGAAACGGCGCAACAAACTCCACAACAGCACGCTGTCTTTATAATTACAATAAATATAAAATAATTAGAGACCGTGCCAGATGAACAAGAGTTTTAGAGGGATAGGTGTCATACTACTACAGAATTAAAAGTATTTTCTAGTGAAACTAAGGTCAGCAGAACGACCAGTCACCACAAGCGGCACCCGTTCACGAGTATGACGCAAGGATCAGCCATCACCCCCCTCGCCATATTAGAGGAAAAGAGGTGACCCGACCCCCGACGCCACCACAGGCAGTGACAACTAAGGGAGCATGACGAAACTGCTGCCGGCTTAATAAAAATGATAATAATAATAATTAAATGGATAAATAAAAAAAAAAACCAAACCCTAAACACTGGTTCACTGCACAGTCTCTTAACAAAGAGGCATTATAATTTGGTACATTATTAGATTTCATAATCAATACAATTATACATTCAAAACAATGTACAGAATTAAAAAAGAAAAAATATATATATCTATATATACATATATACATATATGTCATTATACATACATATAATTGTATTAACAACAAAACAAAATAGGTAACATATTGTTACATACAGATTGTATGCCTATCAATTTAAATAAATACGGAAGTACAATAAGACATCATTCCACACAGAACCGTCGTGTTTCTATCTGTTCACGGCGACCAACTATATTTATCATTTAAATAATCGTTAATAGTATAATAGGCCTTTTCACAGAGTTTAATTTTAATTTTCGATTTAAATGAGTTGTAGGGCAACTCGAGCAAACTGAGAGGCAGTTTATTATACATGCGAATACCAAGTCCCACAAATGAGTTGTGCACCCTGTGCAGCCGATGTGATGCCGAATATAACTTATGTCTATTACGCGTATTAATGTTATGGACATCACTATTCTTGGTGTACAAGTGAATATTTTGCCTAATAAATAATATATTCGCAAGAACAAATTCGACGCTGCAGTTAAAATACCTATTTCCTTAAATCGCTCCCTGAGTGAAATTCTAGAACCTAGCTGGTATATTGATCTAACCGCTCGTTTTTGTAAAATGAAAATTGTTTCTATATCAGCTGCCTTACCCCACAACAGTATGCCATAGGACATTATACTATGGAAGTAGCTAAAATAAACAAGACGAGCTGTGTCTACATCAGTGATCTGCCTAACTTTTCTAACGGCGTAAGCTGCAGAGCTAAGCTTACTTGCAAGACATGCTATATGCGCCGACCATTTTAGTTTGGAATCAATTGTAATGCCTAGAAAAACCGTTGAGTCTACAGTCTCTAATACCTCACCATTCATTATAACACTTGGACCAAGATTTTTAACATTTGGCATCGCAAACTTTACATATTTAGTCTTTTTCGCGTTTAAAACTAAATTATTCGCTAAAAACCAACGTGTAACCTGAGCGAGTGAACTATTTACATCGTTAAATTCGTCTCTATTTCTATTTACTTTAAAAATTAAAGAAGTGTCGTCCGCAAATAATACGACATCACATTTGTCTTTTAAAAAAAATGGTAGGTCGTTGATGTAAACTAAGAACAAGAATGGGCCCAATATTGAACCCTGGGGCACGCCTAGCTTAACCGGTAGTCCGGTGGACTTACTACCTTTAACATCCACGCATTGCAGCCTATTGCTTAAATAAGAATTAATCAAATCGAGTGCTTTATTTTTTATTCCGTAATGCTGGAGTTTGCGTGTTAGTGTATTATGCTGAACACAATCAAAAGCCTTGGAAAGGTCACAGAATACTCCAATAGCGTTCTGTGAGTTCTCCCAGGCACTATAAACATGTCTAAGCAAAGCTACTTCGGCGTCGGTAGTTGAACGTCCCTTTGTAAAACCGTATTGCTCGCTATGTAGGAGGGTATTCATATTGAAATGTTTTGCGAGTTGTTTTAATATCAATTTTTCATATATTTTACTAAATGCTGGTAAAATTGATATTGGTCTGTAATTGCCGATTTCACTTTTATTGCCTGACTTAAATAACGGTATGACTTTACTATATTTCATTAGGTCTGGAAAGATACCGACGTCCACGCATTTATTAAAAATGATCGATAAAGACGGCGCTACAATGCTTATTATATTACTTACAAGCTTCACATAAATACCCCAAAAATCTTCGGTTTTTTTTTGATTAAGTGATTTGAACGCATTTGTTATATCTAAAGGGGTCACATGTTCAAAACTGAAATTAGCATTACATTCTGGCACATTATCACGTAATAAGTTTTCAGCATCAACTGATGAGGATTTTAAAGAGCAAGTTGTAGTTATTGGTATGTTTGCAAAGAATTCATTAAAAATAAGTGCGATTTCATCAGTATTATTTAATAGCCCATTGCTGGAATTAATTTCTAGGTCGGTGTCCTGTTTCTTAACCTTCCCAGTTTCCTGATTAATAATATTCCAAGTAGCTTTAATTTTATTTGATGATTTTTTTTATTTTTTCACTAATATGTTTAGACTTGGCCATGATACAAACCTTTTTAAATATTTTAGAATAATTTTTTACATAACTTAAAAAATCTACATCGAATCTATATTTCTTCATACCATATAACTCATAAAGACGTGTTCTACTTTTGTTAATACCAGCCGTGGCCCATTGATTAAATGGGGCAGGAGTGCACTTGACTTGTATTGTTTTACACTTAAAAGTTGACTCAAACTCATTTTTAACAACATCAAAAAATTCTCCATAAACGTCATTAGGATTATTAGATTCCAAAATAGATGGCCGTATTTTAGACATGATGTTGTTTTTAAAGCGAGTACAACGGTGCGCTGTGTATGGCCTACTTAACACCTTTAGAGGTTTGTTCACAACTAAATGTGGGAATCTTGCAAATTGACCACAGTGGTCAGAAGACACATCAGTTAAAATTAATTTTCTATTCGCTTCACAATTACTAAATATATTATCTAAGCATGTAGCAGAAGAGGCCGTTATCCTAGTTGGTTCGCCAAAAAGATTTTTTAAATTATACGACTTAAATAGATTTAGAAGTCTCATAGACATAGGAGCTACTTCTAAAATATTTACATTAAAATCCCCACATACCATTACGTGTTTTTTACTAGTTTTAATCTTAGAAAGTGAATCTTCCATGACAGATTCAAATAAATTATAGTCACTAGGAGGGGGTCTCAAGGGGGAACACAAGACAGCTCAATAGTGCGCTCGATAGAAAGGTTGACAATATCGGGACGTTCTTTACATTTTAAATTGTTTGAGACTATAATAAGTGACCCTCCTCGAATAGCGGTCTTTCTTACGAACGCACTTTGTATGGAATGATAAACACTATTAAATACTACTAACTCATGGGCTTTTAACCAGTGTTCGGTTAAACATAACACCTGAACACTGTAATTCTCAATAAATAAACTTAACTCTAGTTCTTTGCCGGAGAGACCCTGCATGTTTTGATGAACAACATTCAATTCATGCAGCTCTCCCGTTGTCCTGTCTTGTAGTTTAAATTACAAGATGTAAAAGAGCTGTTGTGTACTATTACTAACATTATCAAAAACATTAGATACAATATTAGTACCTTTATCATGTAAATTATATACTAACAACTTAGCAATTCGTCGCTTACATATAGTTGACATATACATACTGTACTCTGTCAGTTTAAATTTGCTAATGAAATTATTTGTCTCAAAATACAAAATAGTTTCACTATGGCGAATTGTTGTATTATAAATTAACAAATTTAAATTATAAATGTACCTATTCTGCTCTTTAGTTAAATTCTTAGAATAAGGTAGGGCACAGAAGATGAATTTACAATGATTTTTGTGATCTAAATCTAACATTAATTCCACACAATCAATAATATTTGCTTTACTTACGGTCAGCCCATCACCATATAATAAAATGCCAGTAGAACCTGACTTAAGTTGAGACACACTAATTTGATTTAATAACCTACTAAAACTAGCCCCTGGCAAACAAGTATTAAATAAACACTGCTGGGAAAAGGAACTTATCATACTACTCAAACCTTGACCTATTTTGTCAGAAAATATATAAGTACTTATATCTTTAACTTTAACTGAATCTGAACATTGAATGTTAACAGTTTCTTCTAATAGTGGTTCAGCAAGTGAAGGCAATGGTTCAACACTCCGGGTATTGGCAGGAGGTGAAGAACAGGAGCAGGTACAACACAGATTGTTGGTCAGGGACTCATATCTCTCCGCATTGCACCTAACCAAGTCAGCCAACTCACCGGCCTCCACCATGCGTTCACTAAGTTCTTTTTGAGACGCTTGATATTTATTAAAAATGTCCCTCAGAGTGTTTTCCCTCGCCTGAAGCTGTTTCTGAAGCAAAACTGTGTCCTGGTCATAACTAAACCTACTCTGAATTAATTCATTATTCAAGTCATTTAATTGACTTGTTAAATTTACATATCTATACCTAATATTATTTGTTTTCCTATTAATTTGTTGCTGGTGTATGCACTTTTTGTACTTTTTAATGATTTTATTAAGTTTAATATATTTCTTAATCTTATTGTGACTGCTAAACAAAGGATATTCAGTAACAGAATCTTCTCCGGTCAAATCAATAGTTAATGTTTTCCTATCATTAACAAGTGCAGAGCTACCGTCAACTAATTCATTGTAAAGACTGCAGGTTTTAGCAGCCTGTTCCTGAACAGTAACAGATTCTAATTTAGTAATAGTCCTAAGGGCCTCACTTAATTCTAATTCAAGTTCAGAAATGCGTTTTAGAGCCTGCTCATGTGTTCATACACTGTTGAAATTCTAAAACTATTTGACGGAGGTTTTGATGTTCGTCAAGGATTTCTGTGTGATAAATGTGCAATTCTGACAATTCGTTTTTCATCAGGTCATCACATAGTTTCTTGGCTGACTCTAACTCCTTCAGCGTAGCCCTTAGTTTCTCTTCCATGGATGCAGCTCTGCGGGTCTGCATATTTACAAGCAGTCCTCAGCTGTTCCTGGAAGGTGTTGAGAGGGAGTTAAGTGTAGGTATGGAAAGAACTACAGAGAAATGGGAGCGATAGTTAAAAGAAATAGGAGGAAATGGAAAAATAAAATGGAATAATTACTGTTTACTAATAGTTATAGTAAGAAAAAAAGATTGTAATGTTTAAAACTATAAATATTACACTTAATTAATTAAAAATAAAACTTAGAGGGTAACTTATTATACTTTGATTTACTCTTCTGTTATGAATTTTAACAAGGATTTTATTTCCTTTGCCTAGGCTACCGTGAGGAGCAGTAATAAAACAAAACTAAATGAAATGAATATGTGTTATTAGCCTGGCTGTTAGATTTAACTTAAACTAGTTTTTAAGTTGAGATGAACTTTGACCTGTCAAAAAGCGGACCCTAGATGTTGAAATAATATGGTATCTGAGAGCAATAGGCACTAAAGTAATCTATTTTTAGTTATAATTAGTCTAATATAATTTAAATAAAACAAGATACTCATTTGGTTTACGTGATGGTTTAAATTTCGATCCGTTGCGATGACAGCTGGTGGAACTCGCCGGTTTTACATATATTTTGTAGAAACAGAACATTCACTAGCACTAGTCATGTAAGTAGTATATACAGGGTGTCCCAGAAATCAACGTCAAGCCGGCAATGGGCGATAGGCCAATTGATGGTAGTTATCAGAAAAATAAGAAAAATAATATTTATGCTTCACAAATAAAAGTCTAATTCTGAAAAGTCTGATTCTATGAAGAATTAAAAAAAATATTGGCTTTTTAAAAGAAATCGAGAAATTGACACCCTGTGACAGTCTTTCAAGCTTTGCGACTAGAAACCTTGACCAAGCTTTGTTTTTTTTTTGTGTAACGGGTCACTGAATAACCCTTTTATTAATTGTAATCTAAAATTAGACCACGGTCATTACGCACGCTCACTTTTAAAATTAGTAAATTAGGATCACCAATTTGCATTGGTTTCGCACAGCGCAGTTGGCTTTAAGGCGGTACACATTGACACAACTCGCATTGTAACCAGGAAGACGTGAGTTCGATACTGGCATCAGGAAATTCTTTTTGTGTGTTTGAATTCATTATTGTTGTGATACACTACTGTGAACGTTACTTATTGACACTCCTTATATATTAATAATCTTTTTTACAATAATAGAAGGCTTAAGATATGTTTAAAACGCCGCCTAAATCTCCTATGGAACTCGCTGTGCCATCTCACTCCGAGTCTGATCTTCCAAATCTATGCGTGGAAGAAGGGTTACTACTAGATGTCAGCCCTATACATATCACCCAAAGAGCTAAGCGTCGCCGACCCATTAGCGACTGCAGCCCGTTGGGCGGATTTGTCAACCAATTCGCCGAACTAAAAAACGAGCTTAAATCCGAACTCAAGGAATTGATAAACGATTTTATGCGTTCTCAAAACTCTCGCATGGACAAATACGAAAAGCATATCTTGGATATTAAATCCCATTACACCATAATTGAAGAGACAAATAAAGAAATTGAGAAATCAATGACAGCTATATCTTCTGAATTAACTTTTTTGGAGAACAAAATCGCTAACCTCGAATTAGACCGTAACGACATGGCAAAGAGGCTAGTTTACATTGAAGAGAAACTGGATAACATTGACCGCAGCTGTATTCAAACTTGCATCGAGATACGTAACGTACCTAAGCGTCCGAAAGAAACAAAGAACTCTTTGTACACCTTGGTTGAACATCTGTCCAAGGTCCTGGACACTGGCACTAATCTCTCGGATATTCGCGATGTTTCAAGATTACCTTCAAAAAAAGAAAACAAAACCTCAAACATCAGCATAACTTTTTCAAACACACTACAAAAGAGTAATTTTCTACTGGCCGCCAAGCAATTTAACAACAAAAACCCTAATAACAAAATTGACTCAACTCATTTAGGCTTTGAGGGACCTAGTGGCCCTATCTACATTGCTGAACAGCTTACCACACTTTCTAAAAAGCTCTTCTACACCGCCAGAAACTTTGCCAAGCAGAATGGGTACGCCTATTGCTGGACGTCAAATGGACGAGTAATGTTGAAGAAAAACGCAGATAGTCAATACATTCTGATTAAAAACGAACAACAACTGCTTCTAATGTCCCAAGCGTGTAAAGATCAACAGCAACTGCAAAAATCTCACCCTAATGATTCATGACTAATATCCATCACTCTCACTTTAGCATGTATTACAGTTAACCTGTTCTGCTCATTTTATATAATTTTCCTAAAATTTCATATTATTAATAAAACTTGCCTGTTTTCTCCGTCAATATTAAATACTCTTAATACACACTCTCACACTGAAACATTCATACACAAAACCTACTACACATGTCTATCTAGTACACAACGCGCTCACTCTCCATTTAACTTACCTCATACTCTCAATATGCAAAACTCGGTCATTACCTTTGTGAACCATTTAACCCTACCCAAAACCGAACATAATGTCCAATAGCGTTTTAACATTATTGAATAATGTTGATGAAACTTCCGTTTCTGAATCACATTTTTGCACACCAGAACAGGTAGACCAACTACTAGGTAACACAAATGAGTACATAAAAACGTTTTGCCAAAACATTAGGTCTATTAATTGTAATTTTCTAAGCTTGCAAGCATTCTTAAATCGCCTTTCTTTTGACAGTGAGGTTTTGGTCTTAACTGAATGCTGGTTACCCTGCCTGCGAAATCATCTAATCCCCGAGATAAATAGTTACAGCACTCATAAAACCACGAAACACATTAACCAAAGTGACGGTGTGGTAGTCTATATAAAATCATCTCTTAACCCTACGGTAGAAGAGCCAGATTTTAATAACTCAGCATCTGGGTTAATAATTAAGACCAAAATCGATACAGCATTTCTATGTGTTTACCGCTCACCTTCTATCGAAAATATAGATAGCTTTTTGCGCGCACTAAATGACATACTTCCGGCACTACGAGCATTTAAATCTGTTGTTTTCACTGGTGATATTAATATTGATATTAGGTCACCCCTGGATACCCGCGCCCAGAACTATTTAAATTGTCTCGCATTTCATGGATTTCTCCCCACTCACACTCACCCGACAAGAGGCAATACTTGCCTCGACCACACTTTCATACGAACAAACTATACCGCAATATCACTTATCTTTGAGTCGACTATTACTGATCACTACTCCTCCCTAGCATGCATTAAAACTAAAAAAGCGCGTACAAAAGACTACTACACTATAACTAAAATTAATTTTGACAATCTTGACAAAACTTTCGAGAAGTTGGATTTTACCCATATTCTATCTATATCGGACGTAAATGATGCCACAGATAACCTTGTAAAAATAATTACAAAAGCAGTATCGGAGAACTCTACCACAACTAAGCAGGCAGCGAGAAAAAGAATACTCAAACCCTGGATAACTCCCGGTCTGTTGAGATGTATCCGCAATAGAGATACACTTAACAAAAAACTTAAATTATCACCAAACAACGAAACCCTCCTTACTACCTATAGACGATACAGAAACTTTTGTAACAAACTTCTAAAAAAAGTCAAAAGGCAATACGACCGCGAACAACTAAAAAATGCAGGACAAAACACTAAGGCGCTCTGGACTGTTATAAAAGACATTACTTACTCTGCCAAATCAAAGCACTCATCTACACAATTATTACTTCACTCACATTCACCAAGGGATTCGTGTAACAAAGTAAATGAATTTTTCGTTGGTATCGGTAAGCAATTAGCTGATGAAATCCCTCGAAATGGCGTTCAACCATCACAAACGACTTCGTCACAGACTCCTATCAGCCTGTCTTCGTTTGTTCTCGAAGAAACTGACTGTGACGAGATTCGAATAGCTATTAATGCCTTAAGATCTAGTGCAGCGACTGGCTGGGACGGAATATCTCCTATCATTCTGAAGAGATACTCTGTTGCTCTGACACCTATTATATGCCATATTTATAACCTCTCCCTTCAAACTTCTACTTTTCCAACATCATTTAAAAGAGCAGTAATTCACCCCATTTTCAAGGGTGGCGATGGGAACTCAATCAACAACTACCGACCTATTGCAGTGCTAAGTTCTCTATCTAAAGTAATGGAACGCCTCATTAATAAGAGGTTGAGAGATTATCTTGAGCATTTTAATCTCATTTCACCACATCAGTTCGGTTTTCGCGTAAATAAATCCTCCTCAGACGCTGTACACGACTTGACTACTTTTATTGTTTCACACCTTAACAATAATAAAAAAGTACTTACAGTTTTCCTAGATCTCGCGAAAGCGTTTGACACCGTTCCCATTAAAACCCTTTTACAAAAACTCAATAATATAGGTATCCGAGGACCTCAACTCGATTTTTTCCAAAGCTACCTCACGGGCAGAACGCAAGTAGTTAAAATAGGAAATCACGTTAGTGTCGAGCTTCCTATTGAGTATGGTGTGCCACAGGGGAGTATTCTTGGCCCTACATTATTTCTGGTTTTTATTAATGGGCTTTGCAATTTAACTATCCCAAATTCTAAGACTGTTACTTACGCAGATGACACTGCAATAACTTTTTTTGCAGACTCCTGGTCAGAACTTCAAGTAAAAGCTCAAAGGGGCCTCGACTCCACCCTTGAATGGCTTCTGGCTCATACCTTAACACTCAATACAAGCAAACGAAATTTATCACATTTTCTATTAGCACAATTTCCCAGCCGGAAAAAAATTCGATAACACTCACAGCTCACACATGTCTCACACATAATTGCAACTGCAGTCAAATTGAACCAGTTAACAAAATTAAATACTTGGGCGTAATTTTGGACGAAACTCTAAACTTTAAAGCTCATGTAGAAGCGTTGACGGGCAGGGTGCGCAAGCTGATATTTATTTTTAAAACACTTAGGGTTGTTGCTAACTCAATTATTATCCGCAATGTCTACTGCGCACTTTGTCAGTCAATATTATCATACTGCATCTCTTGCTGGGGCGGGGCTTCTAAGACCACACTACTTCCGTTGGAGATTGCACACAGGGCAATCTTAAAGATTGCAACTTTTCGTCCAATCTTATTTCCCACCACTCAGTTATATGAGGACTGCAATGTCCTTAACGTACGACAGTTGTTTATTTTTAACGCAATCCTGTTACAACATCATTTAACTCCCTATGTTAAACCTAAAAAACGTCGTAAAGATCTAATTTGTTCTCTTCCACAGACCCGCAACGCTTTCACAAAAAAATTTTTCTTTTATCTTGGCCCTTACTTGTACAACAAAATTAATTCAAATGTCTCAATTTATTGTTTATCTTATAAAGAATGTAAATCCGCAGTCCGGTCCTATCTACTTGGAAAAACGTATGACGAAACCGAATCTTTTCTTCACTCGGTATCATAAGTATACGCGCGCAAACATACACATACACACATACTCACACCAACACACAAACACATACTCACACACACAAACACATACCATAATTACTCATGTTTTATTCTACAGATATTGAAATACATTCAGGCATCTTTTATTTTTATTTTTTCATTTAGTCTCTTTTTCCCAAATTCTTCAGTACCTAGTTTTAAGTTTTGTTTCATGTTATTAAAAGTAAAACCCAGGCATCGTTCAGAAACACTCTACAATTGATTTCCCCACCCTAGAGGGATGTGGCACTGTTTCTCTTTACTACAGGCTATTTTGTAGCCTATCTAAGAGAACAGTACTCCAACCAATGTGATTGTAGCATATCTGTGTTTATTCTTAAGTGTAACTTGTTTTTACTGTATCTACTGCAATACCTTTAATGAAATAAAGTTTTATTATTATTATTATTATTATTATATATTATATTAAATTAATACATAAATGCCTCAGTTTTTGGAAAACATCATTTTATTGCGCAACCATTACGCAAAAAAGATAACATCATCCATCTTTATGTGACTGTCTTGTAAAAAAAATGTACTACACTCTTTTGGCAAGTGGCTTTAAAAGATGGCGTATTTAGTCTGGATTCTAAAAAGGTACTACACTTAGTAGACTACAGCTAACATTTGTTAGAAAAAAAATGTAAATCAAATGAAAGTTAATTATTTTTATCACTTAAATTGCTATGGACTGCGTTTGAATGTCAGGAAACGAGGCTTAGTCGATGGAGTAGGCTACTTGGCTAACAGTTTATTCGGAATACTGGACCAAAACTTTGCCGAAAAATACGAAAACGACATTCAGTCTCTCCAGCACAACGAAGACTACTTGTTGGATTTAATAAAAAATCAGACAAGTATTGTAAAACTTGAGAATGATGTTTTGAAGAAAAGCAAGGAAAATATACAGCGCCAGTTCAAGTTGATTGACAGCTTTCTGAATCAAACAAACCTGAACTTAGCCTCGATTGAGTCTGAGATACAAATACTCTCGACTACTACTTATATAAACTCTGCTGCATTCACAACATATCTCCTTATCAACAACTTAAGAACTTTTCAAGAAATGTTGTTCAACACTTTAACCAACATCTACACCAAGGTCATCTGGATGTGCATTTGATTAGTCCCGTTCACCTCATCAAGCACCTTAATGAGATATCCGGAAGTCTCCCCAAAACTGTTTCATTGCCAGTTGAGAATTATAAAGACAAAATTAAGGATGTTTACAAACTAATAAACGTGAAAGCTCGAGTGACAGACACGTATTTTATCTTTGAAGCTCACATACCGCTCGTCTCCAATGCTGACTTCACAATATACAAAGCCATAGCCTTACCCATGAAGACAGCCAATACAACTGCTTATGTCCGGATATCGTCAGAATATAAAATACGAATACTTTTATCTCCTTAACAGAAGATGATTTGAAGCAATGTTTGCAACAAAATCCAAACAGCTATTTGTGTAAGAAAAATGTGCCGTCCTACAATCTGCATAGTAATCACGCACCATGTGAAGCCAAATTGCTGTCACAGCACAACAATGCGCCGTGTGACATCGAGCGCGCGGCGTGTAAGGACAAGTGGATCCAATTACACACCTCGAACAGCTGGTTGGCAACATGTTGTGATGTATGTGCATTACGTACGCTATGCGATAGTGACGTCACATCGTACACAATAACAACTACAAGTATAGTCGCAATCACTGAGGACTGTGTGTTGCAGTCCAAGGATTTGACTATTTACGCTCACCGTCAATACAGCAGCTATATGAAGATGGATTATGAGCTACCTTTTTTTTTTTTTTTTTTTTTCGGGGGGAAATCCTCATGGACTTCCTCCGCCTGGGGAGAGGCGGAGGGGCGTGCCGGACTCTTACCGGCTAAAACCCCCCGGTGTCTCCTCCTCGCACGTGCGCGTGGGGCCGCGGGAATCCGGATTCTTCCGCAGCCCCACACTGGTGCCGGCCCGGTCTGTCCGGGCCTCAGCTCCTGCACGGGGTAGTGAGGTGTACAACTACCCCGTGCACCGCCTCAGGGGCGCGCGCCGACACCCGCACGCGCCTCCGCCTCGGGTCCATCGAATAGGGGGCAGGGACTTCCCCAAGTCCCTCGCCCCTGGACCCATTCATGGGGGGCGGAGAAGGGCGTTGTCCGCCCTTCCCCTGCGCCCGGTGCGTCTTCTGCGGCCGGGGAAGGGAGTCGAGATCTCCCTCTCCCGTTCCGCAGTCTCCTTCTGCGACATCACGTCCTCGCAGAAGGACACCACCGCGTCCCACGACTCTGCGCTACCGACCATACTCCGCACTACGGCCGGCAGTGACAGGTCGCCTCCTACTTCATTTGCGAGGACACGGCGCTGCTCCTCCCAAGCTACGCACTCGGCGAGCGTGTGTTGCGCCGTGTCCTCCCCGCAATGGACGCAGTGGTGGCACCGAGCGTCCGGCTCCCTGTCTATGCGACACAGGTACTTGCCGAAGCATCCATGCCCCGACAGCACCTGCGCCACCCTAAACGACAGGGAGCCGTGCCTTCTCCCGAGCCAAGGAAAAGTTGACAATACAAGTAGATTGCGCAAGCGTATGCTTGCTCTGACGCATCGCAGAATGCATGTAGTTGACAATTTATATCTAGATTACCAAAATAACGCGAAATGCGAAATTTATGAATATTTTTTAAATCTTCTTTTAATTTTAACCAATTACAATGCATATCTTTAGGCAATTCCTCATCCCAAGATATTCCCAATGACCATGTTTTCTGAAACAATATCTTTGCTCTGACAGTGAGCGGCGACAGCCGGCCAAGGGGGTCGAATATTCTGGAGATATCTGATAACAGCTGACGTTTCGTGATGCCTTCTAAATTCTTAGATTTTAATTGGCATTCAAATAGGAAGCTATCAGACAAGGGATTCCATTGTAAACCTAGTGTTTTTCTAGATTCAAAACACTTAAACTCATAGGGACTATTCAATTGATCCGATGTTAAATCCTGAAGAATTTCTGGATGATTGCTGGACCACTTCCGAAGATTCATCCCGGCACCTTGTAGCATTTTGATAAGCTGGTGTTGTAACTCTCGCGTTTGTTCTGTAGAATTCCTTCCACTCAGCAAATCGTCCATGTAAAAAGAACCATGGACCACGGATGCTGCTAAAGGATATTTCTCGGCATCATCTATCGCGAGTTGTCGGAGAGTTCTCATCGCCAAATACGGAGCTGCCTTAGTACCGTAAGTTACCGTTGTTAAATGATATTGCTGCAATTGATCTTCCAGTGAATCCCTCCAAATAATAGATTGCAAGGGTTGATCACAATCTCTTATCAGCAGTTGCCGGAATATTTTTTCTATGTCAGCAGTTATGACATATTTGTATTGCCTCCAGTTGACGATAAGTGCTAACAAATCTTGCTGCAAGTTCGGTCCGCAAAACATCAAATCATTTAGACTGTTACCAGAGGTTGTTTTTGCTGACGCATTGAAAACTACTCGCAGTTTAGTTGTAGTCGAGTCAAGCTTCCATACACCGTGATGCGGTAGGAAATAGCCTTGATTTTCGTCCCTATCGACTTGTATCATATGGCCTAATTCTTGATACTCGTTCATAAACTGCTTGTATTGACGGGAAAATAAATCATTTTTCAACATCTTGTTTTCCAATTGTTTGAACTGAGCTATCGCCTTGTGTTTAGACGCACCGAGCTGTTGTTCGAAGTCTGGCATCATGGGGAGTCCAACTTCGTATCGCCAATCTTCCAACCGTCTCGTGGTGCTTTGGTAAAAATCTTCACAAAACTGGTCACCGTTATTCAAGGCTGATGATGATGAGTCAATGTCCTCCAACTCCCAGTACTTAGCAATGTCTTCATGTATATTATTAGTTACTACGTTACAGTTGAATCTTTTCATATTGCCTGATAGGATCCAACCCATCTTCGTTTGTTGCGCTATAGGAGCCTGCGCTGGACCCTTTACAAGGCCATTTAATATTATCTCCGAATAAACACTAGCGTCTAGAAGAAGATCAATAGACTTAGAGATGTTATACTCAGGATCAGCTAATTGTAAGTGTTGTAAGTGGGGCAAGGCCTGCTTGCGGAATGAAGAGTTAGGCAGATCATTTATAACCTTGGACACAACTAACGCTTTAGTTTTCATTGCGTAATCTCCGTAGATCGACATACAGTCTAGCGACACAATACCTTTGCTTTGCTTAGCGACTGGTCCTACGCCTGAAATAAACGCATGATATTGACGACGTTGTAGGCCTAACCTCTGTGTAGCATTTTCCGATGTTAGCGAAATTTGAGAGCCTTGGTCTAAAAGGGCTCTTAGTGTAACGTAAGTACCATTACTGGCTAAAACGTTGACCGCTAGCGTAGTCAACAGAATCTCTTCGTTATCAGCAGCGACGTGATTTACATTATGCGGTTCTGAAACGTTCGACTGCATAGAACGGGACGTATCCAGAGTCGTAGTTGTTGCTGTCTGTTGATGTTGCTGGATAACCTGATGTAGCAAAGAGTGGAGATCGCCGTCACACCTTTTACAACGCTTTGTATAGGTACATTCGTTATCAGAGTGAATCTTAAGACACTTCAGACAACATTTAGACGCTGTTACTATATCCAAACGCTTTCCAGGTTTCATGAGCACAAACTTTTGGCAAACAAATAACGAATGCGGCTTGCCACAAACAACACACCCAGGGCCTTGAGTAGCGGCAGCTTTAAATTGATTCTTACCTTGACCGCTGTAATTTACCGGGTTGTTAACATGTTGATTTGATCCACGATTGAAATTAGACTTCGCAGGTTCCTTTTCCCTTTTACACATGGGCTCCAAAGCCGTAAATTTGCCTTCCAAGAAGGTCATGAACTCCGTCAAAGAGGGCAACTCCCTGGGTGATTTGCGAGCCTCCTTGTAGTCACAGTACGTACCTGGATCTAATTTCTTTGTGAGTAGGTGCACTAGGAACGGATCCCAAGTATTCGTGTCAACACCAAGGTTATGCATAGCGTGAATGCACTCCGTAGTGGTGTCATACAACCGTTTGAGCTCGAACGCTGTCTGTTTCTGTACAACAGGTTGATTTAAAAACACTTCTATTAGATAAGTAAACAGAACTAAGGTGTTTTGATACCTATGTGTCAAAATATCCCAGGCGGTGTCGTAATTATCCGCCGAGATGTGGAGATGCTGAATAAAGCGCTCAGCCTCTCCCTTAACTTTTCCTTTCAAGTGCTGCATTTTCTGCGCCTTGGTGATGGAATTGTTCTCGTGAATGGCTTCAGTGAATAAGTCACAGAAAGTTGGCCACTGGTTGATTTTTCCCGTGAACGTAGGTATCTCCAACTGTGGCGTAGACTTTATCATATGAACCACGGATGATATTTTCTTGTTTAACGGGCGACTCGCGAATGCTACTGGACGGTTGTCTTTATTACACAAAATCGACCCCAACGCGAAACCTGATGCGTCTGTATATAAGTGAAATTCATTATTATCGGAAAAATTTGGGTATTGCAACACAGGTGGGGAAGTTAAACATTCTTTTAATAATTGAAATGATTTTTCGCATTCGTCTGACCATATAAATTCACAGTTTTTCTTTAATAACCTATTTAGTGGCATAACTATTTGCGCAAATGAATTAATAAATCGTCGGTAATAATTTGCGAATGCAACGAATCTTTTAACCTCATCGCTATTTTTTGGTCTCGGGTACTCTATCATTATTCGTACTTTTTCTGGATCGGGTTTAACCCCATCTCCGCTCACTACATGCCCTAAATACAATAGTTCCTTTTTTAGAAACACACATTTTTTCGGATTTAACTTGAGATTGACCTGGCGTAATCTATAAAAGATATCAATAAGATTTTTATTATGGTTTTCCAATGTCCTTCCCCAACAGATTAGATCATCCATGTAGATTAAGCATTTTTCATAGTTTAACCCTGACAACGCGACGGTCATTGCCCTTGAAAATGCACTAGGACTACTTTTAAGGCCCATAGGCATGCGTTTCATTTGATATTGTTTATCAAAAGTGAAAGCAGTGCATTTTTTACTATTTTCGTCTAATTTTATTTGGTAGTAGCCATTTTGAAGGTCAAGATGACTAAAATAAATAGCTCCCGCCAGCGAATCTAAAATATCAATAATGTTCGGAAGGGGAAATCGGTCATCAGCAATAGTTTCGTTTAATTTTCTGTAATCAATCACTAGCCTATATCTTTTTTCACCTGTTTCCGTTTTCTTTGGTACTAGTAAGATTGGACTGGACCATTCACTCATGGTTTCCTCAATTATATCGTCCTTTAACATTTTCTTTATTTGTTTTTCTATTTCTCCCTTTTGAGATTTTGGTAACCGATATTGTTTTTTATAGATGGGAACGGCGTTTGGTTTTAAAATGATAGACTGCTCGTAAATATTACTTGTGGTCAATTTATCTCCTTCTAAACTAAATATATCTGAAAACTTAGCACAGATTTTTTCTATTTCCGACTGCTCCTCTTTGTTCAAATAATTTAATTTCAATTCTTTGAATAACCTCTTTACTCTATCCGAGTTAACTATGGGCTTATCAAAGTTAAGTATATTGTAGTCTGATAACTTTTCTACATGCTGACTAAAAAAACTCAAATTGATTTCTTCTTCTCGCGTGTTTAATATTTGGATAGCCATTTTACCATTCATAGGTCTCGAAATACATCCTGCTAAGTACACTCCCTCACATAATTCTGTTGGTAAAATCACACATTCCTCTTTTAAATGCGTGGATACAAAATGTATCGACTCACATCTACTTGTCAATTTTATGTAATTATTCTGAGGTGTACCTAATTGTAAAGGTATAGTTATTTCTACATTTTTATTAATTAGCGTTATAGTATTTAACTCTAGATTTACTTTACTCTTATATTTCTTTAAAAAGTCTATTCCTAAAATTCCATCGCTTGTGCAACATAAATCCTTAAATACATGGAACCTGTTTACAAATTCTTGATTCTTAATTGTCAATCTTAAATCAACAAAACCCACCGAGCAAAGTTCACCACAGACACCAGTTATTCGTACTTGCCCTACTTGGTAAGGAATGTTGTGTCGAAGTAAGGTATCATATTTCACCGCGCTGAGCGATGCTCCCGTATCAACTAACCAATTACGTAAGCTGTTACCTAGCGATAATTCAATTGAGTTATAATTATTATAATGACATATGCTACCGTGACTATTATTGTTGTTCACGAAAAAACTCATCGGTATTTTGCCCCGCAACTACCGTATTATTCTCGTCATTTTCTGGCAATTGTGGCGTAACTGAATTCATATAGTTAACTCGGGAATTTTGATAAAAATTCCGGCCGCGCTGATAAGTATAATTACTGGTATTACCTCGATTCTCCTGGTTACCTCGAGCAGCAGGGTAGCCCCGCGGAGCGCCGCGGGAAGGTTGCCCCCGGCCGCGTTGGTTAGTATGTCCACGTTGACTGGTCTGGCTTCGCTGGAAGTTGTTATTATGACCGTAGCTACCGCGATCCTGAAACCATCGTCCCCGGTTTGAGTAAAAGTATTTTTTGTACGGTTGATTTTCCATGCTCATGATACTGCTCTCGGGAGGCATGGAAGTCTCTTCATCCTTTGCGCCACGTATTACATCTTTCAAGTTTTCGTAATTTCTCGCTGAAATTATAGTACATAAGCTAGTGTTACGCAATCCTGTGGCAAATCGTTTGATTGCCATTTTTTCGTTTAACGGCTTTAATATTTCATATTTCGCCATGTCGCCGTCGGCCTGTGAAATAGTTAATTCTACAAATAAGTTTTCAATTTCCTTACCGTAGTCCTCCAAACTCCTGTTGGCTTGTGTAGTGCTCATCAACTGTTGTTGCAAGGCTATAAAAGACTTTTTTGTTAGTAGGTGTTTTTTCATATCATCAACCAGGAGCTCTACCGACTCATACTTATTTGATAATCTGAGTTTTGCGCTCTCCGACAATCTGGTTTTTGTTATAAAGTTAATAAGCGTTGGCTTTGATTTGTCATCAAGTAGGGAAGCGTACATTTCTATCGAAGAAATCAACTGTTTGGTTATATTTTCGTCATCATTCATTACAGGCAGTAACGATACTGCAGTTTTTAAACTAAACGACTCCATCTTTTCTTTACTTATTTTACTTTTCGATGGGAAACTACACAAACGTTTTATGTCGTCGAATAATTTCCCTATTTGTTCCTTACGTTGATTTATCGTAGTCAGCTCATTAGCGCTAAGTAAATGTGTTTGACTATTATATTCTATGAATTTTGATTCAAACTCACGAAATATTTCATTTGCCTCATCTAATTTTTTCGAAGCTATAGTACCAGTTTGACGTCGCTCTAATCCTATTTTAACCAAATATTTTCTTACCTCTAACAATTTACTATAATACTGTTCTAAGCTATCTGCCATGTAAATTTAATACACTAATATAATAATATGTTAATACATTTATAATTAAGGGCTAACATACATGTTATAGGGCAAGCTCTAAAGCTCTAAAGTAGTGTCCTCTATATGAATTTTCTTATTCTTGCCGTTTTACGTACCAGAGATTTGTTTTTTTTTTTTTTTTTTTTTTTTTTTTCACCTTTGACTTTCACTTTATTTCTACGAAACACTACGTACGCACTCACACGTCACTAAATTATATTAGCGCCCGCACGCTCGTTTTGATCTCCTCCATTGGGCTCCCGGCGCCGAAACCAGCTGTTCGACCTTCGTAGATGGTTTTCCAGAATCTCTCTTTGTATCCACCGCTGGTGACAGTTCGAATATTGTCGATATCCGAAATATAAAAACGCCAATGCTAGTATCACACAAATGGCTCCCAGTAGAGTGGTACTGTAACTTGCATGATATTTCAATTGTGCCAGTGACGATTGATTATTTCCTCCGCTAGCAGTTTGTGCTACAATTATCTGCTCCTCCTTTGATTGTTGTTTTCCCATTTTTCTTTTAATTTAAATAATTACGACACTCTTGGCAATCTTGTATGACGCACTTCGCAGTAATTAAAGTAAAATGAGTTTTATTTGTCATTGTTCGTAGTCACGAATCCGACACTGTTTTTGTTACAAGTCCTTATTTAGCGATCGGAATGCGCGAATCTGATCGCTTACTGGCAGGGTCGCCATGTAAAGGATGGGACAGCGACACGAAATAAAAGAGATGTTACTTGTACAAAGCTCCGATTTATTCTGATCTTACACTCGTCAAATAGTTGTTATTATATGCATAGTTATGTTACGTATTCCTATACTACAATAATGTCACTTTCTATTATTTCTTTTTAGGGTTCCGTACCCAAAGGGTAAAACGGGACCCTATTACTAAGACTCCACTGTCTGTCTGTCCGTCTGTCTGTCTCCAGGCTGTATCTCATAAACCGTGATAGCTAGAAAGCTGAAATTTTCACAAATGATGTATTTCCGTTGCCGCTATAACAACAAATACTAAAAACCACATAAAATTAATATTTAAGGGGGGCTCTCATACGACGGTGGTACGGAACCCTTCGTGCGCGAGTCCGACTCGCACTTGGCCAGTTTTTTTTCTTTACTGTCTGTTTTTCTGCTAAATGGATTTAACTCTCGACATTTACCGTTTCACTGTATTGTTTACATAATTTGTAAGTGGTGGGGGCCTGATGTCCTAAGATACAGGCCTCGGCTTAGTTTAGGCATCACCTCTCTCCCACAATTTTTTTTTTTTTTTTTATAAGTAAATGCGGACAACATCACATACATTGCTCTGAACCCAAAGTAAGTAGCTAAAGCACTTGTGTTATGGAATTCAGAATCAACGAAGGTACCACAAACACCCAGACCCGAGACAATGTAGAAAGGTTTGTTTCTACATTGACCCGTCCGGGGATCGAACCCGGGACCTCAGAGCTAGCGACACCTTCATCAAACTATTGTCTTTCGTTACTAAACTATATGTTGTAAACTGCTGTACTGTAATTTGTGGAAGAGAAATAAATATACATTTATTATTATTATTATTTATAAATTAACTAACTTAACATCAACTTGTTTTCTTTTATTTTCAATAGTTTTCCCAAATATTGAATTATTTTTCTTTTAAAAAAATCCCTTTATAATAATGTAATAATAATAATAAAACGTTTATTTCAAGTTTACAAAAAGGACTCATAATTGTTAATAAGACTTATAACCTAAGTGTTAGTAGCCAATTTACATTATTTGGTTTTTGTTGCTGCGACATGCACGTCGCAGCATCACCGTATGTACGGACAGTCTATCCTGCTCGCAATCATTGCCAGCACGATGTTGGAACCTGCCCGCACCCTGCGCACTAGAGATGTGCAGCGCTTTCGCATTGTTGTGTAAAAACAATCAGTTCAAACTTCTGCGAACATGGCTAAGGCACTGCAGTACCGGGGCAGTCCCAACATCGACCTGAACGCGTTATTGAACTGGATGCGGAGGGCATTGTATGATTTTAAAGTAAAGTTAGTCCATAGGCTGCAGGTGTAAAGCGAAGTGCAATAAGCTTTAAATAGCGCAATTTTAGATTCAAAGAAGCAGCGTGCAAATCTATGTGCTATCATGTTAGCTCGCACTGACAATGCCCTCCGCTCCCGCTCAATGTCAGTATCATCCCTGAGGTCAGCTGTAACTATATGTCCCAGATATTTAAATTGTTCAACCCTAGCCAAAAGAGTACCATACAGTCGAATAGGGGGCACATGGGAACTTCCCAAAACTTGGTAACATACACTAACATGCGTTCTCTTAGAAATGCTAGTAAACCCAAGTGGCATAGACCTAAATGTAAACTCTCTTTTGGCAACAGATGCTTTCTCTATATGGGACCATTTATCTACAATAAGCTTAATGGTGAAATAGATATACTGACCATGACAAGAAATAAATGCAAAAAACACGTTTCAAAACTTTTGACAGAAATGGATTATGAAAGCACGGAGAAGTTCCTTAACTCATGATCACAACACAAAATTCAAAATTCAAAATTCAAAATTCTTTATTTGACTTAGGCTACAAAGTAGCGCTTATCAACGTCAACACAAAAAAATACAAAAACGACAGCACCCTAAGGATCGGTTCATTTCCGGCGGAAGACGCACCGCGCATCACCGGCCGCGCAGCGCCAGAACAGACAAACACGCAATGAGACACCCAACCCCTCACACCTGACGCATAAACGCATCGTCAATTCAGTGAGAAAGGTCAAATGCCCCACCACGCATCCGCCCGCCCCGGCGCCACACAACCGACAACACGCGACGCGCCTCCGCCAGAAATGAACCGATCCCAATTCGCCCACCCTTCACCGCTTCCTAAGTGCTCTGGCTGTGGAGAAGAAACGGCGCAACAAACTCCACAACAGCACGCTGTCTTTATAATTACAAAAAATAATTAGAGACCGTGACAGATGAACAAGAGTTTTAGAGGGTTATGAACAGAATTAAAAGTATTTTCTAGTGAAACCATGGTCAGCAGAACGACCAGTCACCACAAGCGGCACCCGTTCACGAGTATGACGCAAGGATCAGCCATCACCCCCCTCGCCATATTAGAGGGAAAGAGGTGACCCGACCCCCGACGCCACCACAGGCAGTGACAACTAAGGGAGCATGACGAAACTGCTGCCGACTTAATAAAAATGATAATAATAATAATTAAATGGATAATAAAACAAAAAAGAAACCCTAAACACTGGTTCATTGCACAGTCCCTTAACAAAGAGGCATTATAATTGGTACATTATTAAATTTCATAATCAATACAATTATACATTCAAAACAATGTACAGAATTAAAAAAGAAATAAGTATATATCTATATATACATATATGTCATTATACATACGTATAATTGTATTAAAAACAAAACAAAATAGGTAACACATTGTTACATACAGAGTGTATGCCTATAAATTTAAATAAATACGGTAGTACAATAAGACATCATTCCACACAGAACCGTCGTGTTTCTATCTGTTCACGGCGACCAACTATATTTATCATTTAAATAATCGTTAATATTATAATAGGCCTTTTCACAGAGTTTAATTTTAATTTTCGATTTAAATGAGTTGTAGGGCAACTCGAGCAAACTGAGAGGCAGTTTATTATACATACGAATACCAAGTCCCACAAATGAGTTGTGCACCCTGTGTAGCCGATGTGATGCCGAACATAACTTATGTCTATTACGCGTATTAATGGTATGGACATCACTATTCTTCGTGTACAAGTGAATATTTTGCCTAATAAATAATATATTCGCAAGAACAAATTGCGACGCTGCAGTTAAAATACCTATTTCCTTAAATCGCTCCCTGAGTGAAATTCTAGAACCTAGCTGGTATATTGATCTAACCGCACGTTTTTGTAAAATGAAAATTGTTTCTATATCAGCTGCCTTACCCCACAACAGTATGCCATAGGACATAATGCTATGGAAGTAGCTAAAATAAACAAGACGAGCTGTGTCTACATCAGTGATCTGCCTAACCTTTCTAACGGCGTAAGCTGCAGAGCTAAGCTTACTTGCAAGACATGCTATATGCGCCGACCATTTTAGTTTGGAATCAATTGTAATGCCTAGAAAAACCGTTGAGTCTACAGTTTCTAATACCTCATCATTCATAATAACATTTGGACCAAGATTTTTAACATTCGGCATCGCAAACTTTACACATTTAGTCTTTTTCGCGTTTAAAACTAAATTATTAGCTGAAAACCAACGTGTAACCTGAGCGAGTGAACTATTTACATCGTTAAATTCGTCTCTATTTCTATTTACTTTAAAAATTAAAGAAGTGTCGTCAGCAAATAATACGACATCACATTTGTCTTTTAAAAAAAATGGTAGGTCGTTGATGTAAACTAAAAACAAGAATGGGCCCAATATTGAACCCTGGGGCACGCCTAGCTTAACCGGTAGTTCGGTGGACTTACTACCTTTAACATCCACACATTGGAGTCTATCGCTTAAATAAGAATGAATCAGATCGAGTGCTTTATGTTTTATCCCGTAATGCTGAAGTTTGCGTATTAGTGTATTATGCTGGACACAATCAAAAGCCTTGGAAAGGTCACAGAATACTCCAATAGCGTTCTGCGAGTTCTCCCAGGCACTATAAACATGTCTAAGCAAAGCTACTCCGGCGTCGGTAGTTGAACGTCCCTTTGTAAAACCGTATTGCTCGCTATGTAGGAGGGTATTCATATTGAAATGTTTTGCGAGTTGTTTTAATATCAATTTTTCATATATTTTACTAAATGCTGGTAAAATTGATATTGGTCTGTAATTGCCGATTTCACTTTTATTGCCTGACTTAAATAACGGTATGACTTTACTATACTTCATGAGGTCTGGAAAGATACCGAGGTCCACGCATTTATTAAAAATGATCGATAAAGACGGCGCTACAATGCTTATTATATTACTTACAAGCTTCACAGAAATACCCCAAAAATCTTCGGTTTTTTTTTGATTAAGTGATTTGAACGCATTTGTTATATCTAAGGGAGTCACATGTTCAAAACTGAAATTAGCATTACATTCTGGCACATTATCACGTAATAAGTTTTCTGCATCAACTGATGAGGATTTTAAAGAGCAAGTTGTAGTTATTGGTATGTTTGCAAAGAATTCATTAAAAATAAGTGCGATTTCATCAGTATTTTTTAATAGCCCATTTCTGGAATTAATTTCTAGGTCGGTGTCCTGTTTCTTAACCTTCCCAGTTTCCTGATTAATAATATTCCAAGTAGCTTTAATTTTATTTGATGATTTTTTTATTTTTTCACTAATATGTTTAGACTTGGCCATGATACAAACCTTTTTAAATATTTTAGAATAATTTTTTACATAACTTAAAAAATCTACATCGAATCTATATTTCTTCATACCATATAACTCATAAAGACGTGTTCTACTTTTGTAAATACCAGCCGTGGCCCATTGATTAAATGGGGCAGGAGTGCACTTGACTTGTATTGTTTTACACTTAAAAGTTGACTCAAACTCATTTTTAACAACATCAAAAAATTCTCCATAAACGTCATTAGGATTATTAGATTCCAAAATAGATGGCCGTATTTTAGACATGATGTTGTTTTTAAAGCGAGTACAACGGTGCGCTGTGTATGGCCTACTTATCACCTTTAGAGGTTTGTTCACAACTAAATGTGGGAAGCTTGCAAATTGACCACAGTGGTCAGAAGACACATCAGTTAAAATTAATTTTCTATTCGCTTCACAATTACTAAATATATTATCTAAGCATGTAGCAGAAGAGGCCGTTATCCTAGTTGGTTCGCCAAAAAGATTTTTTAAATTATACGACTTAAATAGATTTAGAAGTCTCATAGACATAGCAGCTACTTCTAAAATATTTACATTAAAATCCCCACATACCATTACGTGTTTTTTACTAGTTTTAATCTTAGAAAGTGAATCTTCCATGACAGATTCAAATAAATTATAGTCACTTGAAGGGGGTCTATATACACATATAATTATAAATTGTTCTAATTCAACACAAGACAGCTCAATAGTGCGCTCGATAGAAAGGTTGACAATATCGGGACGTTCTTTACATTTTAAATTGTTTGAGACTATAATAAGTGACCCTCCTCGAATAGCGGTCTTTCTTACGAACGCACTTTGTATGGAATGATAAACACTATTAAATACTACTAACTCATGGGCTTTTAACCAGTGTTCGGTTAAACATAACACCTGAACACTGTAATTCTCAATAAATAAACTTAACTCTAGTTCTTTGCCGGAGAGACCCTGCATGTTTTGATGAACAACATTCAATTCATGCAGCTCTCCCGTTGTCCTGTCTTGTAGTTTAAATTACAAGATGTAAAAGAGCTGTTAGTACTATTACTAACATTATCAAAAACATTAGATACAATATTAGTACCTTTATCATGTAAATTATATGCTAACAACTTAGCAATTCGTCGCTTACATGTAGTTGACATATACATACTGTACTCTGTCAGTTTAAATTTGCTAATGAAATTATTTGTCTCAAAATACAAAATAGTTTCACTATGGCGAATTGTTGTATTATAAATTAACAAATTTAAATTATAAATGTACCTATTCTGCTCTTTAGTTAAATTCTTAGAATAAGGTAGGGCACAGAAGATGAATTTACAATGATTTTTGTGACCTAAATCTAACATTAATTCCACACAATCAATAATATTTGCTTTACTTACGGTCAGCCCATCACCATATAATAATATGCCAGTAGAACCTGACTTAAGTTGAGACACACTAATTTGATTTAATAACCTACTAAAACTAGCCCCTGGCAAACAAGTATTAAATAAACACTGCTGGGAAAAGGAACTTATCATACTACTCAAACCTTGACCTATTTTGTCAGAAAATATATAAGTACTTATATCTTTAACTTTAACTGAATCTGAACATTGAATGTTAACAGTTTCTTCTAATAGTGGTTCAGCAAGTGAAGGCAATGGTTCAACACTCTGGGTATTGGCAGGAGGTGAAGAGCAGGAGCAGGTACAACACAGATTGTTGGTCAGAGACTCATATCTCTCCGCATTGCACCTAACCAAGTCAGCCAACTCACCGGCCTCCACCATGCGTTCACTAAGTTCTTTTTGAGACGCTTGATATTTATTAAAAATGTCCCTCAGAGTGTTTTCCCTCGCCTGAAGCTGTTTCTGAAGCAAAACTGTGTCCTGATCATAACTAAACCTACTCTGAATTAATTCATTATTCAAGTCATTTAATTGACTTGTTAAATTTACATATCTAAACCTAATATTATTTGTTTTCCTATTAATTTGTTGCTGGTGTATGCACTTTTTGTACTTTTTAATGATTTTATTAAGCTTAATATATTTCTTAATCTTATTGTGACTGCTAAACAAAGGATATTCAGTAACAGAATCTTCTCCGGTCAAATCAATAGTTATTGTTTTCCTATCATTAACAAGTGCAGAGCTACCGTCAACTAATTCATTGTAAAGACTGCAGGTTTTAGCAGCCTGTTCCTGAACAGTAACAGATTCTAATTTAGTAATAGTCCTAAGGGCCACACTTAATTCTAATTCAAGTTCAGAAATGCGTTTTAGAGCCTGCTCATGTGTACCCATACACTGTTGAAATTCTAAAACTATTTGACGGAGGTTTTGATGTTCGTCAAGGATATCTGTGTGATAAATGTGCAATTCTGACAATTCATTTTTCAAACTTGTGTTCTTATCTATAATTTTCTTAACTTCAACTTCACTTTCGTCCCTTTCCCTCAGCAGGTCATCACATAGTTTCTTGGCTGACTCTAACTCCTTCAGCGTAGCCCTTAGTTTCTCTTCCATGGATGCAGCTCTGCGGGTCTGCATATTTACAAGCAGTCCTCAGCTGATCCTGGAAGGTGTTGAGAGGGAGTTAAGTGTAGGTATGGAAAGCACTACAGAGAAATGGGAGCGATAGTTAAAAGAAATAGGAGGAAATGGAAAAAAAAAATTGAATAATTACTGTTTACTAATAGTTATAGTAAGAAAAAAGGATTATAATGTTTAGAACTATAAATATTACACTTAACTAATTAAAAATAAAACTTAGAGGGTAACTTATTATACTTTGATTTACTCTTCTGTTATGAATTTTAACAAGGATTTTATTTCCTTTGCCTAAGCTACCGTGAGGAGCAGTAATAAGACAAAACAAAATGAAATAAATATGTGTTATTAGCCTGGCTGTTAGATTTAACTTAAACTAGTTTAGGTCGAGATGAACTTTGACCTGTCAAAAAGCGGACCCTAGATGTTGCAAAAATATGGTATCTGAGAGCAATAGGCACTAAAGTAACCGATTTTAAGTTATAATTAGTCTAATATAATTTAAATAAAACAAGATACTCATCTGGTTTACGTGATGGTTTAAATTTCGATCCGTTGCGATGACAGCTGGTATAACTCGCCGGTTTTACATATATTTTGTAGAAACAAAACATTCACTAGCACTAGTCATGTAAGTAGTATATATAACTAACTATTAAAACTATGATTAACTTAAATTATCAATAATTATTAAATTTAAATTATTAAAATTACGAGACACGGCTTTTGACACAACCGGTCGTCAGTGTTGCCAATCTTTACACAACTTTCACACACATTCATCACACTAATACATAAGGGTCGATTTGGACTAAACGAGTGCATTCTTTTCGTATGGCCCAAACCTATCCTTACTCACACATTCATCACACATCCACACAACACACCTATACAATTCTACACTACACACGTTTAAACTGAATCCAAATAAGATTATTTCCTCTTCCCCCCGGACCTCGGTAACGAGTAGACGTGTGTCAGATTTACGCAGTTTAAATTAAATATTTAAATAAAATAATTATCAAAATAAGTTCAAAAATATAAAAAAAGTAATAGGAGTGCATAAACCACGAAGAGTTCACTGTCAAGCGGTGCAACGCAATATCCAGGGAAGCCCCTCCTACGGGTGAGCGAGACAAATATACTTTTATCATTGAATAAATTACAATTACAAAGTACCAGGACAACAGACGCAAGAGGTACTGTTTTCTACAAAAAACAGAATTGTAAGAAGCACAATTTGAACATAGATTCTAACTGTCAACGTAGCTGAGTGGTATTATGTACTGACTTACAAGTAAGAGTCTTGAGTTCAATCCCAGTCACCACCAGTTCTTTTTGGATTTATAAAAGTAATATTTCGCCTTCCCCTGCATAACTGTATCGTGTGGATGTCATATATAAGACAGCACGCATTAAATTATAATTAATAATTATTATATTCCGCGCCTCTTACGCAATAATTATGAACAGCTCTATGTCTGAGGACGGAAATGTCACTGAAAAGTGTATTGATGTCACTCCTCCGAATTATATTGCTATGCGTAATAAAAGAGTGAGGGAAGAAAATTTACCCGCAGAATTTAATAAATTTAAGCAAGAAATGAAAGAGTTATTTGAGGCCTTTATAGAAACTCAGCGTGACGAACTCAAAAATATCAACGCCAATTTAAAGGACATTAATCTAACAAATTTCAAGATAGAAACTGCCATTTCGAATTTGTCAATGCAAAATGAAGAACTGAAAGAGAAGTTGGTTCAGTTAGAACTTCAAACTAGAAAAGACAAAGACCATATTATCATTTTGGAGGACAAAATCGAAGAACTTGAGCGTAGCATGCGTAAAAATAATATTGAAATAAAAAATGTCCCGAGGAAAACACAAGAAACGAGGGAAGACTTAATTAATATGGTTCTTTACTTTGCTAAAACTATTAATCTTGATATGAGCAAGCGAGACATTTCAGACATTTTTAGATTGCAAGGGAAAAAAGAGGGAAAAAACCCTCCTATTATAATAGACTTAGGCTCTGCGATCCTAAAACAAGATTTTTTAAAGAAAACTAAATCTTATAATATGAAGAACAAGAGCAAAATACAGGCAAAACATCTGGGGTTTGTGACTGGCGAGGACGTACCTGTATTCATTTCTGAGCAGTTAACTCCTAAAAATGCCCGCTTATTTTTCTTAGCCAGAGATCTGGCAAAATCCAAACAGTATAAATACTGCTGGACGTCTTTCGGCAGAGTGCTGATAAGAAAGGATGATAACGCAAGAGTCGTACTTGTTAGGAGCGAGGCTCAGGTGCATAGCCTGATGCAAAGTATGTGACTAAAATCTATAAGTTTCTTTATGTCGAGTAATCTGTTTTTTATATATCTAGTGTTCTTTCTTATGCTTTATAAGCTTGATACAAAAAGTTGCTTGAACAGTTTCTTTACTAGGATATTTTTGTACGAGACTTTTCACACAAAAAAAGTATCTAACACATACACAATCACACTTCATTTGGACAAAATACCTAACTCACAACTTCTGCATGGACACTTTTTGTCCTCAATACACATATCAAAATACGCACATACAATATGAACACGCGCGCCTATACGAGTATTACTGTTTTATTTTATTGATAAAAGCCGATAACTGTATTTTAAAACATTTGACTATAGAGATACCTCTAATAGCGTTTTTACTTATGAATGGATAGTAACCTGATAACCTTGGGAGAGTTGGACAGTGTGGAAATTGCTAAGTCAGAATTAATTGACGTCACTCACATTCCTGGGGAGGTGCAAAATTCTAGAATGAAGGTTTTAACACAGAATATAAGAAGTGTATACCGTAATTTTGACGACCTATTGCTTTGGACGTCGATATACTGCTGCTCACTGAATGTAGACTCTCAAACACGAAAAATTTACCATTACTCCCCAATTATACATCGTACTGCACTTCAAATCATCTAAACCAAAACGATGGCGTTGTAGCGTATGTTAAAAATAACCATTTGCCCATAATAACAGAATTAAATATAGTACATGCCTCAGCTTTACAAATTATTGTCTCGGGTTTTACTATAATAGGAACTTATCGTTCACCATCCAATAACTCTGCCGAAAATTTTATTAACTCAGTTAACAGTCATCTGGAATCATGTGGTTCTCATAAAAATATAGTAGTGATTGGTGACTTTAATATAAACATAATTGAAAAACCTACAGAAACAGCACAACAAAGATCCAATAGGCTTAACTATCTGAATATGCTATCTGTACATGGTTTACTTCCGGGACACTGTCTCCCTACAAGAGAGGAGAACTGTCTCGATCATGTCATGATTAGACTTGATAAAACTAGATACTCAGCTTTCGTGTCTGTACTTAATACGACTATAACAGACCACGCCATGGTAGTCCTCGGTGTAACCAATTCACATACTATAAGAAGAACAACACGTAAAACTGTGACTGTAACAGACTATGAAGGCGCTCGAAATACCCTTTGCAACATAGACATAGCCCTCTTTGATACATATAAACTCCCAGATACTTTTGCCATAAAGCTAATGGAAGTGATAAAATCATCACTCCTCGAAAACACAAAAATTAAATTGGATTCCTGTAATAAGAAAACTAAAAAACCCTGGATCACAGCGGGTGCACTAAAATGTATTAGGCTAAGAAACAAAATGCACCACCAAACAAGAATTGATTCTTTTAACTTAATCTTGGTAATAACCTATAAACGATTCCGAAACTTCTGTTCAAATCTAATCAAAAAACTCAAAAGACAGTATCATAAAAAACAAATAGAGGAATCAACCAAAAACCAATCTCAACCAATCAAAAATCAACAATAAATGAGATCACGCAGTTCAGGACACCTAAAATCTCAAACGCTCACTTACTTAACGTAGCACCCCAACCACTAGACTCTTTAAACCGAGTTAATATGTTTTTTAGAACAATAGGTAAACAACTAGCCGAATGCATTGTAACCCAAGGCCAAGTTTATATACCGGCAACCACAAACAGTTACACTTTTTCCAATTCATTTGTTCTAGAGGATACTGACCCATTGGAAGTGAATAGTATCCTTATGAGTCTAGACTCAAAAAGTGCACCTGGCTGGGATGGGATCCCCACTACATTTCTAAAATTATCACGGGATATAGTGGTCCCACTGATAAGCCGGCTAGCAAACCTCTGTTTTGAAACAGGAACTTTCCCTAAAATCTTTAGATTTCTTTAAGTTCTTTGTTTTGCTCTGAGAGTAGGCTAATTGTGGATTGAAGCTCTTGAAAGCGCTTTTCTTGTTCACGGGAAAACTTTTTGAACATTTCCTTAATTGTCATAGAGATGCTGTTATCCTCTTCAACATATTTCCTTTTTTTCCGTTCAGTTATGTTAGACGTGAGGTCATGAAGGTCAGGTGCTGATTCGCAGTGATACAGTTGAGCATCAGCAATATGTGATTGCAGCGGAGTTTGAACAGCGTCGGGTGCGGGCATCACGGAGGATGTCGACGGGACTGGCGAATAGTGGTTCGGCCAGTCGCGCTGCGACCAAAACTTACTTCAGAACTCGAGGTAGAGGTAATTCTAATGACTCGCACATACATACTTTAGCAACTACGGAATCAGATAACATGGTAGATTTGGCAACTACGGGATCAAATAACATGGTAGATTTAGAAACTGATAACCAGTTTTTTCGAGACTAAAGAAGTAATTTTCAGTACTGCTAACTCATGTAGCATAATTTTACATGGCAGAAACCACTACAAATATAGTTGGTTAGTTGATACCGGTGCATCTATTTCGGCAATCAACTATAAACATGTATTGTATCAAAAAAATCCAATCCATAAACATAATATGTATGTCATTGGCCTAGGAGGCAAAGTCCAATCAATTGGATACGTTTATTTACATTTATATTCTAAGAATCAAATGTTGAAACATAAGTTCTATGTTTTCCAATCATTACCTTGTAAGACAAGTGGCATAATTGGCAATGACTTTCTAAACAAATATAAATCGATATTAAACTTTGGTAACAACACGTTATTGTTATGGAATAATAATATGGAAATCTCTTTGCCGTTATATTTTCCAAATAAAAGTAAAAGTATAAATATACCTGCGAGATGTGAATCTGTTCATAATATGTTACATACTTATGAAACCGAAGAAAGTGTTATTTGTACAACCCAATTGAGCGAAGGCGTCTTTATAGCTAGCGCATTAGTTAAACCGGTAAATGGGATGTTCCCAATTCGTATCATTAATACAACTGAAAATTATTTAACATTAGACAACATTAACCCGATTATACATAAAGCTACGGATTTTGATGTGTGTTCATTTCACAAATCTCATAACAACGCAGAACGCGTGAAAAAGTTAATCTCCGTACTTCAGTTAAACCATCTTAATAAAGATGAGAGATTACCTATAGAGAAAATTTGTGCGAAATATGCAGATATTTTTTATCTTGAAGGTGATAAATTGACCTCAACAGAATTATATAGTCATAAGATTAATTTGAAGCCAAACGTTACACCGGTATATACAAAACCTTACCGACTCCCGTACTCGCAAAGGGAAGAAGTAAATAAGCAAATAAATAAACTACTAGACCAGGGTAGGTAGGAGGGGCTCGTGGCTAAGTGTAAGCCGTACGGTTTGACCGATAATACAGGTTAAGCCGCGCTCGCCGCGGTTGGTCCGTGGATGGGTGACCATTTATAACATACCGAGACCCCTCCGTGTTTCGGAAAGCACGTTAAACAGTAGGTCCCGGCTGTCATACATAGATCTTTGGCAGTCGTTAAGTCAATTCTGACAACCAGTCTTACTATGGGATACTGTGTTTCCCAGTAAAATGGTTTGTGGAGGTCAGATAGGCAGTCGCTCCATGTAAAATACGGTATTCAGCTGAATCCGGTAAGACTGGTAGCCGACCCCAACATAGTTGGGAAAAGTCTCGGGAGATGACCAGGGTATAATAGAACTATATGTCCCAGATATTTATTCTACATATATTTACGATACAGAATTTGTTCAGGAGGAATTAAACGTGATATACTTACAAAATCGTAACGATAGTACGCATGTAAAAAGGCCACTTCCAATCGCTCATATGCCAAACCTACCGTTAAAGTCTGCAGGATTTTTAGCCATGCCTATGCCGAAGCCATTTAACTTTAATCCACAGCCTACTTCAAACTGGCCACGTCCGCTACCACCACAAAATAGTTGGAAGCCTAACTTCCAACCACATGGCGGTCAGTCACATAGCTTCCAACGTGCACCCAATGCACCTAATATGCCTACTCGCACTCAACAGATGTTCCGAGCGCCACCGCCTAATTACAACGCGCATAGTAATGTATTTAGAATGCAACCACGTCAGCAAACATCAGGCCCTCAGCCAATGAGTGGAGTTAGCCAGTTTGTAACTAAACCTATCAACCATTCGTTTAAAGGTAATAATTGGAGTAAGTCCGGGAATCCACCGCCATCTAATTACTTTAAAACCCACGAGATGAATTTTAATAGCTGTGACGAGTATGACTATAATAATTACTACCCGGATAATGAATATTACACATATGACGATAACTATAACCAACCCGACTATACTGACTATTCTGACTATAACCTACATGACGAATATGAACATCAGTCATACTGTAAGGTGAGCGAGCTACCTGATAACTATGATAGTCCTCAGCCATCTACGAGTAACGCCGAACAGGATTTTCATACGGACCACCCCTTAAAACCCTCAAAATAGAAGTCAACTTGCAAACTCAACGTCAGCTTCCTTATATAAAATTATCAAATCCTCCATTGAATTTTTTAATTGATATCGGAGCCAATCAATCATTTATAAGTCCCTCAGCAGTAGAGAAATATTACTCTAATATTCCTCCTAATTATGAGCCCTTTGAGGTTACTAACGCCCACGCCACAAGTAGAAGCAACTACTCAATTGGCATACCAGCTTTTCAAGAATTTAACGATCCCTGTAACATTAAACTCTTTATCTTTGACTTTCATAAATTTTTTGACGGACTTATTGGACTAGACTTATTGAGTAAGTGGAATACGAAGATTGACTTAAAAGACAATTTGCTAATATCAGACAACGCTACGAATCCTATAGCAATCTTTAACTCTCGGAACGTCAACTTATTTGAAGATATCATACCAGCTAATACTACAAAGCTTATTCGACTACCTATAAATGCTCCTGAGGGAGATGTACACATTCCTCAGCAAACATTTGATCACTGTAACATAAATGAATGCATAACAACTGTTTCTAATAATCGAGGATTAGTTGAAGTAGAAAACACCACACATAACGACATCATTTTATCACTAGATCGACCTGTGCAAGCTGATAATTCCAATATTGAATGTATGAATATTGAACAAGCAATAGATTCCTCTCGCGTTAGTCAAGTTTTATCTCAGTTGCGTACAAATCATCTTAATGAAGAGGAAAAGATTAACTTGAAAAGTCTCTGCTCTCGTTATGCGGATGTATTTTATATTGAAGGAGAACCTCTCTCCTCCACTAACAAGGTTAAACATCATATACGAACTGTAGATGAAGTACCCATCTACACGAAAAGCTACAGATACCCTTTTGTACACCGACAAGAGGTTCGCGATCAAATAGCTAAAATGCTGGATCAGAATATTATAAGACCATCTGATTCTGCCTGGAGCTTCCCTATTTGGGTCGTCCCAAAGAAGGCTGATGCCTTAGGGAGACAGAAATGGAGACTAGTAGTAGACTTCCGAAAGTTAAACGAAAAGACTATTGACGATAAATACCCAATTCCGAATATAACAGACGTTCTGGATAAGCTAGGGAAGTGCCAGTACTTTACCACGCTGGACCTAGCGAGCGGTTTTTACCAGGTAGAAATGCACCCGGATGACATTCAAAAGACAGTATTTAACGTTGAACATGGACATTTTGAATTTTTACGAATGCCCATGACTTAAGAATTCTCCATCGACATTTCAGCGCGTAATGGACAACGTGCTAAAGGGTCTTCAAAACGTCATCTGTTTAGTATACATGGATGATATTATCGTGTTTAGCACCTCCCTACAGGAACACCTGGATAACCTGGAAAAAGTATTCCAAAGATTGCGAGAATCTAACTTTAAAATCCAGATGGATAAATCTGAATTTTTAAAGTTAGAGACTGCCTTTCTTGGGCATATAATAAGTAATGAAGGTATTAAGCCAAACCCAGACAAAATTGATGCTATAAAGAAATACCCAATACCTAAAACAGCAAAACAGATAAAACAGTTTCTAGGACTTATCGGTTACTATCGGAAATTTATTCCAGATTTTGCTAGGATAACAAAACCACTAACTCAGTGCTTGAAAAAGGGCAAGAGCATCACCCTTAACAAAGATTACGTTGACTGTTACGAACGATGTAAGAGACTTTTGACTAACGACCCGATCTTACAATATCCTGACTTCACTAGGGAATTCATTCTGACTACCGACGCCTCTAACGTTGCTTTGGGAGCCATATTATCGCAAGGACCAATAGGATCTGACCGACCAATCTCATATGCTTCACGTACACTAAACGAAAGTGAATTAAACTATAGCACTATTGAGAAAGAGCTCTTAGCCATTGTATGGGCTACTAAATATTTCCGACCATATCTTTTTGGTCGCAAGTTTAAGATAGTCACAGACCATAAGCAACTACAATGGATAATGAATCTCAAAGAGCCGTACTCACGACTGACTAGATGGAGACTGAAACTCAGCGAATCTATAATTGGAATATGTATTACGGTTACCTTTTTTATAAATAGGGCGTATTATTGCCTCTCCTGAGAAACTGAAAGAGGCAATAATACGCCCTATTTATAAAAAAGGTAACCGTAATACATATTCCAATTATAGACCAATAGCAATCTTATCTAGTATAGACAAAATTATAGAAAAATGCGTTATAAATCAACTTGGAAATTATTTACAAATTAACAACATATTAAATAAATCACAGCATGGCTTTCAAAAAGGGAAAAGTACCAACACATTACTGTCTAACTTCACGGATGAAATTAATACACACTTAAATAATAAAAAAATAGTCGTTGCAATATTATTTGATTATAAAAAGGCTTTTGATACTTTAGAAATTAAAACATTATTAAACGCAATAGAAGAGTGTGGAGTGGGGCAGCCTCTGAACGGATGGTTCCGAAGCTACCTCAATTCACGCTCTTATCGAGTGAAGGTTGGAGATACGTTCAGTGATGAAAAAGCAGTTAGGTGTGGGGTTCCGCAGGGCTCAGGATGTGGTCCGATATGCTACTTGATGCATGTTAATAGTCTGTGTGGCGTGCTGCAGCATTGCTCAGCACACATGTTTGCGGACGACCTGTGCGCGCTGCGCGCCGGCACCGACTTGGACGACACTTGTCGCGCTGTCCAGGAAGATGTCGACGCCGTTGTCAAGTGGTCACATGATAACGGTATAGTTTTAAATGCAGACAAAACTAAATTGTTAATTATCCATTCTCCCCATTTACCGGTTAAGGAAACTCCGCGTCCAATATTCACCCATTCTTTTGACTGTATACACAATAACTTTATTAATTGTAGCTGCAAGCCTATCCAAAGAGAAAAATGCGTAACCTACTTAGGTATGAAAGTAGATGAGCACTTCTCTTGGGCAGAACATATTGATCTCATATGCAATAAACTTAGAGTTTTACTTGGTAAATTTTGTCACCTTAGTTATCGTGTCCCTAGGGGGACACTAAAAGTTTTGTACAATGCCTTAGTTGAACCTATCATGGATTATGCCCTCGATTGTTATGGACTAACATATAAATCATATATAGACAAAATAGAAAATATTCAAATTAGATTCATTAAATTAATTGTAGATAAAAAAACCAGAATTAAATACAAAACAGACTATTACAAACTTTTTAAAATTTGCAAATTATTACCAGTAAGATTAAAACACACTTACCTTGTTGCAACCAACAACCACGGCAATCGGGAGCATAATCCATTAGTAAATGTAAGTAATACATATAGTACGAGGGCGATGACCTCGGGTAAATTTGTTGTGCCTAGAGTAACTAACGTGTATGGTGATAGGACTCTGAAGAAACGTATTCCATACATTCTCAACAGTTTACCCGCGATCATCCGAGATGAACGAGATAAAAACAAATTTAAATGTAAACTTAAAAAATATTTAATAGATTCCCTACCATAAAAACGATATATATATGTAGGATCAGGAGTGCCGAGAGGTATATCGTCAGGGTTTGGAGTTCCCATTTTATTGGGATAAACAAGACTGTATAAACAATGAGAGAGTTTTATTACACTAGAAAATAAACACAATACAAAATAATAATTATTAAAAACATAAAGTAGGTAAACAGGCGAACAGACTTTAAAGGTCACAGTTCGTACAGTGGCCAAGCCACCCTTACAAAGTGTACAAGTGAAATACAGCTATGTAAAAATATACAGCAGCGCTGTACCAGTAAACCGACAGTTTTGTCGGGAGCAGGAGAGCTCTTAATCAAGTCGAATCCGAAGACCGACTGCCTAGCTTACCGAGTGCACGCTCTTTTATAAGACGATGCCCCCACTTTGCGATCCCTCCACGACAACTCTGTCCGATGACGCACGGAAGTACGTCACGTGTTTACTTGATACAAAATGTACAAGATCTAATAAGATTTACATTACACGCTTACTTACATTATAAACTAATCAAATAATACAAGAATAATTGTCTAAATGTCGTAAATAAACAATGGTGAATTCACAAAGTAAATCATTAAAACAACATATTGTCATTAATTGTTTTGAACAAAAATATCGGTCACACTTATCGAAATAAGTTGCCAAAAATCGTTAGTAGGACTTAATAAATTATGTTTCGATTTATTAGACAGTAATTGATACTAAAAATCACTTAAATTAATAATAAGAAAATCAAAGCATAACAAAAGGTGACTACCCACAATTGTAATTGACAACCAACTCCGACACGGCCAGAACTGACGTTCTACACGACCTCGTGTGTTTCTGCAAAAGAAAATCTCTTGTGAATATCGATCGGCCTTTCTGACAAACAAAAGCCTTAACAAGGAGTATGTTGAAAATAAAAATCCTGAGTTAGTCAAATACAATTATTATCAATAGCAGTTGTATCGCAACCATTCAAAATCATCATACTGTTACTGACAATACATAGCTCAACTAAAGTAGAGACATAGTCTCCCAGCCGAAATCACACCATGGGATTCGACAAGTAATTTGGAGTCGAATAGACAACCCGCATAGGCGTCAACATAGACAACCCGCATAAGCGTCAAGTCCAACGTCCAAATCCAGGAGTCAACATAGACATCCGTTCAAGCGTCTGGTTAAACAAGAGTCATCATAGACATCTTCTCAATATAGCTATGGTATGTCAGCAGCAGACGAATCATCATCAGTGTCAGCATTGACATCATCACTAACATTAACTGGACATTCAGGCATTTTTCGTACACGATCATGGGCATATTTGTAAATTCTATTGGTATTTAAAGCTTTTAACAAATATCTATCACCATCTAATAGTTCCAAAATTCTATAAGGACCTTTAAATTTAGGATCTAAAAGTCTCCAACTTGAAACTTTTTTAAAATAGCTTTAGTCTTATCAAAACGGACTTTATCGTATTCGGCATTTTTAGTTATACCCAGGGCTGCTTGTTCTCTTACACAGGACAGATTTACTTCTGCCTCCTCACTATCAACAGTCATCAACCCCAAAGGTCTAGCAACTCGACCAATCAATAACTCTAAAGGACTAGATTTAGTTACCCGATTAATTGTGCAATTTAGAGCAATTTGAACGTCTTCTATGGCATCTTGCCATGAGCGCTCACTGGTCTCAACGGCGGTGAGCATACTTTTTAATGTTTTCATTATGCGTTCAACTTGCCCATTAGCCCTACATGCACCGGTAGCTATTAAATGCAAAGCAATATTATGGGAACTACAAAATTCTTTAAAGTTTTTGCTAGCAAAACAACGACCCTGGTCAGCTATAACTCGAGAAGGTGCTCCAAATAAAGAGACACTGGACTTAAGGGCTTTAATGCAATTTGATGCGTCAATCTGGGTAGTATGGTACAGTAAAACATACTTTGTAAAAGAATCAATCATAACAATGATGTATTCCTTGAGATCACTCTTTCCACTAAGTTTTCCTGTAACATCTATATGCACTGTGTGCCAAGGTATACTGACTTTAGGTATGGGGTGTAACTCTGCTTGAATTTTACCTGAGTTAGATTTTGAGATCTTACACGTGATACAGTTATCTACGAATTTTCTAACATATCTAGCCATTTTATCAAACCAGTAATGTTCATAGACCTTTTCAAGTGTTTTATCCCAACCTAAATGCATGATTGCTTCATGGATGTGGTTAATAACAGACCATCTAAAAGCTTTAGGGACAATAGGTAAACAACGAGTTTGTCCATTGCGCTGTATTTTACGGTACAAGGTTCCTGATCGTAATTCATAACTTTGGGCAATATCAGGGGGTAGCGAGCTACTTTTCAGATTAGAAACGATTGCTAAAATCTCAGAATCACGCTGTTGTTCAGCTAAAAGCCAACTATCAGACAGAGTTGTAATATCAACACGTTTCTGTTCTATTTTATCGATTGATTGTGGAAGGGGGTTTCTAGAAAGAAAGTCTACGTGGTTCATATATCTGCCTGCTCTATACATAATGTCAAAATCGTAAGCCTGTAGAAAAGCCCACCACCTACCAGGGCGGCTGAAAAGTTTTGAGCCTAAGGTATTAAAAATGCTGATAGAAATGTGTAATTTTTTTATTTTTCAATGTAATCTCCCTCTACTTCAATACACTTCTTACATTTATTAAAAAGGGCTTTTAACCCGGTCAAAAAATATTCGCCGTCTTTGCCCTCGAAATGTTCGTTTACGGCCTCCTTCATTTCTTCGTCACTGGAAAATCTCCGTCCTCGGAGGTCCTTTTTCAAATTTGAAAAGAGGAAATAATCGCTAGGCGCCAGGTCTGGACTGTAGGGCGGGTGGTTGATTTCTTCAAATCCTGTCTCAGCGAGGGCACGCCTTGCAACACGCGCTGTGTGGACGGGCGCATTGTCTTGTAAAAACAGGACTCCTTTCGCCAGTTTGCCTCTCCTTTTCTCGACAACCACTTGACGCACTTTCGTCAACAATGCGGCGTAATAGTCTCCGTTCATTGTAGTATTTTTGGGAAGGTAGTCGATGAATAAAATTCCTTCACAATCCCAAAAAACAGTGGCCATGAGCTTGGACGCCGATCTTTCCACTTTGAATTTCCGCGGCGGCTTTTCTCCCTTTTCTATCCACTGCATTGATTCCTGTTTTGACTCCGGATCGTACTGTCGAATCCATGTTTCATCAACAGTAACAAGGCGAGAAAAAACATCGTCAGGATTATCGCTACAGATATCCAAAAACTCCTCCGAAGTTGTGACTCGACGCTGCTTGTCCAGCGGCGTGAGCATTTTCGGCACCCATCGCGCACACACCTTTTTCATGTGCAAATGATTATGCAAAATATTGCCGATTCGTTCCTTGCTAATGCCCATGGCTTCAGCTATCTGCCACAACTTGATTCGCCGATCTTCGAGAACAAGTTTTTTCACTTTTTCAATGTTTTCTTCGATAACGGCAGTGTTTGGGCGTCCCGACCTGGGGTCATCTTCGAGCGACTCCCTGCCGTGTTTGAATTCTCGGTTCCAACGTTTTATGGTGGCAAATGAAGGTGCAGACTCCCCATAAACTGCAGACATCTCTTCAAATATTTCCGTCGGCGTTTTGTTCTTTTTTGTGAGGAATTTTATGACAGCTCTGTACTCCAATTTCGTGCAAAGCGCGGATGACTCTGACATGGTGATGTTTACGGTTCAATTACTAAAAGCGTAATGATGCTAATGACGTGAAACTTGACATTTATATTACTTAGGATGCCTGCAAGTAGTGTTGTGCAGCGCGAGTCATTAGTGATACTTAAAGGTACTTAGGCTCAAAACATTTCAGCCGCCCCTCGTATGTACTCGGGGAGTTAAATCAGCCTTACTGCGAGAGGCTTTAAGGGAATTACAGTCAGTTACAACAGTAAATTTATGTCCTTGCAGATAATGGTGAAAATGCTTAACTGCGTTAACAACGGCCAAAGTTTCCAATTCATAAGAATGATATTTACTTTCAGTTGCAGTCGTTCTTTTACTATAGTATTCTACAACATGCATTTCTTTATCAACTTTTTGAAAAAGAATGGCACCGTAACCATCAGCACTAGCGTCAGTATGTAATTCGATGGGATATTCAGGGTTATAAATCATTAAAACGGGCTCATTAGTAAGAATTGAAATTACTCTTTGTCTAATTTTCTCATGCTCATCAGTCCACTTGAAAGTCTGTTTACTAGTAGTTAAGATGAACAAAGGTTTCATAATCTGTGAAAAGTTCTTTACAAATTTTCTAAAATACGATGCAAGACCAATGAACTGTCTTAATTGGTGAATTGTTTTAGGAGACCTTAAATTAATCAATGCTTCTATTTTTCGAGGATTTGGGCGAAGTTCCCCAGAAGTGATTTCGTACCCAAGATATTCTACTCTCCGCTTTAGAAAAGAGCATTTGCTAAGATTTAAAGAAAACCCTGCTCTGGTCAATGATTCAAGGACTTCTTCTAGTCGATGTAAACCTTCACAGGGGTCTCTACTGGGCACCATGATGTCATCGATGTAAATAATCACGTAAGAATAGACTAACTTGCCTAAAGCATTAGTTACAGCACGTTGGAAAACACTAGGAGCATTACGTAAACCGAATGGCATAGCCAAATATTCAAATTGGCCATCAGGTGTTACAAAGGCAGTGGCTTCAATACTATCAGGATGAATAGGTATCTGATGAAACCCAGAAGTACAGTCAAGGCAAGTGTAAAAGTTAGCACCGCATAACCTTGCGATTTGATCAGTAATAAGGGGCAGTGGAAACCTATCTGCTATAGTATTACTGTTGAGCTCACGGTAGTCTACGCACATTCGATCAGATCCGTCGCGCTTTTTTATCAATAAAATAGGACTTGCAAATGGAGAGCAACTAGGTCTAACTATTTGAGCGTCAATCAGATCATTAATTTTGGAGCGAACTATCTGCCTTTCTTCAGGAGTAAGTCTGTACGGTCGGCGATGGACCGTCTTATGTGGATCAATAAGGCGTATTTTAAGTTCACCCGATGTGACTCGTGTACGTGGTAGTCCTTTTGCAAAAGCATGAGAATATTTTTGAAGGAGTTTAATCAACTGTGGTTTAAATTCGGATGGAATATCTGTGTTAATATCATGAAAATTCGAAGTATCAGGAATAGAGCATTGATCAATAAACTTAACTTTTGTAATAGTAAGACTTGTTTCGGTCATGTTAACCGCGAAACCTAATTTTAATATCTCACGCCCTATCATGATATCATGGCTTATATAGGCATCCGGTATCACATGAAACAGTATCTCTAAATGGTAACCATCTATTTCTACTTCACTCAGAATTTGTTCGGTACATATTATGTTAGAATTTCCTATTCCCACTACATTGACCATACAAGAAATACGTTTGCCAGACAACTTTTTGGAACATGATTCAGTAATAAGAGAACATTCAGCCCCAGAGTCATAACAAAATGCAAGCGACTCACCAGATTGCTGTAGAACACCAGTGATAGGTCGTACATCACAAGCTTCAACTCGCTTCACGGATGGTTGGCTGTTCGAAGGCCGACTCCCGGTATCTTCACTCGAACCTCCCGGCCGCCTTCCGGTCGCCTTTGGGCAGCGAGGAGCGACGTGTCCCGTTTCCCCACAGCGGTAACAGACTATCTTCTTTGGAGTCGCCTTATGTGACGAGCTGGCTGGTCCAGATTGTTTGTTAGTTTTCTCGGCCTTCTTGCGACAGTTTGTAGATTTATGCCCTACTATACCACAAAAGTGACATACTATTGGGCCTGGTTTGAACTTCTTAGGTTGAGAAGAATCTTGCTGGTCAAAGGAAATCTGAGATTTTCTCTTAAGGTGGGACAAGACACTCAGTTCTTGATGAAGTTTATGCCTAGTATGTACTTCGGTAGTAAATGCTATACGTTGAGCACGGGAATCAAATTTGGAGACATGGGCCAGTACAGTAGAAACAGCAATGTGTTCGACACTAAGGCTATTCCATTTAGAGGTCAATGAAGTGATCTGTCGACTGGCATATGCGGCTAAAGATTCTCCTTCTTTTGGTTGACTATTATGAAGGTTAATGAGGGTAGCGGCGACAGTTTCCGAAACGGCATAACGAGAGAGGAAGAGACTCTTAAAGTCTGTCCAGGTCATACCTACATATGATACTTGGGAAAGCCATACGTTAGCACTGCCCTTCAGGGCTTTAGTGAGGGCAATAATAAGAGGGCCACCTTGAAGAGGCTTTTCCGACAGGCAAATATCAACTGTTGTGCTCCAAGATTGAGCATTGGAATCGGGTAGGTCTGGGTCAAAAGTGGGCAAAAAAATTACAGTAGACGAAGCTGATTGCGTCTTAATCGATTCGATTAACTGAGTCATATTATGATTCTGAAGATCAAACATTACTCGCCATGGATCACCAACACCTTCTGATTCCTGGGCTAAACCTAATCCCACTTCTGATGTAGGATCAGGAGTGCCGAGAGGTATATCGTCAGGGTTTGGAGTTCCCATTTTATTGGGATAAACAAGACTGTATAAACAATGAGAGAGTTTTATTACACTAGAAAATAAACACAATACAAAATAATAATTATTAAAAACATAAAGTAGGTAAACAGGCGAACAGACTTTAAAGGTCACAGTTCGTACAGTGGCCAAGCCACCCTTACAAAGTGTACAAGTGAAATACAGCTATGTAAAAATATACAGCAGCGCTGTACCAGTAAACCGACAGTTTTGTCGGGAGCAGGAGAGCTCTTAATCAAGTCGAATCCGAAGACCGACTGCCTAGCTTACCGAGTGCACGCTCTTTTATAAGACGATGCCCCCACTTTGCGATCCCTCCACGACAACTCTGTCCGATGAAGCACGGAAGTACGTCACGTGTTTACTTGATACAAAATGTACAAGATCTAATAAGATTTTCATTAAACGCTTACTTACATTATAAACTAATCAAATAATACAAGAATAATTGTCTAAATGTCGTAAATAAACAATGGTGAATTCACAAAGTAAATCATTAAAGCAACATATTGTCATTAATTGTTTTGAACAAAAATATCGGTCACATTTATCGAAATAAGTTGCCAAAAATCGTTAGTAGGACTTAATAAATTATGTTTCGATTTATTAGACAGTAATTGATACTAAAAATCACTTAAATTAATAATAAGAAAATCAAAGCATAACAAAAGGTGACTACCCACAATTGTAATTGACAACCAACTCCGACATATATATATAAGCACAATATAAATAATTATGTCTAATAAAATGTTATAATATATTATATGTTAAATGTAAAACAAATGTTTAAATTGTTTAAAATTGATCTCACAGTCAAACAGTTTGTACTGTTTTGTGGGACACTGTTAGCTCATAAGAATACCATGTACCTTTGTAACTAAATAAATAAATAAAATAATAAATGACTTTAGTGTAGTCTTCAAAAAGGGCAAATATAACACCAATGCCGATGCCTTATTACGAGTGGAAATCCACAATGAGGAAGCCAGTTCAGTCGTGGCGAATCCTTCTGAGAAGCCTCCTTCTGTGTCTGATTCAAATACCGCAACGGCTCATACAAGTGATGAGAACCCCATTCTCGAAGTCCCTATAACTGATAAACCCCTGAATGTATATCATCGACAGATAGTTATGACTGTAGTAGGAGATATAAAGAAAAGACCGACAGTAACTAAGACATTTGACACACATACACGTACATCCATCCAGGTTTCACAATCCAACTTAAGAGATGACGCCATTAACGGTATAAAAGAGTACGTTAATCCGAAAGTTAAAACTGGTCTACTTATAAATCCACCCCTAAGTATGTATGATATTATCCCTATAATTCAGGACAACTTCAGGAGCTCAGCAATGAACCTTGAGCTAACTAAATTTGAGTTAGAAAATATAAAGGAATATCTGAGACAACAAGATATAATTCGGCACTACCACGATGGTAAAACAAACCATCGCGGGATAAACCAATGTTACTTAGCTCTTTCACGGAAGTATTTCTGGCCTAAAATGAAGGACCATATAACTAAGTATATAAATGAATGTACAATATGTGGATAAGCTAAGTACGACCGTAATCCCATAAAGCAGACATTTAATATTGTACCGCCAGCTACAAAGCCATTTGAAATTATTCATATGGATCTATTTACTGTTCAGAATGAAAAATACTTAACCTTTATAGATGTCTTTTCTAAATATGGACAAACATATCTTATGAGGGATGGCACAGCACTCAGCATTCTACAAGGTTTACTACAATTCTGTACTCATCATGGCTTCCCCCAAACTATAATTACTGATAACGGCACCGAATACGTAAATCAATTGTTCGCAGAATTTACTAGACTCCATAAAATTAACCACCACAAGACCCTTGCTCATAGCCCTAATGATAACGGTAACATAGAAAGTTTCCACTTAACGTTACTCGAACATCTTCGCATTTTACATCTACAGCAGAAAGATGAACCTGCAATCAATCTTATGCCTTATGCTATACTTGCGTATAATAGTTCAATCCATAGCTTCACTAAATGCCGACCATTTGATGTAATAACTGGCCACTTTGATGCCCGAGACCCTTGGGACATCGATTTAAGTAGTCACGTGTAACAGCAATACATCTTAAACCATAGGGAACAAATGAAAACAGTATATCAGATCATAAACGAAACATCACTTAATAACCGTACCGCAATCATTGAAAATAAGAATAAAACACGCGAACCAGAGGAAGAGTATCAGCCTCAGCAACAGATCTTTGTCAAGAATCCAGTCGCTTCACGACAAAAGCTAGCCCCTAGGTACACACAAGACGTAGTCTTGGCCGACTTACCTATCCATATCTATACCTCAAAGAAACGAGGCAAAATCACGACTTAAACGAGTACCTAAGACTGCGAAATTGTTACAGGATGATGCTGATCGTGATACTACATCTTACACGAAGCCAAGAGACTTGAATCATTAGACTCTGGAGCTGGACTCTTACCCTTCAAACTCGGACCATTTCGCCTAATAACGCATTACCATACCTTTCTACAATATGTAAAGTTGGATGATATTGAAAACAATATTTCAGTACTAACCGTCTGGCCACAGCCGAGCGCGGCGCGAATTGCGGCGCGGCGTGCGGCGCGGCAAGCGGTGAGCGGCGAAAATAAATGGTAGACAACCTATGAAGTATGCCACAGCTACCGGCGGCGCGAACTGCGGTGCGACCTGCGGCGCGGGAAGAGTCGCGCGGCACGCCGCGCGGCGGGCTGCGCGGTGTGCGAGTGAAACAAATGTACTAGCGAGTATCGAGGTGGCCACAGCTCAGAGCGGCGCGCGCGGCGGCATTGGTGGACGCATTCGACATCGCACGACCGAAACAAATAATTTTGTTTTTAACGCGTGTTTATTTTATAAAAATAATGGAAACGGAACAATTGATAAGTGAAATACTGAGTAGACCAGCAATATGGATGTCAAAACATCCACATCATAAATATAGGCACTGGTAGCGCCATCTATGTTTTCTAAGACGGACTAAGTCGTCTCATCAATATTTCGCACTATTATATTAGTTCCGCAATTGACCACATTCGTAGTGAGCGATGTGACCCCCGCCCCTTCCTTAGATTCCTTCCGCACGCCTGGCGCATAACTCGTGTTCGCGCCTGTGTCGCTCCCGCAGCCCGTGTCGCCCCATGCTGCATCGCTTCCTTACCGCCGCTGTTGGATAGCGAACTATTGTGATAAACCGCCCGCGGGTGTGAACGTGACAGTTTTGTGATCGAGAAGAAAGAACGCCGCAGGAAAGAACGCCGCCGGCCGCCATCTTGTACAGCCCCACGCTGGAGAGCCAGGTATGCGTGCTTTCCCCTAATAAATACATCGCTCGCTCACCTCTTGGCGAGAACCGCCATCCTCCAAAAAATACAGTCCACTTAATCTATACTTTGTTTATCGCCAAGCCATTTTTTTGGTCCTTCGAGCCGGATTCATATATCCATATCATATTCCCGCTCGCGTAGGTATCTTCTAGAAGTGCCTATCTAGGTAGTTGTAGCACCTAGCTGCACTCCTAGTTCACAAATATACCCATTACGTAGTTATTTCCCGCACCGCCGGTAGGTAATATACTCTTACGTAGCTACCTACTGACTTACAATTTATAAATTATTCAAACTATCATAGTCGTTTTTTAAATTCATATTTCAAGCGCCTTTTAGTTCCACCGCCTTTAAAGTCGTTGCTCATTCATTAATTAAACTACAGTATTACTTTAGGTTATTTACTTCTACCTACATTAGGTATATAAAATGTCGCAACAAAAGAAATTATGTACTTCTGACGATAATGAATTGACAATCTTAGAAGCTAAACGCAATGTTTTATTTGAGCGTATGCAAAACATTTTCGAGCGTTCAAAAACCGCCAAAGTTTCCGAAGTCAACAAAGAGTCATTTCTTAGTTATTGTATGACAGTAGACGATATTCGAACCGATTTTCATAAATTATTAGACGCTTATAATGCACAATTACTTTCTATTAATCCTGAATCTAAACCAAATTATCAGGCGTACACCTCATTCGAAGATCTTTATTGTATCATAAAACGCATACAATCGCAGTTAGAGAATCGACAGTCCGCGAAGCCCAGCGCTGCCGGACCGGCTAGCTCACTATGGGACCAAACTGTGCGTTCCATCTCAAAAATCTGTAACTTTCTTGTTTCTTAACATTATTAGTTGAAATTTTGTGTACGTATTGCTGAATACATATGCTATTAGATTATTAAAACACTGCTTATTTAATAACTATATTTATTTAGTAAAACGATGACAAACATAAGATTTTGAAAATTTTCACACAGTAATTAAATTAAATTATTATTATGATTTATTTGCTTACATTAGATTAAATTGAAATGATAAACAGGTTAATAACTACGTAATTACATAATTTTATAGTAAAAAAAAATATACATCCAAAAAAAAAACATTAATCACTTGTCAATATCAAAAGCTCCTTAGCTTCGTTAAATAGTTCTTTTGGTATCATAGTACTTGCTTTATTTAAGCTAGATATATAGGGATCAGAAGTATATAACAGTATGTGTAGAACGTCTTCCATTGTGGCTGACCTGGAACACTTTCGAGCGTGATGTAACCGATATTTCTTATAGTCCTTATTGCGAGCCTCTTGAGCATCTTCAGATAATTGGCCTATTGGCAAAACTGCAAAATGCTCGATTATTTTGGCACCATGTATAAGAATTTTGTGGACTAAAGATGGCATATAGTACCAGTTATATTTACTCACATATAACTGTGCAGTCCCAAGCGTATATTCACCAAACTTTACAGCGTCTATAGAAAATCCCGATGACATGGTTTGCAGAATTATGTATACTCTCTTGATCAACTCTTCATCGACACCTGTGATTTCTGCAGAACATTGATAATTTTGGAAGAATCTCCTTGCCGTATTTCCGTCATTGCTATTTCCAGAACCTTGACGAGGTCTATCAATGTGTAAACCAAGCAATTCCCCTAAAACGAGTTTGAACGTGCTTCTTTTTTTCTTCTTTTATCTTTTTGTTCTCTGCAGTCGATGCATTCCACTTTTCAAATCCTAGGTTATAAGAAATATGCAGAATCATTTCCATACACCTTATCCACGCATGTAATGTAGACAGTCCGTATTTAAACGCATCTTTATTTTCAATTCTTGCAGTTACTTTTGTTAGATCGTTCATTTGTCTAGGAGTTGCTCCACAAACAGTGCATGAAGCACTCGATGGAGTCTGTGTTAACACTTGAGCAACTTTCCCGTCGATCATAGTCATGAACAGCTCATGTCTTACTTCTATGATATTACCTTCTATTGGTGCAGAGGTTCGCGTTGGAGTTAATTCATAAATTTTTGCTTCAAGTTCACTCACAACAGCTGTAGTTTTTTCAGGAGTTTCTTTTGCGAATTCCAGAGAAATGGGTCTGCAATATCTAACTGAAGAACATGTTGGATTTTGCCATATAACTGTTTTACTTTCTTCATCCACGAGTCTCAATGGCACAAGTGAAACTATAAACATATTAGCATCCGATATTTGTTCATTTTCTTCAGGTAAAACTTGTTTATATTCACTTTGTCCCGATGATCCATCGCAACCCCACTTGCTATATAGTTTAAGACGGGTAAAATTTTTGGAAACAGAGTCTATCTTTAAAATACGGCAGGCAGTGTGATCTAAGAGATCTTGTAGATTAACTTTAGCACTTATATTCGTTATGGATATGCTTGACGCAAGAGGGTAGCAATCTTTCTTTGCTTCAGCCAAAATTTGGTATGATGGAAATACAGAAAATAAGTTCTTCTCAATCAATCTTAGCCTCAGGTAGGAATATTGAGCTTTAGATAGATCGGTTTCAATATATATACATAATGCTTCTTCTTTGGTATAGGAAGATACACCATCTGGACTTCGTAAAATGTTTTCTAGAATGACTTTTTTCTCGTCCTTTTCTGTATTTCTCATAATACTCACAATCGAAGCTTCATCATTTTCACCCATAGATCGTAAACCTTGTACATAAGAATAATGCACATGCCCCATTCCATACTCCTGGAGTAATTCCATGTTTTTACGTTTTTTCGTACTCTCCGAACACGCTTCATATGGTTTTGTTGGTCTACCACGATATCCAGATGTATTTAAGTCAGAATTTTCAGATGTTGAGGTACTGCCACTGCACGAATCCAATGGTACTTTAAACTCACCATTCAACCAATTTGTGTTTTGGCTCTCGAAGCGATCTTGTCTTCTTTGAGCTTTCGCCCATTTTTGGTTGCAAATCGTAATCAAATTCCTTTGTATACTTTGCATAACCGTATTCACTTCTGTTGTTGATAAATGAAAATTATCAAAGAGATATTTTTCAATATCTGAAGTGCTTTTCCCGCTTATTATTTGAGCACATATATCGCGTCGAAAACAAACGAATTCACTCATTTTAAACTTTTTTCAGCAAATTTACAGTTACTGAAGCAAGGTATCTGGACACTTTGATGAACACTATGAAAACTCGAGAATTTATAGGACCCTAGTTTTAGTAACTTGTGCAAAACCAATGAGAAAATTGATAAAAACAGTTCTCATACCAATATTGGTTATAATTACCACAATAGATAAGAACTATGCAACATTTTTTTTATCATAATGTGTGGTTAAAACAGTAACCGCAAAAAATAAATATCTGGTAAAAATATTTTTCGGCCGACATTTTGGCTTCTAGCTCAAAATGGCGCAGCAATGACGCAGGTTTTTTTTATTTCCCTGTATTTCTGAATAAGTAAGGTATCTTAAAATGTCATTAACTCAACATCGGCAGCCATCGGTAACAATGAAACCTCAAATTGAAAATTATAAAGACGGAAAACTTCCTTAAGTCATTTAAAAATTCAATAAAAAAATAGGAAAATATATTTCTCATAAACACGTAACGTATTTGTAAACTAGAAATCTGGAGCCATCCAAAAATGTATAATACTCATATATTTGCTTATAAAACATAAAAAATATCTTAAGTTGAACTTCCATAATGAAAAGTTTAGTTAATATGAAATTATCAAAGTCTAATGTTTGGGTGTAATTTTAAGCAACTAAAACATTTTTTTAATTTTTTTTTACTATCATATCAGATAGCCCTATCATTTAAGAATGTGAAACAATCAATACGGTTTCAGTAACACGACTTTTGTCCCAACCATTTATGAGATGGAAAATGCCGGTTCCTCCCATAGTGGCTGTCCGAGCACCGAAACTGCCCGCGATTGAACTCGTGTCATTTGACGGCGATATACGAAACTGGCCATTATTTTATGCAAGTTTCAAGTCTACAGTGCACGATAACGCCTCGCTGACGGACGCTGACAGGTTGTACTATTTAATAGGTAAGCTGTCGCCGAAAGCGCAATCTACATTCGCAGGTGTCACACCAAGTGCTGAGAATTATCAGGTCATATTTCAGTCACTTCTTGATAGATATCAGGATACTCGCATCCTCGCGTCTACTTACTTTGATCAAGCTTTAAATCTTAAATTGTCCGGTCCCGCGTCAGTTTCAAATTTACAACTGTTTATTGATAACTTTGTTACCGCAGTAAATTCCCTTAAAAGCCTAAAGTTAGAAAACCTTGCCGACTTTATGTTATTGCAACTCGCATTAAAAAAGTTCGACACGGAAACCGTTCGTGCATTCGAAATGACCGAACGTCATAATAAAATACCCACCCTAAATAGTTTTCTTTCATTCATTAAAGATCAGTGTCGAATATATCGGAATACGCAGCCTAGTTCGTCTAGCTCGTCTAGTAATAATAACATAAGTAAACAAAACTTTAATAAATCGCGAAATAGTAATAATAAGTCGGCCCCTAACCCGCAATCTTACGTAGCATGTTCGGAATCCGCAAATAATTGACACAAGTGTCTGTGCGACAATATTGTACACGACCACCTTTTTAAATGTCCCGCCTTTCATAATTTAAATCCGACTGCTCGTTTTAAATCCGCAAAAGAAAATAAAGCTTGTGTCAATTGTTTGAGTATTAAGCATAAAACACGCGATTGTTCTAGTAAAACCAAGTGTCGCTCATGCAATCAACAACACCATACGTTATTGCATTTTAAGAAAAAGTATCCGTTATTTGACCCCGGTAACCTTGACGTAAACGTAAATCCTAGCCCAGCTGTTTCGTTCTCTTTATCGCAGGCTCAGGCCGCTCGTACCACGGCGCCTGTTCCCCCCGCTTCTCAGTCCGGAGTTTCATTGTGTACAACGTCCGTTGCGCTCGCACGCAGGCAGTGCGCGCGCACTCACCACACTCAGCGCGAAGCCGAGCGTCAATGTACCGCGTCCACTACGATATTATTAGCTACCGCGCAAGTTATTATTTACGATTTGAACAACACGCCGCGCGTGGTTCGTTGTTTACTTGATAGTGCATCACAAAGTAGCTTTATTACTTCGGATTGTTTCAAACGTCTTGGACTTTTGAATAACTTTAAAAATACTAACTTAGTGGTTAAAGGGATCGGTGGTTCAGAAAAATCTTGTAAGGGTTCCGTCGATATTAAAATACATTCGCGTTTCAATAACGATATTAATTTCAACGTTTCATCGCTTATTGTGGAACGTATTACGGACACGTTACCTAGCGCTCACGTGGACGTTTCGTTACTCGCGCACCTCGAGACATTGCCGCTCGCTGATGCTCACTTTGCTCAGCCGGGTAATATCGATGTCTTGATCGGGGCTTCAGTTTTTCCGCACTTACTACTACCTAATGTTGTACGTAGTGAGCAATATAATTTACCTCCCGCTATTGAGACGGTATTTGGCTATGTAGTTATGGGTGCCGTACCTACGCTGCATAATATTCATTATACTACGTCTTGCTGTTCTGTTCTTCAAGAAAATAGTATTAATTCTCTTCTTAAGCGATTTTGGGAGCTTGAAGAGGTCTCCGCACCGCCCTCACTGAGCCGTAAGGATCTCGAGTGTGAAGAACATTTCCGCGCTACCACTGTTCGCGACGATAGTGGTAGATATGTTGTAGCGTTGCCGTTCTGTGGCGACCCGTATTCTTTAGGCGACTCGTACGCTGCTGCACTTAGGCGCTTTTACTGTTTAGAACGTAAACTCGACGCGTCGCTTAAATTACGCGGTGCATATAATAACGCTATGCGTGATTACATAAATAAAGGTTTTTTAAGCCCGGTTGTAAACGACGAGGGCAATTCTCTTCCCGCGTATTATATACCGCATCACGGCGTGGTTCGCGAAGATAAGACCTCCACTAAACTTCGTGTGGTTTTAGATGCTAGTTGCCGAACTACATCGGGTCAGTCGATCAATGACATTTTGCATGCCGGTCCTGATCTACAGGGTGATTTATTTAACATCTTAATTAAATTCCGCCTTTTCGAAATTGTTCTTTCAGCTGATTGTCGACAAATGTTTCTCAATATCGGCATTCGAGAATCCGACCGTAGATTTCAACGAATTTTATATCGCTTTGACAATAGTGAGTCTTTAACCGTGTATCAATTTAATCGCGTTTGTTTTGGACTTAAGTCCAGTCCATATCACGCGTTACGAGTTGTCCGCCAGTTGATCGCTGATGAAGGCGACAACTTTCCCGCTGCAGCAGCTGTTGCTGCTTCCGCTTTATATATGGACGACATCGTCTGTAGTGTCGCAACCGCTCCGCAAGCAGTTTCGCTTTGTGAAGAGCTTATTCAGCTTTTCAAACGAGGCCAATTTGACCTTGTCAAATGGACAAGCAATTCCAAAAAGGTTCTCGCGCACATACCTGATTCGCATAAAGCTTCTCCAGATATTGAGTTCGAGAAGTCCGCGCATCATAAGGTTCTTGGATTACGCTGGGACAGAAATTATGATAACTTTCGCTTTGACATCTTATCACCAGATGATAAATGTACCAAACGCACTATGCTATCCACAGTGGCTCGTTTATGGGACATAATGGGTTTTGTGGCGCCTACCATTTTGTACGCCAAGCTCTTGATCAAAGAGCTTTGGTTAGCAAAATGTGATTGGGATGACACTCCTCCCGACCATATTGTCGCTGCTTGGAAACAAATTTGTGCTGAACTTCCCGTACTCAATCAAATAATTGTGCCGCGCCATCTAGGTTTAGTCGATGGATGTACTGCTAACTTAATAGGTTTCGCTGACGCCAGTGAACGCGCTTATGGCGGAGTCATATATCTGCAAGTCCGCATTGGATCTAACTACTCTGTGCAGCTAGTTTGTGCCATTTTTTTTTTTTTTTTTTTTCGGGGGGAAATCCTCATGGACTTCCTCCGCCTGGGGAGAGGCGGAGGGGCGTGCCGGACTCTTACCGGCTAAAACCCCCCGGTGTCTCCTCCTCGCACGTGCGCGTGGGGCCGCGGGAATCCGGATTCTTCCGCAGCCCCACACTGGTGCCGGCCCGGTCTGTTGTAGTGTGTAGTCACGACATCACGTACTTATCTTGATGTAGATTAGGTTAGTTTTAGATATAAGTAAGATAAGATATGTACCATGTTAGATACTAAGATTGTTATAAGGCACGTATTATATTGTATATATACGCGCCCCTTTAACTGAGAGACGGAGACACATCATCGTGCTAGTTCTAAACAGTATTCAATATACTTGTACAACCTACAGTGAGTCCGTGTTTATTCGTAAACCCTCATCACCTGGCTACCCATAACCCCCCACACACCACATGGCGACCCTGCCAGTCGGCTGGACGGCGTTACAGCTGCCTAATCGGGGGCTAGTCAGAGTCGCAGTTTAGTCGACCTCCGTCATCTTCACGTCACGTCGGGTCACGGGCCATGAGGAGCACGACATCCAAGGAAGAGGTGATCATCGCTCAGACGGCAGCGGGTGGCACAAATACCGCAGCGGTTACGCAAGAGCAGCTGACAGCTATTAAGACGGCGCTGTTGGTTTTTGCTGTGTTTACTATTGTGTATCGTTGGTGAGGCAGCCTGGATGTACAGAAGATGTCACCAGAATTGGATCGAAGAGAAGATCAATCAGCGGGAGGTTCATAAAGCTGTGCAGATCGCCTGACCAGAATGGACGGAGTGACAGAAGTAAGTGATTCCAAAATAAAATAGAAGACTTGTACGTGAAAACTATTAAGTTTGAGCACGAAGGCAAGATACAGGCAAAGATGGAGTCGCAAAATTCGGAGAGGTTTTCGTTAAAAACGGCAGCTAGTTTGCTTCCGAAAATGAACGGTGATGAAAGTGTTACCCAGGATTTAATAGAAGCCATAGGTTTATATAGTTCCATGTTAGGGGAGCTCGATAGCGGGCTCTTAATAAAGTTCGTGCTCGCCACGCGTTTAACCCAAGAATAATTATGAACTACAAAAATCAGCTGTTGAACGTACATTCCAGAGGGGCAAAAATGCGAACGTATGTAACAACAAAGCGCAAGGTCGTAACGTGAGGAGCAATACATATCGCGGTCGGCATCGTCAGCAAAATCATAGGCATGTAGCGTGTTTTGAACATACGTCAGACGGCCATGACTCAAGCGCAATATCAAGGTCACAGTATAGCGACGATGAGCAGCCTAATAGAAATCAGTTTTTTCGGGATTAAGCATATTTTAGCTTGTAATAGTATTAACTGGGTTAATTTTGTAGTTGGTAGAATAGATACAGAATGGTTAGTTGACACGGGAGCGTCACTATCAGCCATCAAAAAGGGTTTCTTGAAATCAAGCGCGATGTGTTATAAGATTGTTAAGGACGAGTTAATAATTAATGGTGTAGGTGGTAATTTAAGGTCTATTGGTTATGTTAATTTAAAATTAGTATGCGGAAAATATTCCTTCTTGCATAAATTTTATGTTTTTGATGATTTGCCGTGTAAATCAGTTGGCATAGTAGGTCAAGACTTTTTACAAAAATATAGTGGTATTGTAAATTTTTCGGACAACGAGTTAACACTTAGGGAACGTGAAGGGAACATGATTTCAATTCCTCTTAAGTTTTATAGTTATTCATTGAATATACCTCCGCGATGTGAAGTAATAAAGTATTTTCCAGTCAATAGAGCGGACGATTGTGTAGTCATTAGGAAAGAGGTGCAGAAGGGTGTTTTTTTGGCTAATGTAATAGCTAGACCTAGGAATGGGATAATACCCATTAGGATATTAAATACAACTTCCTCAGAAGTTGTTTGCAATATGACAGATGTGGATTAGTAGGACTGATCACCCTACTATCGTAGAAGTTCTTAAGAAACAAGGAAATGACGTTGAAGTACTTCAAATAGGTGTGAATACGTGGAAAAAGTTAATGAAGAGTTCTCGTACGAAAATAATTTCAAAGTCGCGCAATTTAATGTATATGCCAGAAAACTCGAGTATTTATATAAACTATGAATCTTTATCGGCATCATCGCGAGACGAGTTGTCGAAAGATATAGTTACATTTTGTTTAGAAAATGGCATAAAAGAAGTAGTTATTTTGAAGAATTGTTATAACAATCGTATTATAAAGGAGATGGCAAAATATTTAAAGGAAAACGGTAAATCGATATGTGAGAGTTTTAAACTTTGTGTAATAGCGGATGTGCGGAGAATAGAAGACAACGATGAAAAGAGGGTTATTATGAATGATTTTCATGTTCTACCTACGAGTGGGCATGCAGGGATACGTAGAATGGTGAATAATATAAAAAAGTATTTCTACTGGCCATCAATTGAACATGATGTCATTAAATATGTTCGTAGGTGTGAAAAGTGCCAAAAGCAAAAGTATCACAGGAATGTTAGGGAACCGATGACCATAACAACCACCGCATCTTCGTCTTTTGAAAAAGTTTATTTAGATTTAGTAGGACCTCTTGATAGGGATGAGTATGGCAACGTATACATATTGACTTTGCAATGTGAGCTTACGAAGTTTGTGGAAGCTTATCCATTAAAAAATAAATCTGCAAATGAGGTAGCGAGGGCGTTAGCAGAAAATTTTATTTTAAGATATGGGATACCAAAAGTCATTGCTACGGATAGGGGTTCTGAGTTTATTTCGAAAGTTATGGTGGAGCTATGTAATATTATAGGAAGTAGTAAAATGGTATCAACAGCGTATCATCACGAAAGTATAGGATCGTTAGAGAATGTTCATAAAACTTTAGGTGCATATTTGCGAATACAGACGAATAATAATACATCACCATGGAGTTCTTGGATTCCGTATTGGTGTTTTTCATATAATACAACTGTAAATACCGTAACCAAGTATACGCCTTATGAATTAGTTTTTGGGAAAATATGCAACTTACCAAGTAACTTACAAGGTGAAACTATTGAACCATTGTATAATTTTGATAATTATCCTTTAGAATTTAAGTATCGGTTGCAAAGGGCGCAAGCCGACGCAAAACAAAATGTAATAGCTAGTAAAATAAAAAGGAAAGATTGTTACGATATAAATATAAATCCAATAAATTATAAGAAAGGTGATTTAGTTCTTGTAAGAAATGAGACTGGTAGTAAACTCGATTGTATATACGATGGACCATTTGTGGTTGTAAAAGATGAATCACCAAATGTTATTATTCAATGTAAGGGTAAAGTAGATGTTATTCATAAAAATAGGACTAAATTGTATTGTAACAGTTAAAAAAAAAAAAACTTAATTATATATATATATTTTTTTTTTTTCCTTAAGAAGGGTGATGTAGTGTGTAGTCACGACATCACGTACTTATCTTGATGTAGATTAGGTTAGTTTTAGATATAAGTAAGATAAGATATGTACCATGTTAGATACTAAGATTGTTATAAGGCACGTATTATATTGTATATATACGCGCCCCTTTAACTGAGAGACGGAGACACATCATCGTGCTAGTTCTAAACAGTATTCAATATACTTGTACAACCTACAGTGAGTCCGTGTTTATTAGTAAATCCTCATCACCTGGCTACCCATAACCCCCCACACACCACACTGTCCGGGCCTCAGCTCCTGCACGGGGTAGTGAGGTGTACAACTACCCCGTGCACCGCCCCAGGGGCGCGCGCCGACACCCGCGCGCGCCTCCGCCTCGGGTCCATCGAATAGGGGGCGGGGACTTCCCCAAGTCCCTCGCCCCTGGACCCATTCATGGGGGGCGGAGAAGGGCGTTGTCCGCCCTTCCCCTGCGCCCGGTGCGCCTTCTGCGGCCGGGGAAGGGAGTCGAGATCTCCCTCTCCCGTTCCGCAGTCTCCTTCGTGCTAGTTTGTGCCAAGTCTAAGGTCTCGCCTGTTAAAACCATTTCGGTTGCGAGACTGGAGTTGTGCGCGGCTCTGTTGCTGTCTCAGTTGCTTCGCAAGGTTCAAGACACAATTGCGTCCCATCACTACATCAATAAGATATACGCATTTTCGGATTCCAAAGTAGTGCTCGCTTGGATTAATTCTTCTCCGCACCGCTGGCAGACCTTTGTCGCCAATCGCGTTTCTAAAATAATTGAACTTATTCCTGCTACTTGTTTCAATCACGTCGCGGGTATTGAGAATCCTGCGGATTGCCTGTCTCGTGGTGGTACTCCGGCTAATCTTCTGGATCATCCTTTGTGGCATCATGGCCCTTCTTGGATTTCGCGTGATCCATCAGAGTGGCCTATACATCCATCTGTCCACGATGCAGAAGACGAGGATATACCTGAGCGGAAGTCTGTCTCTCATCCCGTGACTGTTGAGGTTGCGGAATCTCCTATTTACGCACTCGCGCTACGCATGTCATCGTGGTCTAAGTTACTACGTGTCATCGTTTATGTCTGTAGGTTTATTAAGAAATTACCTAATGGAACTTATGTTTCAAGCTCTGATCTTGAGGTCGCAGAGTATACATTATTGCGCGCCCTACAGGCTGTTCATTTTAGTAAGGATGTTCAAAATTTGAAAAATAACATTCCTTGTTCTCCCGCTCTTCTTAAACTCAAGCCGTTTCTCGATGAGCACGGCATAATACGTGTTGGCGGTCGTTTGTCAAATTCGGACGTACCTTACAACTACAAGCATCCTTGCATCCTGCCGCGTCACGACCATGTAGTCAACCTTCTTGTTGATTTTTATCACAAGAAGCATCTCCACGCAGGTCCAGAGTTACTCATGTCCTTACTTAGGCAAAACTACTGGATTCTCGCTGCACGACGAATAATTCGCCACATAATTCATAAAATAAATGTAACACCTGTTTTAAATTCCGTCCGCGTCCGATCTTTCCTCCAATGGCAGATCTTCCTAGCCAACGTGTCAATCAGGTAGATAAAGCGTTTACACATACCGGTTGTGATTACGCAGGACCACTGCAGTATACACCAGTTCGTGGTCGAGGCATTAAAGGCCGTAAAGCTTGGCTATGTATTTTCACATGCCTAACAACGCGCGCTACGCACATCGAAGTTGCGACGGATTTAAGTACGGTTTCATTTCTCGCAGCTCTAAAGCGATTTCTTTCGCGACGTGGTCCCGTACAGTGTTTATACTCGGATAACGGCACTTGTTTCGTGAGTGCAAGTTCTTATCTACGCGATCTCTATAAATTTCTCAATAAAGAGTATAGTTCACGTCTTCAGGAGGAACTTTCCATTAATCACATTGATTGGAAGTTTATTCCGCCTGCTTCACCCCATTTCGGTGGATGATGGGAAAGCATGGTCAAAGTAATTAAAACGCATCTCTTCAGAGTCATAGGCCAACAAATCCTTTCTTATTAAGAGCTCTTAACTGTCCTTGTGCAAATCGAGGCACTTGTTAATTCGCGCCCGCTAACAGCACTGAGTAGTGACCCTGCTGAACCATCCGCGTTAACTCCCGCGCATTTCTTAAATACAGTGCCAATGTCGTCACTTCCCGCTCTTGAAGCCGACTCTTCTAGCTTGCTTCAGAGACATACTCTTCTTGATAACCTCGTACAGTCGTTTTGGCGACGCTGGCGCTCAGAATATCTTCACCAACTTCAGGCTAGATCTAAATGGAATAGTCCCACAGAGTACTTTTATATATAGGGAATAGAGGTCCAACTCTACGTCAAAAGTGAGAAACGTCAAATGTCGCCCTCTGGACGCAGGTTTTGGAACTAACGCCAACATAAGTATAGCTACATACGCACCTACGTAGTCTACTACTTGAATATTTTTAAGGTTCAGGTGGTTTAGGGCTATGTGAATTACATAATCGCTTGCAGTTATGTAGAAAAGCGAAAAAGTAATACACATTATTAAACAACAAAACAATGATCTTCGATTTAATTTTTTATTTCTTTCTTTTAAAACACTTCTTACTTAGTTTTTTAGCTTTAACTTTAAACGAATCCGTATCATCATCACACTCCCTCTTATTTATTAATATATTATTTATGGATTTACAATAGTTGTAAATAAAAAATCTGCAGGATATTTTTATTAAACAATCTGTTAACTTTTCGTATTGGGCATTTTATGAAGGAAAAATCTACAGCCATAAAAATCATGGTTTTTATTAAACTTCTTAATTTTTTTTTTCTAAATTGACTTTTAATAGTATATAATTTATATCCTGCAGATTTGAGATACAATTTAAGAGGGAGTCGCTGTGACTGCAAAGCCATTTTTTACACGACTGCCCAAAAAGGAGTGTTATGTTTTCAGGGTTCATGTATGTATGTATGTAGGTATATATGTATGTATGTATGTTTGTGAGTTTCTTTATTCCACCATAACTTCTAAAAGGCTTGACCGATTTCAAAGTTTGTGGTATCATTAGAAGCTTTGAGTTATCCCGAGTGACATAGGCTATGTGGACATTAAAAAATGGTCAAGTGTGAGTCGAAATCGCCTGCAAAGGGTTCCGAACGAATTTTTTTTTTTGTGTTTTGTCATGCTTTTTTTTTGTTCACTAAAAGGTATTAAATAAAAAAAAATATAATTAAAAATTAAAAAACACGCCTGCCATGTAAAAAAAATTAAAAACAAGTCAAATATTTGCAGTCGGGGGACCTGTAATGAATTGTTCCAAGTAACCGACCCCGACTGCAAATATTTGACTTATTTTTAATTTTTTTTACATGGCAGGCGTGTTTTTTAATTTTTAATTATATTTTTTTTTTTATTTGCGTATTCTCGATATTTTAAATATTCATGCTCACTGTTTGACATTAAATCGTTTTTACATTCAACACACCCCTTAAATACTTCTTTTTTTGCACTTTTTACAAAATATCCACTAACATATTGTAAGCCCCCTATTACATGTGGGTAATTTTCTCTTCAAGGGGTGTGAATGTTATATCGGGAATATTAGTAAGTTCGCAATTTGTTTGCTCTTTGATGCCCCCGCTTGTGATGAGTACTTCATGTAAAGTTTCACAATCGTCAATTTCACAGTTAGCTCCAGGAGCATGGACACTAAAGAGGCTGTTGACTAGTAATGTGGTGAATGCTGCTTCGAATCGCTCTGGTGTTGGGTTCACGTTGCGGCATTCGTGGCTCCTTATGGACCCAAAAAAGTTTTCTATTGGGTCTTGATTCAGATGCTGCAACCAAACTGATGTTACACCATATTTTGTTTGTAGTTTAATTTAAATATACTTAGTTTTACTCCAACTAGCATAAGTTTTTTGTACAAAGCATGCTCAGATTGAGTTAGAGCAACACGTTTCACCCGCCTTCTAGTAGCGACAGTTCGTTGTTGCTTCTTGCGATGCTCTGTAATGAAAGAAAACATAATACACTTATTATTACAGAAAATTATTTACTTATTAACTATGATGTTTTCATGACAGAATGAGTGTTTACCATAAAAAGTCAGTCAGCCTTAGTAGATAAAAACTGAATTAAAATGAATAATTTTTAGCTGGTTTGATTCCCAGTTGTAAGCTGGTCAAGAAATCTGTTAATGGTTTTGTTTATTTTTAAAAATAATGTTTCGTCATCATCTGTTTACCTTCCTACATAATGTATCTAATTTCCTAAATAAAAAGATAAGTAAGGAAAAATACTACTTATAATTATGGTGATAATTAATTATGTTTACTCACCAAGATTTTGGTCAATTTGTACATCTTCCACAGCAACTGTAGCATGCATAGGCACATTATCTCTAGAAACTGTGGCACATCTATGTGAAGTTATAGGATCTGGAATGAAAATTAATGTATTCATTATAATAGTTCTAAATTAATGTGTAAATAATAATAATAAGTTTATCAATGCATAACAAAAACAACAGCACAGTACATAAATTAAACGAAAAAAAAATAGATAAATTAATTTTTATCAAGTATTACATCCTCAGTCTTGAATTGTCACAATGTATGCATGATTTAAAGAGGATATAAATCGATTAGTATCCATAATTGTGATAACCGATAATGGCTGTTTTAGACTGTCATAAGTAATAATAAACCTACTATCCTAAGTCTGTATTCTTTCTGTTTATAAAAAATTATTATATCTAACCTGGCATGTTTCTTGTCCGTACAGCATCTTTGCTAAGTCGATTATTCCGGCAGCAATATTTTTGTTCGAAGTGCACTTGACATACACGGCGATATTTGAAAATGTGTTCATTTCCAAGTTGCAATATGTCACCACCAACGGAATAGACCCACTTATTAAATAATTCCTTATCCTTGTCTGGGTTAGGGAATTTATGCAAATTCGCATTGGTATCTGAAATAATCAAGTAAGTAATCAGTGGAGTTGAATGTCAAAACCTGAAATTTACAGGTAGCGGACTCTGCCCATGGGGCTGTCTTATGATCAGCCCCCTTATACACAAACGCACGGTCCGAGACTTCGATTCGGATATTGTCTATATTTTTTTGCAAAACGAAAGCGAGCGACAGAGAGATAGAATTTCCGAATCGAAATCTCGAATCGACCGGTTGTGAATACGGGGGCTGAATTGCATAAATATCAGCCAACAAAATGCGAAGCTTTGGCCCAGCGGCATTTTATGAAACCCTTACCTAAGCTGTTCAAGCATCCGGGGACGCAACACTGTCTGTTAGACATGATAATGGGAAGATATCAATGACACAAACACAAAAGTTGCGGCACCAAACTTCGTCAGAGTCCTGTCTCAAAACTTGATTTTAACAACAACACAAGCACAAAATCAACACGGCCAGAGGAGCCGAGACTCAACTCAACGGACTTAAGCGGGAAAGCACTTTAGGACGGTTAAAATCTGGAAAAAACAAGCAAGACGCGGAAAATGCGCTAACGCAAACCAGCGGCCAAGTTTGTTTTGTTTGTTTGACATTTGTTGTAGTCAGTAGTGTTGCTATTACTTTTCTCTATGGTGTAGCTTATTTGAAAATAAATTCAGTTATTAACTCTTGAAATTCTTTTTAAGGACTTTATATTTTAATGACCTTTTAAATAATATTTTATTGTTTTCTCGTTGTTTTGTTTATAATACATAAGTTTATCGAGATTATACTACTCATATCAATTGAGCGAAGGTCATACCAAAGAGTCAAATGCAAGACTGTTTGCACGCCATCTTGCGTACTTATTAGAACTACGTAGTCACAAATCTTGTAATACTGCCATCTCGTAGAGAGTTTTATAAACGTAGCGCAATATAATGTAACCAAATTAAAATGTCAGTTTCATGTGCAAGCCGGCAGTACTTCTGGTGTCCAATCTTATTTTGCATACTTATACGAGAACGATTACTCGTTTCCCAGTACTAAGATTGACAACCCTGAATAGTCCTGCATCCCCTATACAGGAGGGTACGTTGGTCATTATTATAAACGATAATTCAGCACCGCTTTCATGGCCACTAGGCATTGTTGAGAAGTTACATACCGCAAAGGACGGCACAACCCGCGTCGTTACTGTAAAAACCGCGAAGGGTAGCTACGTGCGCCCTGTTGTACGTCTCTGTCCGCTACCGACTCAGTGAGATCTAGCTTAAAGTTGTATCTCTTTCTTAGTTTAGGTATTTAGTTTGTAATTCGATTATAATTGGTTCCGCTTTGTTTACGCAATTAATTTAAAATATTTTAACGCTGTCTTAGACTGTGTATAGGTTATGCGGTAGTACACCTTACATAGCTAGATTATATTTCTTTTAAAGGCAACCCTTTAAGGCCGGGGGAAATGGTAGCGCCATCTATGTTTTCTAAAACGGACTAAGTCGTCTCATTAATATTTCGCAATATTATATTAGTTCCGCAATTGACCACATTCGTAGTGAGCGATGTGACCCCCGCCCCTTCCTTAGATTCCTTCCGCACGCCTGGCGCATAACTCGTGTTCGCGCCTGTGTCGCTCCCGCAGCCCGTGTCGCCGCATGCTGCATCGCTTCCTTACCGCCGCTGTTGGATAGCGAACTATTGTGATAAACCGCCCGCGGGTGTGAACGTGACAGTTTTGTGATCGAGAAGAAAGAACGCCGCAGGAAAGAACGCCGCCGGCCGCCATCTTGTACAGCCCCACGCTGGAGAGCCAGGTATGCGTGCTTTCCCCTAATAAATACATCGCTCGCTCACCTCTTGGCGAGAACCGCCATTCTCCAAAAAATACAGTCCACTTAATCTATACTTTGTTTATCGCCAAGCCAGGCACATTATAAAAAAAATGTGGGAAGAAATAAAAGAACGATTTCCTGGTAATAGTGGTAAGTATTTATTACCTATTTTTTACTTTACTTGATATAAATTAAAAATGTGACTTGTTATTATTATAAATGTAGCTCAAAAAATAATTAAAAAAATTAATTTAATTTTACACCTTATGCTCACCTATATATACACCGAGAAATTTGAATGGTTGTTTTCCCGCGGCTGAACAACTAGCCATACTTTCGAAATATGGATTAATAAAAAGAATTAGGATTGTCTTTGTTGCAAAATAATAAAAAAAAAATTACAACTTTTTGGGTGAATTGGGGGTTTTTGTTTTTTTTTTTAATATACAATAAGTTATCAGCTGATTGAAAAGCACGCGGGTCAACGGCTGCGCGGCCGGTCGGCCGGCTTGCGCCGAGTGTAGGTATTGAAAGGTAATACGATTGGTTTGTGGTAACAATGGTTAAATCAGCCATTTTTGGTTTCTTATATTTTATTTGTTTATAAAACGATTGTATTACAAAGACAAGATCATTTCGCCACAGGAAAACAACCATTAAAATTTCTCGGTGTATAGATTACATAATTATTATATTAAGTTTAAATAATATAGAAATGGGTTATGTATTTATTAAATAGGAAGGTTAGATAAATAAAGTAAGTAATATATAAAAATACAATTACAATAAATTCACATTATTAGTATCTAAACCATGAGGAAATTGATTCTTGCATATATTATTGCCCAGTTATTATTATTTGTAGTATTGTTTTTAAACAGTTTTAATACGCAAACCGCCATTTTACTTCGAATTGCGATCAAAATACAATAAAATGTTCGGGACGGGTATCTAGTCGAGCGCGCTAACCTACCTACCTATTCTTGGGTTGGATTATTGAAATAAAGTTTGTATTGATCTCGTATTCTAGTTGCTTGAATCGTAGCTCGATTATTCCGTCTTGACCTGCGTACGCTATTGTGATTATTCGAGTCTCCAAACTGCGAAACAAACTGCTGGAAATCTTTGTAGATAAGTATTCAATTGATATTCTTTGTTTTTGTGAATCTTGGCTTAAACCAGATATGATGAATTTTAATGTAAATAACTTTGCGATTGCCAGTGCGTTCAGCAGACTTTCAGCTGAGGGGGGTGGGTGTCTGATTTTATGTAAAGATTACTTTAAGTTCAAGGAACGTCAAGACATCTCCTCTTTCTCTGTTGATCGCATATGTGAGGTAGCATGTGCAGAAATAGAATCTCTTATTGTTCTTTGCGTTTATAGGCCTCCCTCATCTAACTTGTTATCGTTTTTAACTATTATGGAGGAAATTTTAAGTAAATTATGCTGCAATAATAAATCAATATATATTTGTGGAGATTTTAATGTTAATATCTTGATTGATTCGCCGGATAAATGTAAGCTCTTATCTTTATTTAAGTCATTTAATTTAAATTATATTTTTAATGAACCAACGAGGATTACTGTAACTTCCCTTACTTGTATTGATAATATTTTTTCGAATAGTTCGGTGCTAAACTCTAGATTAATACCCTATCAAAGCTAAAAGTAAATTACCTGTATCTAAAGTTATTTCAACCAGGCCCTTAACAAATCATACCCTAAATTCATTTAAAAATAATATTACAGCAGCCCTTAATTGTAAATATTCTTTTTCTGGAGTTCCAAATAAAGATTATAATTCCCTGTTTGGTATTGTACGGGAATCGTTTAACAAAACGTGTCCTCGAAAAGATCTTAAACTCAACTTTAAGCGTAAATTTAATGAGTGGGCTACTAAAGGCATTATAATAAGTAGGGACGTTCTCTACGGTCTTTATGATGAAAAATCATTCAACACTAATCCTGATTTTCATAAGTATGTTAGAAATTATTCAAAAGTATTTAAAAAAGTGTGTTTAGCGGCAAAATCTAGACTTATCAGCAAGCGTATAGACGGATCTGATATTAAAATTAAAACGGTGTGGAAGATCATAAATTCTGAAACTGGAAATAGTACTCAAAGAGATACAGACCTGTCTTTGAAAATCAATAATAAAATAATTTCAGACAAGACAGATGTTGCTAACGCTTTTGAAGTATTTTTTTCAAATATACCAGCAGAGGTGACGAAGTCTCTTCCTTCGTCTTCGTCAAAAGCGGAATCATTACTAAAGACGTCTATGAATAAAAGTTTTCCAAATTTTAATTTTACGCATGTATCTCCTAGTATTGTTAAGAAAACATTTAGTAAGCTTAAAGTAAAGACCACTGAAGATTTATGGGGAATCTCTGTCAAAGTACTTCAATCCATAATTGACACTATTGCCCCTATTCTTGCAAAAATCTTTAATGACTGTGTTGATTGTGGCACTTTTCCTGATTTAATGAAACACAGTAAAGTAATACCTATTTTTAAATCTGGATGCAAGAATGATCCATCTAACTATAGACCAGTTTCAGTACTTCCTGCTTTTAGTAAAATATTTGAAAGAATGGTCCTTGACCAAATGATGTCACATTTTAGCAAGTATAATATTTTTCACGAGCAACAATTTGGTTTCACTAAGGGAAGGTCGACGACCGACGCCGGGGTTAAGTTAGTCTCTCACATTTTGGGAGCTTGGGAGGGTTCACAAGATGCCATCGGCATTTTTTGTGATCTCTCCAAGGCTTTTGATTGCGTGGATCATAACACTCTAATCCTAAAACTAAAATACTACGGATTACGAGGACAATCTTTAGATCTAGTATTGTCATATTTGTCAACAAGACAGCTAAAGGTAGGCGTAAACGGTGTGGCTTCACCTGGGTCCTTAGTAAGAATGGGCGTGCCTCAGGGTTCAATATTAGGCCCCTTTCTTTTCCTAGCTTATATAAATGATCTGCCTTTCATAATGTCTAAATTAACGGATATAATTTTATTTGCAGACGATACCTCTATAATTTTTAAAATTAATAGAAAATTGCACGACTTTACTAATTTAAATAGTGCGCTTAACGTGTTGTCAGATTGGTTTTCAGCTAATAATTTGCTACTAAACGCTTCGAAAACAAAATGTTTAAAATTTTCACTTCCGAACGTTCGATCGCATTTGGATCTAAATCTAATGCTTGATGGTAAAAAACTAGAGTTAATTAACGAAACGGTATTTCTTGGTGTTACTTTAGATTCTAAGTTACAGTGGGGTGCTCACATCAAAGCACTGTCGAAAAGGCTAAGTTCAGCTGCATTTGCGGTACGGAAAATTAGACAGCTCACGGATATTCCTACGGCAAAATTAGTTTACTACGCGTATTTTCACAGCATTATGTCATACGGCATTCTGCTATGGGGCTCTGCAGCCGATGTAGATTCTATATTCATCTTGCAAAAACGAGCAATTCGCGCCATTTACTGTATGGGCCCCCGTGAATCACTTAGAGATAAATTTAAAGAAATCGGTATTCTCACGTTGCCATCGCTTTATATTATGGAAAATATAATGTACGTTCGTAAACATTTAGATAGTTTTAGTGTCAACAGTGACTATCACAATATTAACACCAGAAGTAAAAATAAACTAGTAGTCCCAAGGTTTAGACTAACTAAAACAAACACTAAATCCTTCCTAGGGAATTCTATTCGCTTTTATAATAAATTACCAGATAGTTTAATTCATTTAACTAACAAAAAGTTTAAAACATGCGTGAAATCCAAACTAATAGGAAAGGCCTATTATAAAATTTGTGACTACGTAGAGGATAAAAGTGCGTGGATCTAGGACCTTCTGCACATGTGGCCTCCCTGGCGGTCCGTCAGTTCATTTGCCTCATCTTGTTGTTGTATCTTACTCGACTAGCTTCCCCACGGTCTCTATTCATAGAAACCTTTTGACATGCCTTGACATTCCTGTTAGGGTTTAGGTAGGACTACATATATATTGTATGTAAAGCTATTTACCTATTTAACTAGATATTTTTTCATATTTACTTAATTTAGTCTTTTATTTTTATTATTATTATTTTCGCATACGCGACCTTTGTAAATGTGACGGCAATGTAAATTTAGTTGCGTGTACTACTTCATTTTTCTTCCATTTTGGATGACATCGTTTACCTTAATCTAAGCATTTTGCTATTTACGTTGTTGTCGCATATTTGTATATTTATTAAAATAATTGTATTTTTAACATTGATGTTAACCTTTTTTTCAAAAGAGTAACCAATGGAGTTTCTTGCCGGTTCTTCTCCATTGGAATGACATTTTGGAACCTGCAACTAGAGTCAGTAATTTAACGTTTTAAAAGAGCTTAAAAAGGCCTACTTGAAATAAAAATATTTTGATTTTGATTTTGATTTTGATTTTGATTTTGATTTTGATTTTGATTTTGTCTCTGTCTCCATCTCTTTCTCTTATAATATTGTGTAACAGACACGAAACCTTTATAATCAATGTAGCGTGTTTTTTGTCTGCCTCTATACTTTTCGTAAAAATACGAAATTTGTTTGTTAGAATACCAAACGCGCACTCAATGGTGACTCTTGCCCGGGATAATCTTTTGTTGAAAATTCTTTTTTCCGCATGTAAACCACCTGATGGATATGGGCGCATCAAATAATTTTTAAGAGGGTAGGCTTCATCGCCAATTAACACGTATGGTAAATTCAAATTTGAACCAGGTAATCTCTGCGACGGTGGAACGTTGAATCTATTTTCTGTTAATAATCTATTTAATCGTGAAAAATGAAAAGTGCCTCCATCACTTTGTTTGCCTTTCCCGCCGACTTCTACAATAATAAACTTGTAGTCTGCATCTGACACTCCTTGTAGTACTAATGAAAAAAAAATTTTATAATTATAATATGCACTTCCACTATTCGGTGGATTTATTATGCGGAAATGTTTGCCGTCTATCGCACCCAGACAGTTAGGAAATTGCCATCTTGAAAAAAATAAATTTGCGTTACTCGTTAACTTATCACAGGTTGGCTGCGGCATATGTATTTGGACCAAATTTTTCCAAATAGCTTCAAGAGTTTGATAAATCACTTTGGCAACTGTACTGCGTCCTAATCGGTAAGATTGAACCAGAGACCTAAATGATCCGCCGTGACCGAGAAACCTGAAATAAAAAAAAACACATAAATGAACAGCTTTCCGCCATTGTTGGTAATGACTTTTAATTTTCAGATGATAGTTTAAAGAAAAAATGGAAGAACCTAAAAGACAGCTACCGGAAAGAACTCAAAAAAGTACCTACGTTCCGGTCTGGAGATGAAGGTTCAAATTATCAATCTCAGTGGAAGTATTTTGAACAATTATCATTTTTGAAAGACGAATATATGCCCACCGTGGGAGAGTCTAACTTAATAGAAGAAGATATTTCAACTCAAGATCTAACAGAAGAATCGTCCCCGTCACTCTTGCAATCACCGTCGCCGCCAGTTTCACCAATGCTTGCAACTCCCACCTCCCCGTCACAACAACCGCCAACTCCACATTCATCAGGACAGCAGGAACAGACTCGTGCTACCACCCCAAATTCTTCCCGAAAACGATTAAAACCAAATGAAATCCGTGCTGAGTATTTAGAAATCGAAAGAAAAAAATTGAAGCTACTGGAAGCTGAATTAGCAGGTGGTAAAGAAAAAGACATTCCCAAGTCAGATGACTATCACTTTTTGATGAGTCTTTTACCAGAAATGGAGAAACTCAATGTGTTACAGAAAATGAGACTGAGAAACAAATTCACACAAGCTTTAATGGACGAAATAAGTCTCAACCAATATCAAGGCTATTATACTCAACCTCCGCCTTCTGACTACGGCATAAATAATTAATACCTAATTTAAAAAAAATAATAATAAAAAAATTAAAAACACGCCTGCCATGTAGGGCATCGAGCCCGGGTTTACCCGGACCGAAAAAACCCGGGTTTTCCCGGTTCTGAGGATTACAAAAAAACCCGGGTTTGATTTTTAAAACTCGGGATTTTCGAGTTTAATTTAATACTTTTGTTTTTGTTATTTATTTACATAAGTAAGAAGAAATTCTAATAATTCAGTTCTGATTTCTGTTATTTTTATGTTACGTTACGATATATCCAAAATGGTATTAGTTATTATTTTATATGAATACTAGCTGTACCCGGCATGCGTTGCAATGCAATTTTTTCTACCTAGCACCTGCCTACTACCTACCTACTACTTACCTGCCTATTACCACTTAGGGGTATGAAAAATAGATAGTAGCCGATTCTCAGACCTACTGAATATGCATGTAAAATTTCATAAAAATCGGTACAGCCGTTTCGGAGGAGTATGGTAACTAACATTGTGACACGAGAATTTTATATATAAGATCTCTTTTTTTCTAAAGTCGTCAGATGGTCAGAGGGTATGTCTTAACTATGTTGTTTAAATAATGTGTCAAATGCATAACTACTTTTTACTTAGTATTTTAGTTAATTAGATAAAGAACTGATTATTAACCAAACGACTGCAATTTGAATTATATTAGAATAGAAGACTAGAACTATTCGTTACTTAATTGTTAATGAGAAGAAGAGTTTTATTTATGTTAAAATTATTTGTGATACTACAAAAATGTCTTTTGACGATATTATTTTATTAGCTTTTAAATACAATAAGTGAATGTTACCAAAATAATTCATTTAATGTTAAAACTAATCTCTGCAAGACTGTGATTTAAAAAAAGACTAGATTACTTACTAAGTTTTAAGATATTCTGATGAAAAAATAAATCTTTATCACTTTTTTAAACAAATTTGTAAAGTACTGTTTCATTTATTTAAATTCTTCCTTAACCTTTATATTTTGTACTCATTATAGAAAATTGATATATAATCGCATCATCCATACCAATACAATACATAAAAATCTATGAGTATATATATAGTGTTACAACACAAAAACATGACACAACACAAAAAAAAATCTTTCGGAAACCTTTGCAGGCGATTTCGACTCACACTTGACCATTTTTTAATGTCCACATAGCCTATGCCACTCGGGATAACTCAAAGCTTCTAATGATACTACAAACATTGAAATCGGTCAAGCCTTTTAGAAGTTATGGTGGAATAAAGAAACTCACAAACATACATACATACATACATACATACATACATGAACCCTGAAAACAACACTCCTTTTTGGGCTTTCGTGTAACAAATAGTTAAGAACTTAATTATTGACCAAATGACATGCCAAAAAAAATATGATTATAATTAAAAACAAAATGTATGATTAATAATTTGACTATGGTACATTAATAAATACATAAATACGTAGTGATAAACAAATTGTTACTTTTATTTATATAAATAGTTTAAATAGGTACTTACCTTAAAGTTATAAACAGCTGTTCTACAGGTGAAACTATTTTCTTGAAATTAAGTTTAGGTTTCAAGTCTTCATTTATGTGGCCGAGTATGTAATCAAAAGTTTCTATGCTTGCCCTCGTATATTCAAAAAATTTATCGGGATAGTTCCTGTATTCATTGTAAAGAGTGTGAAATTCGCCAAGTTCTCTCCTTCTCTGATTGACTGGGTGTGCTCCTATTCTTGTCTGAATTATATCTTGAGCTAAGAACGCACTTGATTCAAGACAATACCGTGCCACTTTTGATAGGACCATTTTAAATAGTTCTACTAAATACGTCCACCGCTGACGCCGCCGCAGTCGCAACTAGTCGAGCTATGGCATACCACCGCAAATCACGCCGCCCGCCGCACCGTGCGCCGCACCGCGCGCCGCACCGCCAGTAGCTGTGGCCAGGCCCTAAGGACTCAGTTACGAGACCTTAGACCACGCATGACTAACGAAACTCTTTCTCTATATGAATATCAATTAGAGTATCTGGAGAGTAAGTTGCTTAAGGTCGATAATCAGTTGCATTCCTTAGAGCCTAACCGTTTTAAAAGAGGTCTTGTAGAGGGCCTAGGATCCGTTATTAAAAGCATTACAGGAAACCTTGATTACTCGGATGCTGTTCGATTTAACAATGCCATAGAAATATTACAAAATAATCAGATGAGGACTATCAATGAGTTTAATGAGCACATTAGTATCAGCAAAGAATGGATGCTCTCCCATACTAAAATATTGAGTACGATCGCGGATAAACAAAATAGAATCAATAAGACATTACATTTATTATCAGAAAGCTATAATCAGAACAACCATAATTTCATACAGTTTGCTAAGTTTGCACAAATATTAACCCATATATGCCCTATATATAGGGTCGATAACGACCAAAATTACACCGTAACTGTTAATGCATATTGACCGCGAACTGTTTATTAAATTTTAAATAAAACGCCTTCTATTAATAGGTACAGGAACAATTTTGAAACATGAGATAGTTTTGTTGATAGTTCACGACAATTTCAAGTGACAATTAGGAGTGCAAGTTTATACTTGTTTATTTCTTGAAAAAGTTTGCGACCGATCGGATGCAAATGTAAGTATTTTTTAAGTATTATGTTATTTTACCGTATTAATAGTTTTTATAGGAAATCTAATGAGTGTTTCAGAGTCAGAGATATTGTTTTTTCGAAAATAGTATATTTTTCTATTCATAATCGGGAATATGGTATCGTGTTTCATATTGTTTGTTTTTTATTTTAGGTCTCGACACGTACTCTCGATAAATGAAATAGTTGATGCCCTGGAGGTGTTCGATGACGATGAAGATATGCAGGGCATCGATATTTACATAGATCCGCCTTGCGATGGTACCATGTCGGATGGTGATTCTGGTGAAGAAGATTGTGATAATGTAAATCGATTGAACCGTCATCAATTACTTGCGCCGGCTTAGATGGTGTTACGACAACGTGAAGAACATTTTGAAGAGAACAGAACTATCGATGAGGTAATAGTCAATCCTAGTCCTAGTTCTGAACACCTACAATCCATTTCCTCGCCATCGGGACCTAGCCCACGCAGATCACGACGTTCTCATCCGGTTGAGACACCGACGATTATGACTGATTCAGAACGTTCTTTTTCGAATGTGCGCACTACCAGGACACCTAGGGGTGATGGCCCTTCTTCAGAACGTAGTAGACAGCCTAACGTCAGGCCACGCACATGGATAAAGCGAGATCTTCATACCCAACAAAGTGAGTCCACCCTGTTCAAAAGGCACGTCGATATTCAGTTGCTACTAAACAGAAAATCGACATTGATCAGCCAAATGTTGTACACCAGTACAACCGATTCATGGGTGGAGTAGATAGACTTGATGCTAATGTCAGCGTTTACCGGATTGCCATTAGAGGAAAAAAATTGTATATATGGTACCCATATTGATGTGGTTGATTGACGTCGTTGTGAACAATGCTACTTTACTCGCTAGATCATACGGAGCAAACGTAGACACTTTAGAATTTCGTCGATCAATTGCAAGAACTTTACTCCTGAAATATGGGAATATAAGATCTCAACCTGGGCCACGTCAGCAAGTGAGAAAAAATGTACCCATTTTTGATAGAAAACATTCAGCTCAACATATTATTCTCACCGGTCAGGTCAGAAAACGCTGTGCGTACGTAAATGTAACGTCAATTTGCATGACAAATGTTTTGCAGAATTTCATTCGTAATGTAGTATTTTAATTTTTATGAATTGTTTTTATAATTTCTAAAATTATCTGATGTTATTACTTAATGGTTCCTAATATAGACTGACTAACATAACTGTAACGTATTTTTATTTTGCCGGTTCTCATTCCATTCTATTGTATAACTTTTTGTGCCCATGGGGTCGTTTACGACCCGCTGAAAAAAATGTACTTCTCGTACTGAAAATGAAATTCTACTATTACAGGCCTTATATGTGATCATTCATACTTAACATATGTAAAAATAAAAAAAATCTGTGTTAAAAAAAGTTCTGGGCATATATGGGTTAAGTATCATTAGCGAACAACATAGAGGATTTATCATCAGAATTATATAGATTAGAAAACATTCTAGCATTTACTCGAACCACGACAACTCATCATAGCATGTTAGGTATAGATATTCTAGGTAATATCACTACATAGTATAAAACAAAGTCGCTTCCCGCTGTCTGTCCCTATGTATGCTTAGATCTTTAAAACTAGGCAACGGATTTTGATGCGGTTTTTTTAATAGATAGAGAGATTCCAGAGGAAGGTTTATATATATAATACATGCATAATATAGTAGAGAAACACTGATAATCTTAGAGTTTTTTATGTAAGGTCGTAAATAAACACACTTTTTTGCGCTTACATTGCAAACGCTGGCTGAACCCTACGAGATAGATCAAAGTAATGTACTACAGTATTGTACACCTTAAAAAGGTCTACAAAAAAGTCCGCGATGGTATATGTCTATCTCTTGAGGATAACCCACAATAACCATTTTTATACTTTATTTATTACTTATTAACGAACAAAGCGATTTTAAGCAATACAGCATTAATCCTTATCCAATTAAGTACCTTAAATACATTGTGCATGTAATAAAGATCAATATGGCCCTTTACAGCATGTAATTTAAATGAATATTTTCGAAGATATCACAGATTTAAAATGCAGGGACATAGCGGTTGCGGCGGTACCGGCCGGGGGGCCGGGGAGCGCATGCCTATACCAAATAGTGCGTCGAAGGCCGCGCTTCGCCCTACAACTGACACTTTATGATTATGTAGTATATTTAGTATCAGCAATGCACCCGTGCAAAGCCGGGGCGGGTCGCTAGTGTTAAATAAATTAAAGATAATCTACGGTAGTAACTGTATATTAGATGTAGAGCTGCGAGACTACTACGATATAATAAAATCAGGATATTATTATGATAATAGGAAGATAGTTGTAGTTTTTAAATTTCCTGTAGTTTCATTAGACACTTACGTACTATATAAGCTCTGTATCGTTCCCAACATACATAACCAAGCACTCATCCCTCCTTATCCTTTAATAGCAACTAATGGGAAAGCGTTCATGTACATGGAGGCTGAATGCCCGAAGGTAAATGGTAATCGGTATCTCTGTGAGCAAAAAACTAACCACTATGTCCAAACTCAACCAGATTGCTTACAAACTTTCATTTTAAGCAAAACCTTAGATAAGTCCTGTAAATTAACCACTATACAACTAGCTAAGGAAGCCGTAGAAGAACTCGACAGCAGGCATTATATTATTTCGTTCCCGAAGCCAACGAGGGTTCAGATGAGCTGCGAGAGCGACGAGTACGACACTTTGAAGAGCAGTTACCTAGCCACTATTCCACTGCACTGCTCACTACGAACACCAGAACTAACTTTAATAAATACCAAGGACGAAGTTAAAGGTCAACCTGTAAAAATACTGAACATTCCCTACAATATTGAAATACAAGAAACTAACGTTATACATGCAGATTTGGCTTCAGTTAACCTAAGCAAACTCCATAGTCTTCAGGATAGAATAACACTTCAGGCGCCGGTGCTGCCATACAGAACTACTGAAACATTATACCATACCACTATACCGTTTTACACAATACTATGCATCGCATCTATCATAACGGCTGTGTTTGCCATTTGGAGATATGTTTCCAGGACCTCGGAGAATAGGAAAAATGCAGAATCAAAGGGAGCTGAAAATCATGAACACGCCGTTCCTGAAACCTCGGAAGGACATAATAAGCAGGAAAAGCTCCCAGCAACATTTTCACTGAAAGTTTTAAAATAGTTGCTGATCTGCGGGCGGAGGTGTTACGCCAGCTAATTCGCGGGCGGAGTCATTAGGCAAGCGTAGTATAGTAAAACGGCCGACGAATCTTGTCCCCAATAATCTCCAGTAAACGAGCAAGATGCTCGTTTCGCGACACGAGGCAATAATTGCTAAATGGACAAAAACGGAACGAGGCCAACGCATCGCGCCAGGAGATGCACACTTCTGATACAGCATCGATCAGGGCAATAGGTTTAGCTAGTTTTTAGAATTCAATATTGTAATAAGTTTTCACTTGAAATAAATCATTTTAAAATTAATTTGGTTTTTTTCAAGTTCTCCGGCAGCAGCCTTTCGTATTTAACTGATTTGACTTTGTATCTAGATCGGATGTGACAGAATTTATAAATCTGTAATTATTTATTACTTTTAAGTTACTTATTTGTTGAAATTAAAGTGTTTAAATTATATTCAGAAATTGTGATTTAGTCAGTAATGATTATTTTTACTATTACTTAAATAAATTGTGAATAGTTTGTATATTGACTTGTGTCAAAGCGCAAAACGGAAAGCGCGGGAACGGAGGTTATGTTTGCACGTGCGGGGTAGTCTCGAGCTCAGTTATCGAGCAGCAGTCAACTTGAACAGTATTGTAATAATAAAGTGTGGCTTAGAATAAAGAAATAATTATTATCAGCACAAATTAAGAAGTTTCATTTTAGTTCAGAAGTGAGATGACCTGCGAGCCATGTCGGAAACAAACCGTAAGTTATTTTAAAAAATTCTTATGTATTCCTTTAAATGTACTTAAGTTATTACGATTACCTATATCCTGGATAAGTTCAGTGAGTGGTAATTACAAAAAAAAAAAAGATAATGAATAAAGCTAGCGAGAAATCATGCAGCGTACTTTCTGGAACGTAGCATACATCGATTTTATGGTATACGCGGTATGGTTGGGCCGACGCACTAGATACTATTTGGTCGAGGCAACTCCTCGATAAGAGTACCTGTGTATTGGACTAGCTGTAAAAAGGGTGTTGGGAATCGAACCCAACAAGCGCGCGGCCATCACGCACTGGCGGCGTGCACACGTCATGCGTCACCAGCTGCGCCCACCAGCAGCGGCGCGGCGAGCGAGCGACACGACCGGCCCGGAACCCCACTCGCTTCCACGGACACCACCGCGACGGACCCCTCAACCGCTCTTAAAATATTAATGTTTGTCCGGGACCTTTTGTACTTTTATTAACGGCACTTAGACCAGTACACCTATTTTTGATACAGTCCACTATTTTATTTTATTCCCCATCTTAACATAATTAATAAAATTAAGGGTGTATGTTTTTAAAGGCTCCTCAGGATCTGAACAGAAGATAATTTTTTGGAGAGACCTTTGAGATGGGTGAATATCAATTGTCCTGTACATCTTCTCTACGTCTCCAGTAACAACAAATTTATGTTGCCGAAAACGCAGTAGAATTGAAAGGATGTCTTCTTGTAAAGTTGGACCTACCATTTGGATGTCATTTAGTGACAGTCCAGTGCTAGTGACAGCCGAAGCATCAAAAACTGTGCGGAGCTTGGTGGATGTACTTGACTCTTTGATGACACCGTGGTGCGGAAGAAAATAATTATTTGAGTTGAGATATCTCTGCAAAGGCTCCTTATCTACAGTCATGTGACCGAGTTGTTCATATTCTTGCATGAACTCAACGTACCTGCTTTTGAAGACAGGTTCTCTGAGAAACCTACGTTCTAACGACATGAAGCGACACTTTGCCTTTTGAAATGAATCGCCTAAGACTGAAGGATCGTTCTTCAGTGGCATGGTTACGACAAAGCGTCCGTCGTCTCGACGAAAAGTGTGTTGCTCAAAACTCTGCTCACAGGCACGCTCCTCAGGAGAGAAGGAATGCTTGGCTTCAATCGTATCTAATTCCCAGAAACGAGATAAGTCTGGGTCGGCGCCCTCGTTTAGAAAATGACAAACTTGGGACGAAGAGTGTGACTTATGGTGGGCAACGTACCCTGACACCAGCCAACCCAGTTTTGTTTCATATAACTTAGGCTGATTTTTACCTAAATCAATTGAATTATTACATAAGACGGACCAAAATACTTCGGCTCCAACTAAGATGTCTATAGCTGACGGTATATTAAATGATGGGTCGGCTAGGCTTATTCCCAATGGAAGAGGAATGTTACTTATGTTTATATATGAAGACGGCAAGGTTGTAGTGATCTGTGGTAAAATATGACAATCTACAGTAAATCTACAGTCGTCACCATAGTTTGACACAATAGTAAGGCTGCAAGACTGTGTACAATGTGAAGTATTATTGTTAATACCTGTCACGGTGGAACTCGCACTACGTCGCGACATAGCCAGCTTACCACAGAATGCCTCAGCCACGAAGTTACCCGTGCTGCCGTTGTCGAGCAGTACTCGAGCAGTGTGCATGTTCCCTTTGCTGTCTGCCACCCTCACGATCGCTGTGGAAAGCAAAACATTCGGAGGAGTAGTATTCTGTTGAACAGAAGTTGAACCTGCAAAGTTACTGACGGGAATTGCTACCTGAGGGGTAGTTATTTCGGCCTCATGAGAATGGAGCAATGTATTGTGTTGTTTCTTGCAATATTTACAAGGAACAAGATTGCACTTTGATTCTATGTGCCCTGGTCGAAGACAATTAAGACAGACCTTTGCTTCTTTGGCCTTTTGCATACGAGCTTCGACAGTTAGGGCTCTAAAAGCCTCACAATTAAATAGAAAATGAGTTTGATTGCACATAGGACATGTAAATATTTTGTTATTATTGAACTATTTTTATTTCTAATTTCAGCCGTGTTTTGATTGGATTTTGTAGTTGTAAGTGTAATTAAGTTTGAATTATATTTGTTATTAAGTGAATTTTGTTTTTTATTACTATTTTTATTGTGTTCTTGTAAAGTTTCTAATAAGTCGGCTCTATTGCTAAGAAAATTTAAAAACAAATTTAAAGAGGGTGGATCATCAAGTGTGTTTCGATGTTCCTCCCATTCTCTGCGTGTGACACTGTCTAGTTTTTCTGCCATAATGTGAATTAAGAGGGTATCTTGAAGGCTAAATTCAGAATCTTGACCTAGTGTTAACAAAGCACGCAGGTTTTTATTCGTAACATCTATAAGATTACGAATAGAAGAACATGACTCACTCGTCATATGTTCAATGTTAAATAACGCGTAACATGATTATTAACGAGCAATCTTTTGTTATCGTACCTTTTACATAACAAACTCCAAGTGGAATCATAATTCTGTGATCGAAAATCTAAATTATCTATAACGAGCAATGCACTACCTTTAAGAGAAGCACGCAAGTAATGCAACTTATTAATGTTGTCAATATAAGTGCGTCGTCGCGCGAAGCGATAAATGACGGACGTGTTACGAGTCAATTCACCTAGCAATTTTAAAGATATTATTCACTATTACTATCTTAGTGCAAAATATACCCTATCTAAGTGTGCGGAGGGTTAAATTTCGCGTGAAACAGTGTTTGTTTGTCGCTGGTCATCGTGTAAAAATTACAACAAAAGTTAAAACAGTGATGTCGGTGAAGCGTTCTCCCAAGAAAACCAACTCGACTCCCGAGTTGTCAACTGCTGACGTACCCGGAGAATCCTGCGTCACCATGAGAAAAAGGAAGCAAACGGACTCTGTTATGTCTACCTCCGACTTGAATTCAACGATTATGAACCGTGAAATCGCTAACGCACTCAAGGATTTGCGCTGTGAATTAGACAATAAGCTAACGAAAATCCATGAGAACATTATCAACACCATTAAAGCTGACCTTGATGTCCTTAGGAACACGTCACTTGAGATCAAACAAGATATTAGTGCACTTCGTTTGGAACACTCATCTTTTAAAATGCAAATTGCTCAATTTGAACACTCACTTCAATTTCACGCTGGTGAGGTCGTGGATCTTAAGACTAAAGTAGAAGAAATTGGCACCCGAACCTTATCGGTTCCCAGCATAAACGACAAACTCTCCAGCCTCGAACAAAAAATGGAATCTCTGGAACAGCAAGCGCGTCTCAATAACATTGAGATTTGTAATCTGCCTGAGAAACGAGATGAAGACCTTCAAGGGCTAGTGGAACGTATCGGTGCTGCCATCAAATGTTCTATTCCCCGCCAGGATGTCCTAGCCATTCACCGCGTCCCCCACGCTCGTACACAGGAGAACAGCCAACCCAAGAATGTTATAGTAAAGTTGGCCTCGCGCACCCTTCGTAATAATATATTAAGTGCTTATCGTTTGTCTAAAAATGTTTCATCTGGCGATATTGGTATATCAGGTACTTCCCACAAAATATATATTAACGAACATCTCACGCTATACAACAAAAATTTATTTCGTCAATGTCGTGAGATGGCGAATAAGCATAACGTTAAGTATGTTTGGATTAAAAATGCTACTATTCTTATTAAAGCAACTGATAGTTCAAAAACATTCGCTGTGCGCTGTCTTAATGATGTTGATAAAATTGCAAAGTGTAAATAACAATGAACTGAATAGTAGTCTTTATTGTTATGTTTGTTTACTTATGTCTACACGTAATTTTATTGATCTTAATAGCTGTTATACTACTTACTATTTATACTATTTATCTTGTTTACCTGTAATAATCTCACAAATACTTTATAAATTCAGAATAATTGTTAACTTTCATCACTTTTGCGGTTTTTTTTTTAGTGCTACCGTCAACTTTTACATAAAAGATGCTACCTATATTTGTATGACGTACCGGAACATAACATATAATTCAACATGTTTGTTTGTTGATAACTACCCTATTCCTTACTCGATTTCACACAGAAAATGGTTACGAACTGGCTCCAAGTTACAAAACATATCCGTAAATAAAAACTTTAACTTTATTGTACTAATGATTGCTTATTCTTTTGTAATCGTATAAAACACAATGCTTCATAACACTTTATCTTTCTACTACCAGAACTGTGGAGGCATCCGCACTAAATTACACACACTATATAACAGCATTCTTTCTTCATCATTTGACGTAATTATAATAACCGAGACTTGGCTTGTGCCTAATATAAATGAAAAAGAATTTATTGACGACCGCTATTTGGTTTTTAGGGATGATCGTGACCGTATTGCTACAAATAAGTCTGACGGTGGGGGTGTACTGATAGCCGTCCTACGCGAACTGCGCCCCGTTAGAATGTCGACATGTCATCCTCTTACTGGCATCGAGCACGTTATGATCGCGCTCCCTGCGCCGCGTCTAAACAAACGCCACATAATTAGCGCTGCCTATATACCTCCTCGCACGAAGGACGACGCTTACTGTTCGCATCTGTCAACATTAGAAAACATTATTACTGAACCCCTCACGGAATCATTCTATATGGTGGGAGATTATAACCGGTCCGAAATCGAATGGCCAGACAGAGGTAGTAACTTCGTTGCTCAGGCGCACAATAACGTGAGCCAGTGTTTAATTAACTTAATTTCTATCACGAATGCTTACCAATTTAACACGATTAAGAATGAAATGGGTCGTGTTTTAGATTTATTTATTAGTGATACAGATTGCAAAATACAGACCGATATAATACTACTCAAACCGGTTCCCTTCCATCCCCCATTTACTGTGTTAACTTCACTATATACACAGTATACACCAATGAACCGTCAACATACTAAAAAACGTAACTATTACAAAGCCAACTATCTAGAGATTAACAAGGAGATAAATGATTTGAACTGGGACAAAGCTTTTCTTAATCTTTCAAGTGAACAGGCCGTGGATACATTTTATAATTACTTGTATGGTATTATTAAGATACATGTCCCACTCACGCGAGCTAAAGCACCAGGCTTTCCTGTCTGGTTTAGTGCTTCTCTTATCAAAATCTTTAAAGACAAAGAACGTGCTTGGAAAAGATGGAAAAAACTACGAAACTTGTCAGACTACGAAATGTTCTCGAATTATCGCCATCAATTTAAACGTTTATCTGCTCATTGTTTTAATAAGTATATGGAGTCGGTCGAAGATAGTATACCTAGTAATGTTAGACACTTTTGGTCTTACGTTTCTGTTCGATGCAGTAATTGCAATCGACCACGTTTTGCTGACTTAGCGATACAATGCGGCCGCACTGAGTGCGCCGCGAGCTCAGTGCAGAACGGATAGCAACCGGGTGCAGTCATATCTATCATTCCGTCGTTTTAGCGATAACTTAGCGTAAACGTTAGTTTGTAAACTCTCTATTAGCAATAAACCTTTTAAAGTCATTTAAGTGTTTATCTTAGCAGCGTCGCGAATACCCCCAGGTGCCACTTAACTAGCGTCCCCCACATTTTGCTTCTGTGGTCTTAACCACTTGCTGCGTATCGATAACTGAGTTAGATACTCCGCTTTCCACCGCTTCCATATATCTTGGAACGTCTTATTCACTAAATACCATCTTGTCCTCGAGTCTTGTGCCGTGTCTATGACAGTAAGACCAGCACGAGTAGTTAAAAAATGCGCTGGCGTGAGAAAATCGATGTCATTTATATCCTCGGATATTGGGCACAAAGGCCTTGAGTTAAGGCTCGCTTCGATTTGAGACAAGATTGTGCTGTATTCTTCGAAAGTTAAAGCCTGTTCCCCTATTACTCGTTTCAGATGTTGTTTAAGACTCCGAATAGATCGCTCCCAGATCCCTCCGGCACTTGGCCAAGAAGGGCAGTTCCAATGCCATTCTATGCTCATCTCCCCTATTTCTCTGTAGAATGTGTCGCTAAAAATTTGCTCTAACTGTTGCTGCTCTTCCTGAAGAATTTTGTTGGCACCTACGAAGTTTGTACCATTGTCCGAATAGATATGTTTTGGAGTCCCTCGTCGTGCCGCCATACGACGTAACGCTGCTATGAATGACGAACTGCTAAGGTCGCCGACCAGCTCTATATGGACCGCTTTTGTAACCATACAAATAAACAAGGCGATATACCCTTTGGTAGTTTTGATGCCTCTCCCTTTGTTTGTTTTTACTCGAATCAAACCCGTGTAATCTATCCCAGTGTGATAAAATGGAGGCGCTGGGTTAGTACGACAATCAGGCAGGTCTCCCATTATTTGTTGTAGCTTTCTAGGTTCTTGTTTTTTGCAGGTCACACATTTACGAAGCTGTTTTTTGGTAGCTCTATTTCCTTGAATTATCCATTGCTGTCTCAACAAAGACAAAGTGAGTCGAGCTCCGCCATGGAGAGTGTACTCATGTGCTTGTTGGATAAGAAGTTCCGTTAATCTCCCGTTATATGGGATTATTATTGGATGTTTCATGTCATCGCTAATGTTGGCATTTTTGAGACGTCCCCCAACTCTTAATATGCCGCTTTCATCTAAAAAGGGTTGTAGATTTAATAATCTGCTATCGGAATTAAGTTTGTTACGCAATAAACTTTCTATATCTATTGCAAATTCACTGCGCTGTATGCATTTAATTATATGTAATTTTGCTTTCCTTAGCTCGTGTAAGGTGAGATATGACGGCCTTTGTTTACTTGTCGGTGCAAGTGCACGTAATAACCACGCTACAATGCGATTTATTTTTATGAATGAGCTGTGACGATTTAATAAATCTTCAATTACGCTATTTTCATGACATTTTTGGACGGTTATAACTTGTTTCCGGACCTCTTCTTCCGTCGCATACTTTACTTGCTCTCGCTTTGGTTTGCAGTCAGGTGACAATAACCAAGCTGGGCCTTGCCACCACAACGTATGATCCTTTAATTGCGTAATGGATAGTCCTCTGCTCGCTGAATCCGCTGGATTTTCCTTAGTTGACACGTAATGCCAAACGTCAGGTGAAGCCACGCTAATAATTTTCTTCTCTCTATTTGCTACAAAAGGCTTCCAACGCTCAGGATAGCCTTGTATCCAGCTAAGAGCAATCATCGAGTCGCTCCAAGCATAGATTTCGTACTTCATGCTACTCATGCTAGTGACAACTTTTGTTAATAATCTGGTTAATAATTCAGCTGCACATAGTTCTAATCTAGGAAGCGATACGGTCTTGCTGGTCGGTACTAATCTTGATTTAGCTGCGACTAGTACTACTGATACCTCACTCTTCGATACGATTCTGGCATAAACGACACATGCGTACGCTTTAAGAGACGCATCACAAAACCCGTGCAACTGGATAGTGTCATCTCGTTTGCTTTGCAACCACCTTGGAATTTTGATTGTCCTAATACATTCCATATCTTCGGTTAATTTGATCCACTCTTCGCTAATCTCGGCTGAAACTTCATCGCTCCATTGAATTTCATCTAGCCAAACTTTTTGAAACAACAATTTGAATTTTGTTGTTAGCGGCGCCAGCCAACCTAAAGGATCAAATAACCTGGATATTTCTGACAGAAGCCATCTTTTTGTAAGCTTTGTAGTTTTCGCTGATGAAGTATATTGGAATGTGAATTCATCTGTTTTTGAATCCCATCTCAACCCCAAAGTTTTACCTGTATTTTCAGTTTTGAAAATGAATGATGGTGCTTGATTATTTTGCTGCGATACCTTTATGTCTTCCAATAGCTTCTTCTTATTTGCTGACCACTTTCTCAGGGAAAATCCACCGCTGCTTAGGCACGAGTTTAGTTCTGCTATGCTGCTTTTCCCTTCGTCGATAGTATGAGCCCCCGATACTAGATCATCTGTATAGAAATCTTCTAAAATTAATCTTGCTGCTGTAGGGAAATTATGCTTTTCGTCCGCTGCTAATTTTCGTAGAGTCATCATTGCTAAGAAATTGAACTTGAACTTGAACTGATTTCGTGCCATATGTAACCGTTGTTAACTGGTATGCCTTAATAGGTTGTCCAGTTTGAGCTCTCCAAAATATCTTCTGGAGCTTCTGGTCTTCTTCGCTTACTGATATCTGCCGAAACATCTTCTCGATATCGGCAGTAAATACGTATCGATATTGTCTCCACTTTAGTAACAGTGCTTGCAAATCCTGTTGCAAGTTGGGTCCTCGATGCATAACATCATTAAGACTAAGTCCCGAAGATGTCTTTGCGGACACATTAAATACGACACGTAACTTCGTAGTGGAGGATTCCGCTCGCTGAACCCCATGGTGAGGTAAGAAACACTCTATTCCATTGTTGCTAAGAGTTGATATTTTCATATGCCCCAACTCTTCATATTCGCTTAAAAATTGCTTATATTGCTGAGCTAATGATTCTTGTTTACTAAGCTTTTTCTCTAGATTCCTAAACTGCGCTAATGCTGTTTCCTTTGACGATCCTAGTTTTTCGCTCGCTTGTTGCTTCATCGGCAAGCTAACTTCATAACGACCGCTTTCAAGACGTTTTGTCGTTGACAGGGAATACTTAATACATTGCTGATCTTCCGCTGATGTTTCATTTTGCTCGTGAATATCTTCAATTTGCCAAAATTGATGAATATCCGCTATATTATTCACAACAACGTTACAGTGGAGTTGTGGTTTTACGGTTCCGCACAGTAACCATCCTAGTTGGGTTTGCTGCGCTAAGGGTAAAGAAGAATCCGAACCTCTTATCAAGCCATCTAGCATAATAAGAGCGTATGCGTCTGCCCCAAGTAACAGGTCAATTGGACGACTTGTATTAAATTCTGGATCCGCTAAATTAATATGTTCCAAATGCGACCACGTAGGCTTTTCAAACGATCGATTTGGTAAGTTTTTGATAAGACTTTTCATTATTAAAACATCCGTATGGAATTTAAAGCTAGTGTACATAGACTGGCATGTAATGTTTATTTTACCCGTACAGTTCGATTGCTTTTCTCCTATTCCGGAAACTGCTGCGTCAAATTGTTCTCGTTTTAAGCCTAACTGCTGAGCTGCTTTCTCCGTGATTAACGATACCTGTGAGCCCTGATCGATGAGAGCTCTCAGGACAAGCTGCGTGCTATCTGCTGCTGTCACTCTTAATAACGCTGTAGCTAAAAGTATTTCGGTGAAGTTTTGCTGAGAGGTGTGAACACTATTTCCGCTGCTTTGCTTCGAATTTTCATCAATAATATTATTTTGTTTCCCGTCAGCAAAACAATCATGTAATACGGTATGATGCCTGCCCGAACACGTGAGGCATCGTTTCTTGGAATGGCATTTATTACCATTATGATTAAAAATGCAGTTTCATTTCCTTCGGCATTTGAAGAAACTTTTCGCAATTGTATAATTTGTGCTCAGCAAAACAATGAGGACATTTGATTTCCTGCACGTGCATCGCTTTTGAATTCTTCAAATTACTATCGTCCGATTTATAATTATAATTATTGTGAAATTTCCGGTTGTTCGGAAATAATTTTGCCGAACCCGCTTGCTGCTGAGATGGTTGCGATTTTTGCATGGTGTCTTGTCGTCGACGAGATGTTTCTAGACTAGTGAACTTATTTTCTAAGAAATCCAAGAACTCTTGTAGAACTGGTAATTCTCTTGGATTTTTTAACGACTCTATGTACTCTGAATAAGAGTCACTATCCAACTTTTGCGACAATATGTGTGCAATTAGAGGGTCCCACGTGCTAGTATCAGCACCCAGGTTTTTGATGGCGTGAAGACTCTCTAAGGTGACGTCATGCAATTTTTTAAAGGCTGCAAATGATTGCTGTTGTATATTAGAAAGATTCAGGAACACATTGGCGTGCGCTGTAAAGATTATTCGCTTGTTATCAATTCGATGATTTAGAATCTCCCAACAAACGTTATAATTATCGGCGCTAATTGGAAGGTGCTGAATCAAGCGCTCCGCTTCACCTTTTAACTTGCCTTTCAAGTACTGCATTTTTTGAGCGCTTGACAATGCTGTATTCTTGTGGATCGCTTCGCTAAATAGATCCTTAAAAGGTATCCATTGCTGGTAATGGCCTGTAAATACAGGAATATCCATTTGAGGAGTGGATTTCTCACGATAAGATGTTGACCACATCTTGGAGTTAATAGCTTTTTTCAAGCTATTAAAAGTACGCTCGTGTTTGCTAAAGTGGTACTCATAGTCGCCTGGTAGGTCTTCCCCCGCTTCACCAATGATCTCCCAATGAAGGTTATCAATAGTAGTCCACCGATTTTGCAGAGTTCGCAGGACATCTTCGAACTCCCACTTGTCAACGATACTTTCAACATCAGTATTGTCGACTGCTCTAAGAAAAGCTTTAAAATTGACTGACTGCTTGTGTAGCATATCGTCAAGCTTGCTGTTGGACCCTCTTGACTTGAAGGTCGGCGTTGATGCTGCTGTTGCTGACTGTTCCGGCTGACTCGCTGAAGTGCCGGGCGCTTCTCGCTGTGTTGGTTGAGGAAGATACGGTGATTTTTGAGCTTGCTGCATCCACTGTTCTTTACATTGACTAATAAGCCCTTTTGCTGTTAAATAGAGTTGTTTAGTACTCTCAAATTCCGACTTGATAAAGTATTGATGATTCGTTTGTTCAAAAGGAAGCATCTTTTCATGATTCACTTGGAAGTCCTCCCAGTATTTCTCAAGTAATTCGTATTTTCGCTTACAGTAATCTAAAGTCTTACGCTCTACGCTATCCTTTTTAAAATTAATGAGGAGTTTTCTAATGCTCTCCGCAATCTCAGATTGAATGAAGTAAAGACTCTCCATCTCGCTGCTGGTGTAAGAAAAATTGAACGATCTTACTTGGAAAATCCTTTGCCGCTGCTAACCTGACGAGGGTTGCTCCCCACGCCAATGAATCGCTGGTGTCGCTTGTGTGAGCTGTGAACTCACTGTTGCTGGAAGGGCGCCCCTTGAGCACCGTTTATGCTGCTACCGCTGAGACAATGTATTGAGAACTCTCACTCAATATACTGTCGCCAAAGTCACTCGTATGTCTCACTGCAGTCCAAGTGTCACTGGTTCAGTTCAAGTTCACTTCACGAGCCTTCAGTCCCGAAACTAAAATTCGACCGCGAAGTCCTTGTAGACGCTCGAAGGACCAAAATGTGGGGGACGCTAGCTAAATGGCACCTGGGGGTATTCGCGACGCTGCTAAGATAAACACTTAAATGACTTTAAAAGGTTTATTGCTAATAGAGAGTTTACAAACTAACGTTTACGCTAAGTTATCGCTAAAACGACGGAATGATAGATATGACTGCACCCGGTTGCTATCCGTTCTGCACTGAGCTCGCGGCGCACTCAGTGCGGCCGCATTGTATCGCTAAGTCAGCAAAACGTGGTCGATTGCAATTACTGCATCGAACAGTTTCAAACCGCAGGAGAGATTCCGGTCCTCCGGCAACCATGTACTACGGAAACAAGTCATCTAACTGCCCCAGTGAAATATGTGCATTGTTTTCATCTTTCTTTGGTTCCGTCTACGAGCCCTCAGCCTTTGACCCTCAAAATTGTAATCCTCCTCACACTACAGCAGAAAATTCTGCCTGTATTACCGGCATTTATCTCGAAAAGAGTGCCATAAGTAAGGCGTTTTCGTCACTGGATATAACCAAAGGGCCTGGCCCGGATGGTCTTCCCCCCAGATTTTTTAAGTACACGGCACAGAGCATCTACATTCCATTACATCTGTTATTTAATAAGTGCCTAAGTGAAGGGGTATTTCCGAGTGTATGGAAGAGAGCCTTTATCACGCCCATTTATAAAAATGGAGATAAAGCTATTATTGTAAATTATCGGCCCATATCAATACTGTCCGTCCTGTCAAAGCTTTTTGAGAGTCTAGTTCATAGTCATTTATTTCCGCACCTAAATCACCTCATTATACCTGAACAGCACGGCTTTGTCAAATCTCGATCAACTATTACTAATCTGACTATTTTCACCCAATTTTTATTTGAGAACATGGATCGTGGTACTCAGGTTGATGCTGTGTATACTGATTTTCAGAAGGCTTTTGACCGGGTGGACCACAAATTACTTCTTGACAAACTTGCTTTCAACGGCATTAGAGGGAATTTACACAGGTGGTTCGCAGCGTATATATTCCGCAGGACACAGAAAGTTGTTGTCAATGGACATGAATGTGATTATGTAGTCGTCGAGTCTGGGGTGCCTCAGGGGTCAGTATTGGGTCCTTTACTCTTTATCTTTTACATCAATGACATAAAGTCTTGCTTTTTGAACTCTAAACTTCTAATGTATGCGGACGACTTAAAAATTTACAAGGCCTGTACGAACACCCAGGACTGTGAACTTCTACAAGAGGATCTAAACAGGCTCTTACAATATTGTATTGTTAATAAACTTAATTTGAGTCTACCAAAATGTCACTATATATCTTTTACAAAAAATAAAAATAAATATATTTTTCCATATACTTTAAATGGCACAATACTAGACAAAAGAGAAACCGTACGTGATCTCGGCGTTATGCTAGACTCTAAATTACATTTCGACATTCACATAGATAACATCGTTAACAAAGCCTTTCGGATGTATGGTTTTGTTATGCGATCTTGTAACGACTTCAAAAAACCCTCTACATTCCTCTTCTTATATAAAACTTTAGTTCGTTCTCAAGTAGAATACGCAGTACCTATCTGGAGCCCTTATTACTTAAAATACATGCATAGAATTGAAATGGTACAAAAAAAATTTCTTCGCACTACCCATTACAAGTGTTTTCATACTAGAATTCCTTACACAGAATTGTTAAAGCATTACAAAATTTTGAGCTTGGAGCACAGACGTACATTGTTAATGGTTATGATGCTGTACAGCATTTGCAACAATAAATTCAATTGTATGGAACTTACTAATAAGTTATGTTACGTAGTACCTAGGACTGTTATTCGGCGGGAGGTGTGCGTGCCCAGATTGTTTTATACAGAAATGTGTAGAACAAATGCAGGGGAACGAGCACCTCTGCACCGATTATTAGCAACCTACAATTCATATTTTGTCAACCTTGATATTTTTGCACTCACTCAGAATAACTTTAAGAAATTGGCTATTGAACTTCTCGCCAATCTTCCCTAAACGATTTTAAAATACAATTTGTTTTCTTGTAAGCTGCGCGTCCGTCAGTTTGTCACTTTAAAATAATATATGTCATTTCGTGGACAATGGTGTGGGTTGTGCGTTTTTTAGTTGTATAACTAGTTTTTAAGATTTACTGTAACGCATAACTGTTTTTTGTCCCTAATAAATAAAATAAAAAATATCCGACCGCGAATGAATTAGCGATATGTAGGTGTCCCTAAATTCTAGCCAGTGTTGATAGTGACCATTAAAAACAGGTAAATTAATTTTTGGCAACCTAACACAATTAGACTTTAAGCCACCTGCCTGTACATCCTCGTCACTCTTCACGGAACCATCCAGAAGCCTGCCAGACTGGGGATGAGCACCGAGAAGACTCCGCGCACTCGCCACCAGCTTGTAATACTGGTTCTCGAATTGCTCACGCTCCTCACTTTGGTCATCGGGGTTCTCCACCAACAACTCGATGTCGCACTGTAATTTGTCGAAATCCACGTATAAGCTATCAAATTTATTAAAACTTGATTCTAAATCTAAAAGTTGTACACTACTAAGCTCCTTGCAACTTCTAAGCGTGTGAAGGTAGTTGCTAAAAATTGTGAGCTTCGATTTCATACAACTACGCTTCTTAACGAGTTTTTCAACTTTTTCGTCAGCCATCGCAATAAAATACGAAACAACCTCACAATAAGCTTAACAGAATAACTATGAAGAAGGCAACAAAATATTAACGTTTACTAATGAGTTATGCGTGACTCACCGGTGCGAACAAAGGATCGCCTGATGAACCGGTAACGGTTGTCGCCGAGCGAACAGCTGTTGTAGATAAGAAGCGTGCAAATAGATGTGCGATATAACTATGGTTGTAGCTTTGTAAGCAGGATAAATGATTCATACGAAATGTTAGGCTATGAAGTTGATGTTTGTCATTAGCGACTTAAATGGAAGATTTTTGAAAGCACTTACTTAAATATTGCTATTTAAACGATTGTTATTTAATATGATTAGAAAATACAAGAGAAGAATAAGGAATAAATTGGAACGACTCACAGAACATCTATACCATCCACAGGGTAAATGATGACGTCGCAAGCTTCGACCTCCTTTGTTCTTGACGATGACTCGACATTCAACGGTTCCAAAGTCCGTCGTACGGTTGACCTCCAGATGTTTTCTCCCTCGGGGCGTGTGCGGGTGCGATGCGAGGTTTCTTCTGCAGGAAATTGATGACTCCCGCTGGAACTGTCGCTGCTGAAGACCGCAATTGAAGAGCTTCGAGGTTGAAATTTCGTCCAAGTCCGTTACTTTTTGAATACGGCGATATCCAGAAGGACCATTATGTTAAGATGGGGAATAAAATAAAATAGTGGACTGTATCAAAAATAGGTGTACTGGTCTAAGTGCCGTTAATAAAAGTACAAAAGGTCCCGGACAAACATTAATATTTTAAGAGCGGTTGAGGGGTCCGTCGCGGTGGTGTCCGTGGAAGCGAGTGGGGTTCCGGGCCGGTCGTGTCGCTCGCTCGCCGCGCCGCTGCTGGTGGGCCCAGCTGGTGACGCATGACGTGTGCACGCCGCCAGTGCGTGATGGCCGCGCGCTTGTTGGGTTCGATTCCCAACACAGGGCATTGGGCTGGTGCACGTGGTGTTCTTGGTCGAGGCAACTCCTCGATAGAGCTGTTCTTGCATCAAGCTTATCCTAGTCGTGTGTATGTTGAACCGATGCGGGTGGTGCCCTTGGTCGAGGCTACTCCTCGATAGAGCTGTGATGGATATAATATTGTACACTTAGCTATAATCATGTCTATATTCTACTAACTAAAGGTATGACTGTACAACAATATATAAATGTGTACTCTAATTATAATAAAGCAGTATTTACTCAACAGCCGTGTCGTTATCATTTCAACGCCATCCTTACATGGCGACCGTGACAGCGAGTTTTGTTTAAAATTCCATTTCCATATACGTACGTAAACCGCACCGAGTCACAATGCATCTAAAGTACATTAATTTCGTTTCGGACTTAGCGAATCTAACTTTGGCTGTGTTTTTGTGTTATAATTCTCCATTAACTCTACAAAATGGGATATAAACAAAGCAAAGAGGAAGTCATACCCGCACAAACCGCTTCTGGAGGCAACAACAATGCAGTAATCGAGCAGATGAAAATCCACGCAAGTACAACAAATATAATTTTGACTATAATTCTTTGCCTGATGTCTCTGGGCGTCTTATACCTTATATACATATAGAATATATAAAAACTGTCATACGAAGTGGATTGCGAATAAAATAAATCGGCATGCTTTAAGGAGATCTCTAACATACCTAAGGCGAGGCCCATGTCCAAAAGCAGAGGAGGTGTGACAAATTAGTGGAAATGAATGGAGGTACCCACACTGTGATGAAGCAATGATTACGAAAAATATATAATTTCATAGACTTTTCGACAAAGAATAAAATACGGATATCGAGGCGGCCCACCTTTAAAATATCATTAGTGTTGTGATGAATGTGAGTAAATTGATAGTGTAATAATAAAATGCAGTGTCGTATTAATTTCAAGTTGTGTTAAATCCATGAGCTGCATACTGTGTATATCGTGTCAAGTGCAACAACTTTGAACTTAAGATATTTTAGTGATATGTATAAATGAAAGAAAAAAAAATTCTATACACAAAGAAATTCTGAATTTATGTTCTGTGCAGACTAAGCAATTTTCAACTATGGCGAAATTTGATTTAAAGGTAGCAATTAACTTATTGCCTGTTTCATCTGATGATGAAGATAGCATTAAAAAGCTTATAGATGGGATCGACTACTACAGCTCGGAGTTGGACGACGAGTCTCAAAGAAGGTTAGTGAATTTTGTTTTAAAAAATAGGCTATCACAAGCCGCTAAGTTAAAATTATGCTCTACTTATGACAGCGTTAGCGCTCTTCTTTGTGACATGAAAAACCAATTATTACCAAAAAAGTCTACAACTTCTATTCAACGTAAACTTTATAATTCCAAGCAAAATGACTTATCTATCAATGAGTTTGGTAGGCAGATTACCGAATTGTTTGTAGATTTAACAATCACACAGTCGGAGGGCAAAAAAGACGTATTTAAAATTTTGAAACCAATTAACGAAAAACAAGCTATCAAAAGCTTTGCAGAAGGATTAAGAAACCGGAGATTGAGTACTTTAATATCCGCACGAAATTATACGTCACTAAAGGATGCTGTACAAGCAGCTGTAGACGAAGAGACCAGTACCCCATCTACTTCAGGTGATGTTATGTATTTAAACCGCTATAACGCCTATAACAATAATTTCAGGAGCTACGGCTATAGTCATGGCAGAGCTCCTCGCAGAGGTAGGCCATCCACAGCTGCGGGCCGCGGCGCTCCAGAGCAGCGCGACACCGTTTCCGGTCAGCAGTGGAGCACAGGACGTGGCTGGAGAGGACAACGAGGTAGTATATAATAATAATAATATGCATTTATTTTCTCTTCCACAAAGGTGTCTTACAGCTATACTTAATACAAATTATTTCGACGACCTCCGTGGTCGAGTGGCGTACGCACCGGTTTCAAGGTGTCGCTAGCTCTGAGGTCCCGGGTTCGATCCCCGGACGGGTCAATGTAGAAACCAACTTTTCTACATTGCCTCGGGTCTGGGTGTTTGTGGTACCTTCGTTGTTTCTGAATTCCATAACACAAGTGCTTTAGCTACTTACTTTGGGTTCAGAACAATGTATGTGATGTTGTCCGCATTTATTATTATTATTTATTTATTTGTTAGAATCAGCCTTTGTGGGAGACTGGTATCTGCACTAGGAGACCCTGTCACACAGATTACCAGGCCCCCCATTAGACAGCGAGAACATAACATAAGACCTTTGTTACTATTTTAGATATTTTTTAAGTTTTATACAAAAAGAAAGAAAAAAAAAGATAGATATGTGTATGTGTTTAATATGTGTTGTGTGTGTGTGTGTATGTGAGTGTGTGTGTGTGTGTGTGTGTGTGTGTGAGGGTGTGTGTGTGTGAGTGTGTGTGCGCGCGTGTGAGGGTGTGTGTATTTATGTAGTTTATACAGTTATTTTGGGACGGTTAAGAGTTCTTCTGTGTCATCGTAGTTACATGTTAATAAATAAGAAGTGACAGTTTGCTTGCACTTTAATTTAGTCATAGGGTATACATTTAATAATGAGTTAATTTTGTTATACAAATATGATCCAAGAAAAATGTGAAGGCGATGCGAAAGTCCATATTTGCATAGTTTAGTTGTACATACTTTAGATTTTTTGCGCTTATGGGTATTTAAGTTAGGGTTGTAAGTCTGAGATGAATGTTTTCGTAACACAGTATGCAAGATAAAAAGTTGACGAACTATTAGCACTTTGTACTTTTCGTATAATTTGTCAGTGGGGTAAAGGAACGGTAAGGAATAAGCTGTTTTAAGTATGGCTCTTTGTGCGCGTTCAACTTTGATGATAGATGTCTTGTGTGAACCACCCCACGCCGTAATGCAATAAGTTAAAACTGATTGGCATAGCACAAAATATACCGATTTGATAACCTTCGCATCAGAAACATGTCGTAGGTTCTTGAATATATAAATAAGCTTTCTTATTCTCTTAGCTAGCAATTCTATATGAGCATTGAAGTTTAGGTTTTTGTCAATTATAATACCAAGGTATTTAATGGAATCGACCTTTTGAATATTAGGACAAGAGCAGGAAGCGTGGGTGTGGTTACAAGAGTGATGTGTTATGTTGAGAGATGATGTGATGTTAGGGGAGTGATATGAAGATTCGAATGACGTTATTGCGACGCACGCTATTTCGAAAAAAAATAAGAGTGGTACGCCAGTTCGAAAATACATTAAGTCGAAATCCGCTATATCGAATGACGTTGTCGCGAACACGCTAATTCGAAAAACTGTTTGAATGGTATGCTAGTACAAAATTCTTGGTATCAAAATCCACTATTGTGAATAGCATATTCCAATCTGAATTTGTCTGGGGTTCTTAGCCTTATATGTATTTGTATTGGGTTTGGGAAACAAGAGCAATGAGAAGTATTATTTTAAGTTAACTTTATAATTTCCAATAAGTATAGTAATCAACAAAGAAGTCAACAAATCAAAATTATAGGTGGTGTACTCATTACAAGTTAATAAATGCAGAACAAATAATGTCCGATAATAAATGCAGTCAGAATAGAATTTCCCGCCACAATCCAGTCCGGTTGCTTATTCCATATGGGGCAAAACATTTGGAGAAAGATACAAGGGAGTGGGCTCAGTGAGGGATATGGCACAGACAGTGAGTTCGCCTTGAAAATGCGATAAATATTTCGAAGAATATTACGTTCTGGGCCGATTAAAATCTCGTATATCATCAAACGCCCATTGACGAACTGGTACAACCACCCACAAAATTAAGAGTATTTTGGCTTATAATATATCCCACAAACGCCAGCAAAAAAAAATGAAAATGAAATGACATGCTATCGCAGGGATTTTACAAAAGAAAAATACAATGTGCACTATTGAATTTGTAACAGCTGTAGCTTTCAAAACTAGTCTATATTGAGTTGATCGAATCTTCCATTTTGTCATCAATGTGATAGTATTGTTATTATTAGTAATGAGTACACCTTTAATTTTGATTTGTTGACTTCTTTGTTGATTACTATACTTACTGGAAATTATAAAGTTAACTTAAAATAATACTTCTCATTGCTCTTGTTTCCCAAACCCAATACAAATACATATAAGGCTAAGAACCCCAGACAAATTCAGATTGGAATATGCTATTCGCAATAGTGGATTTTGATACCAAGAGTTTTGTACTAGCATACCATTCAAACAGTTTTTCGAATCAGCGTGTTCGCGACAACGTCATTCGATATAGCGGATTTCGACTTAATGTGTTTTCGAACTGGCGTACCACTCTTATTTTTTTTCGAAATAGCGTGCGTCGCAATAACGTCATTCGAATCTTCATATCACTCCCGATGTTAGTATGGTGAGAATTTGCTGGAGAAAAAGTAATGTATTTCGTTTTGTCTGTATTCAGAGTGAGTAAATTATTATAGAGCCAATTTGTTACTTTAGTGAATCCCATCTGTGCATAATTGTAGACTTCTTCCCAAGTATCTCCGTAGAAAAGAAGTGCAGTGTCGTCCGCAAAGGTATATATACGGCCATTTCTAAGAGACATTTTGCAGAGGTCGTTTATAAAGATTAAGAAGAGGGTAGGACCCAACACACTACCCTGCGGAACGCCGATATTAACCGCACAATCATCACTAATCCATTTATCGAGTACAACACATTGAACTCTGCCATTTAGGTAACTGTGAAATAACTTAAGTTGAGTACCACGAATTCCAAGATGTTCTAGTTTATTCAACAAGAGTGGTGCAGAGACTGTGTCAAATGCTTTGGCTAAATCAAGAAATATTATTATAACTTTTTTCCTTTCCTCAAGTTTATTTACTATTGTGTCCGTGACTTGATTTACGGCGTCGTTAGTCGATCTACCACTCCGAAATCCATATTGATTGTCAGATAGTAATTTGTTTGATTCTAGATATTTAATAAGTTGTTTGTTAATCACTTTTTCTAGTATTTTGGATAATGTCGGCAATATTGAAATTGGGCGGTAGTTATTGACACAATCCTTACTACCACTCTTGTGAATCGGATGGATGAGTGATTTTTTCAAAGTATTGGGAAACTCACCTGTGTACAGACAACGGTTACATATATACACAATAGGTTCTGATAATTGTTTGGCATATCTTTTTATTACATTACTAGGAATATCGTCACATCTAATTGAAGAGGAAGGTTTTAGACCAGATATAATAGTTATGATCTCGTGACCATCAGTCGGTAGTACCTAGAACCAACGACGAGAGGCAAGGGTGAAAGGAAGTTTGGTTAGTGATATGGTCAGAGTTAGGACGCAATATATTATCTGCTAAAGACTTGCCTATACTAACAAAGAATGTATTTATGTCGTTAATAGATTTAATTGGATTTTTTGTGTCTATTAACTCCATGGGCGACGTATTTACTTTGGTAGTGGAGGTGATAGTTTTTATGGTATTCCATAGTTTTTTTGTATTGCCTTCACACTTTGCAAGCTCAGTTCTGTCATATTCTTGTTTGACCTTTTTTAATATGTCATTGCAGAAATTACGGTAACGCTTATAGATGATTTTAGCATTAGTATCCTTTGGATGTTTTTTCGATTTGAGGTGCAAGTTGTCTCGATTTCGCATGCAGCGCATTAAACCTGGCGTAATCCATGGCTTAATTATTTGCTTTCGCCTCGAAACATTAATGATCTTACTACTACTACTAACCGCAGTATTTAGAGTATTGAGGAAACAGCATGTGGCATCATTAGGGTTGTCTAACAGATATATACAATTAAAATCTATATTACTAATTTTGACATCTAGAGCATTGTAATCAATGCGTTTGATTGTTTCTTTACGCCGATGTGAGGCTGGTGTAGTTAGGAGGCTTAATATTACACTATAGTGATCCGTTAACGTTGTGTGCGCTACTAAACATTTTACAGAAAGTTTAGTTTTTGCAATGACATGGTCAAGACATGTTAATGTATGTGTGGGTATATAATGTGCTGGAAGCAAGCCATGTGATGCTAAGAGATTTAAGTAATGTTCCGTTCTACTATCTGAGGTGGATGAAGAAATATCTATATTTATGTCACCAGTAAGAAAAATATTTTTATAATGCTTTAGGTTAAGTAAAATATTATTCAAGGAATCCAAAAATTTAGAGATATTCCGTGTACTTGGGGGGCGATAAATTCCAATCAGAACTGTTTGGGTATTAATTTTATGGTGGGTTCGGTTATACAGAAACCATGGGAAAGCTTATAATAAACAATGACACCTTCATTTTGAGTCTTGTTGTTTGTCGTAAATGCCGATTTATAACCATCTATTATGGGTATAAACTGGTTATTAGATATCCAACACTCTGTAAGAACAATCACATCCCAATCAATTTTAGACCTCGACATGAGAATATTAAGTCCAGTAATATTGCGTTTGACACTTCTTATGTTTTGTATAAGAATGTTTAAAGAAGAGGTGGTACTATAAATTGATCTGATGCAATCATCTATATTACAGGTACTGCATTCGGCCACAGTTAAAGTATCTAATTCATTATTAATGGTCGTGAGTGGGTTATAATCGAATGTTATGTTTGGGAATTTCTTTAAAGCGTATAATTATATGGGGAGTGTTTAGGTTTACGTTTATTTTATAACGAAATATATATGTCATTAAGTTTATGTATATGTCCTTGCGATCTGTGGCAAAAATAATGATAATTGGCGTTATGCATTTAGTTAATAAACTATCAGTTTGAAGGAATATTTCGTTACATGTAAATGAGTAAAGATGCATAACAAGTACAGATTTAGTTGGTATACCTGATGTAGTGAAGTTATTTTTTTTGTTTTTGTGGTATAACTGTGTATGAGTGTTGAAATAACTTGTATTGTTATGTATGGGGAAAGTAATGTAGGTATGTGATTTGTTGAATATGATTTGTGTTATAGAATTTACAATGATACAGAAATAAAAGCTAAAAGCTAAAAACTTTGCATGCAACTTACGAACAAAAAATATGTAAAGATACAAAATGAGATATGATAGTCACAGTTCTTTTCTAAGATTATTTATATCTTGTTCCGAGTCGATGCGTATATGAGGCGATTCCTGATTCTTCTTGAGGTAAATGAGACCATTAATCGTCCAACAAAAGGTGTATCCATGACTTTTTTGAAATGTTCTTGCCAGGTAGAAAAGTCTGTGAGACTTATGCGTTAGAGATTCAGTTATATAAACAGGCTTTTTTTGATATACAGGGTTAATATGCGTAGTGTTGAGTTTTTCTGGTTTGCTTTTCAAGTTATTGAATTTTTTTACGCCTTTTATAAACTTTTCTTTTAGTAATCTTGTGGTAAAGTCGACAATAATCGGGTCAGTATTATCCTTAGAATTGATCCTATGGATATCCTTTATCCCTAGGTGGTCAATATCAACGTTTAGTATTTTCCCCAAACTGCCGACTATGTTGCACAGAGATTCTTTTGATTCTTCATCTGACTTTGGTATGTTACGTATCTCAACAGCAGATAAACGTGATTTCCGTTCCAAAGCGTCGAGCTTATCTTCAAGGTCACTGATGGTCTTTTTGTCTGCCTTACGTTCGGATTCGAGGGTATTAATTTTGCGTAAAAAGTCGTCGTATTTATCAGACATCATGCATACACTTTCTTTAAGTTCTTTGTTTTGCTCTGAGAGTAGGCTAATTGTGGATTGAAGCTCTTGAAAGCGCTTTTCTTGTTCACGGGAAAACTTTTTGAACATTTCCTTAATTGTCATAGAGATGCTGTTATCAGTAGGTTAGAATTGGGGGTTCTGTATCACTTGCTCTCGCTTCGCTCGAGCCGTGATACAGAACCCCCAATTCTATTTTGGTCCTACACAATATCTAGCGATTGTATTATAAATTCTATTTTTTAACAATATTTCGGTCCATCATGCGCAAAAAACCTGAACATTGGAACAAATAACTGTTGTTTCTACTTAAAGTTTATAACATTCTGATTGCTGGTTCAGACACTTATTGATATAATCTCTTCCTTTCACAGCGTTTAAATAAAAACAATGAGAAAAGTTTATAGCATGTTGCATCCAAGGATCGTCGTAAATCTCCCAATCTTCAATAACACCTCCACAAGAGAAACAAGCAGCTCTATCTTTAATTCCATTACCACAATAAAATAATCCTGCGTCAGCCATTTCCATCACCAATCTTTTTTGGGAGTCAGTTGTTGCCCAATAATAATTAAATGAATGTAAACGCATTTTATGCGTATGATACATGTCATATCGAGGATTGTAGTTTTCTTTTAACATTTTAATCATGCAATAAGTACTTCGAACAAATATTAATGAAAATATAATGAAGTTACATTCCGTTACTATCGATTTATATATACTTTCATTAGATGTTCTGTGAGGTTTGGGGAGGGGGGGGGGAGGTAAGTATAATAAAGTATTTTGACAAAAATAGATTAAAATAAAAAAGATAAAATTCTTCTTAAGTAAAACATTTATTCTCAAAACACCATTTTTTTAAACACAAAACATTTCTTAAAGCACATACTTTTTCATGATAGATACAACTATACAAATCTTGACAATTTAAATATTGGTCAAAAAGACTTAACAAACTAGGGCAACCTTGGTCTTCTAAATTATTTATATTATTATTTTCTAAATTTATCTCTTGCAATATTTGTAATTAATTTATGATAATGTGAATAGGATACGACTCCCACATTCCAATATATGTTCCTATTACGTTGAATCCAATTTACTTGTCTTCTTTCTTGTCTTGTTAATTCATGATATGGAAAAGGTGGTTTAATCAAAAGCACCTGTATTTTATTTTCGTACAATATCGCAATTTCTTTTACTATGAATTCATTTGTTTCCAATTTAAAACCTTGAACATCTATAATGACAGTCATGACAACTTTCGCACTATGTTACTCAAAGGTTTATATTCCACAAGCCGATCGTTAATTATTAAACAATATCCAGTTGTATTATCTGGTATCGGGGCAGAACATTCAATTTCCAACCGTACATCTACGGGGCCAGTTTTTAAGCTATCGTTTTGTCTTGAACAATCTATGATAAAGAGAGGAGCCTTTTCCTTGAAATCGGTTATATCAAGTAACGGGTCCGCAGGACAGTTATAATACGACTGACGAAATTTCACGTACATTTCGTATAATATATTATATTTATTCTCGAAAAACTTTAAGCTTAAAGGTTCATACGGATAATACTGTGAATTCAAAAATAGTGTTATATTTGTAACTCCACAATGATCGAATAACGAACTGTCTTTGGTTTTATTATTTTTTCTATTAGTTTGTAAGCAAAAAATTACATACCGAGGCTTCTCTAATTGAGATGCCGTCTTAACTGACCAAGAATGCTTAGTAGTTTTAGGAAGTAATGGATACTCGTATAAATCCCAGTTTCTAAACGCCATCTGAATAGATTTATCTCTTTCTAAATGTTTTAATAGTGCTAATCGTTCGCGATCTGACACTTTTATGTGTGGTACACGCCATTGTATTCTTTGTATATCTATTTGAAAATGAACAACATCATCAGTTATTATGACGCTGTTTAAGTTAGAGTTACTTCTATTTAGTATAAGTTCATGTTTACAATTTATCACAATTTTATTATAATCCTCTGCAAACCCTAAAATCTTATTTAGAGGCATAATAGCACTAAAACTACCATCACTTTTAATTCCATCCATATTCCAACCCCACAAGGCAGCAACTTTATTTTCTCCTTCATTCATTGATACGTATGACTTTATTGTTGATGTTATTCCAGAATTTTTAATACGATCTATTTCGATACCGTTAACTTCGTATCTAATATCTTGAAACAAGAACATAACTGGGTTATTACTAAACGTAATAGTTTTCTTAATCGGATTCCCATCTTTACCGAAGAGTTTTGCTTGACCTTCGATGTAAATTGAACTGGCTGATGGTAGCACGTATACATCTTGCTGGTGGATGGGGATTCTATAATAATAATAATAATATTTATTTATTTGCAGACCGAGGTCCATAGTGTTAGTATATACATTAAGCTTATTAAAACTATTGTTAGTAGGTACACATACAATAAAAGACAGTGACAATATAAAGAAAGAAAACAAAGATGCCAGACCACTCACTTAGCTTCGACCCGTGTGTGCAGTCCCACCCATCGGCCGAGCATTGGACAGTCCCACCGGTCACTCAATGCACTCAGCATGCTGTGGGAGCTGCCGCGTATTCTATGCCTTAGAGAGGCGCAACGCTTACGGATAATTGCGTAGAAGTCATCCACTCTCGCATCGGCAAACATTCCAGACGCGCTACAGAACCGCGGCAGCCCCACAAGCATTCTAAATGCATTGTTGTACTGGACACGCAGAGCGCTGTATGCCCTCTGCGTAAACTTAACCCACAGACTGCAGGTGTAGAACGTCTGACAATATGCTCGAAAGAGGGTCATTTTGACCTCATGGGTACACCGTGCAAATCTGCGGGCCAACATATTACCACGGACAGACAGCGCCCTGCGCTCCCTCTCTATGTCCAGGTCATCACATAGGTCCTCGGTGACCCAGTGGCCCAGGTACTTAAACTTTGTAACCCGGTTTAAAGGAGTATCTGCCAATGAGATAAGCGGCACATTCACGTCACTTTTGGTGCCAACTTTAAAAACAAGAAACTCACTCTTACTAACGTTATACCTGAGCCCATGAGCCACCGCGTAATTCTCACATATCTTCAAAAGTCGTCTCAATGCACTTATCGAAGGGCTCAGCAGGACCATGTCGTCCGCATAGCTAATATTGTTGACAGCAACACCATCAACATGACAGCCAACGCCAGTGCCGCTGAGCTCAACGATCAGCTTGTTTACATAAAGATTAAATAGGCGTGGGGAAGTAATTCCCCCCTGCCTCACTCCACATTTCAATTTGTACTGATCAGAAAGAGTCCCAGCCCATCTAACATTATTTATTTGATTTTCATACCAAAACTTTAGTAAACTAGTAACTTCAGTCTCCACTTTACTCTCGCTTCTCATCTTCTCCCACAGAAGGTCATAGGACACAAGGTCAAATGCCTTGGATAGGTCTAAGAAACACGCGTTAACAGCTGTTTTCCTATCCGTATAGTACCGGACAGTTCGCTTAAGACACATAATGGCACTTTCTGTTGATAGGCCAGGCCTGAAACCGAACTGTGCATCATGTAGTCTAATTCTTGGGGCCATGTATGTGTCAAGCAAACTGTCCAACACCTTGGCAATGACCGTTGCTAGGGATATTGGCCTATAGCACAGATTACTAAATAGTTACTACGTAACAGATACTTCACTCAGTAGAAAATTTCCAATACCTACTGCTATAAGAGCCTACTCCGTCGCGTTAGCAACCGCTGCATGCTAAAATGTGCCTAAATGCCCAAGCGTACAGTTGTGATTGCTTTGCACCGCGCGATCCCACAGCAATCGCAGGGCTACCGCTTCGATAAAATTAAATTTACATAACTTTTTGTGTTGTTTTTGAGAACTGTGAATATGTTCTGACTTATATGTGGCAGCTTAAAATTGTATCGTTTCTAAAATATATTTTTTTATAAATTGGTTCTGACCGTGCATCAGTGTGTAGGTAAAATAAAAAAATCTTTAAAAGTTACATGTGTTTTATTTTTATATATTTTTGTATAAATTTCTTACCCTTTCTAAATTCTCGGTTATTAAATTTTAGTGTAGAAAAAATCCTGAATCTTATAAAAAGTTTTATGAGATATTGTTTTGCAAAACAAGGGCAGAGAGAATCAAAATGTATGTCATTTAAAATTTCATAAAGAGTACTAGGTACCCGGCCTTTGTTTCATATTTTTTTTAAATAATGAATAAACATAGTCTCAAGTTTTCTTACATAATTATGAAATTACTTGATTTGCACCCATCTACAGCACATAAGGCACCAGACGGCATCGTAGGTACGCGTACGAACAAATGGAACTATTACAATTAACAACGTGCGTGCGCTTCGCTTGCGAAAACCTCACTGAATTTGGTCCGCAAACGGCCCGAGACCGCTCGGCCGAGCGGTAGGTAATTATAGCGCGCAAGTACATGGAGTGACGGAGGCCTGCCTATAGTTGGTGGAATCAGCAACATCACCGGTTTTATTTTTAACAATAGGTACGACTATAGTTCTCATAAGTGGACTAGGCAGATAGGAGTGGCTTAAGCATAGGTTAAAGAACATAGCCAGTAATCTTGACAAATGAGTTCCTGCGTATCTTAGGTGCTCGACACTGAGGTGATCATGTCCTGGGGACTTACCTCTAATCATTTTCTTAACGATGTTTGTGACATCATTAGCAGAGAAATGCACTCCCAGCTTCATTTTCACGTCACTGTCAGTCACCGTTTCCGTCACATTAAAAACCTGGTTTACTACGGGGTTCACTTGAAACTGGTTAACAAACATATTTGCAATGTGCGAAGGTTCATGTTTACCTCCAATACTAACAGGGAGGCTCGACTTAGGGCTCAATTTATTCGTGTTTTTCCAAAAGTTTCTAAAGTCCTTAGTTCTATGGTTATCAGCCATTACATTTAGTTTAATTTGTTTCTCATTACCACGACACCATTTCAATTTACCTTTAAAAACTCTGCGTGTGTTACGCATCTTTTCAAATTCAAAACCCGCGTATGGCTTGCCACAAACCTGCCACACTTGAAAAGCAAGTCGAGCCTCCGCATAAGCAGTCTTTACATGTTTATTCCATCCTGGTAAAACTTTATAGGTCTTAGGTTTACCAGCCACCGCACTATGCTGCGCAGACTGTTGAAGAATACCTATCATTTTGTTATACATATTATCCAATATAATATTATGGTTTCTATCTCTACAATGACTGTCAGCACATTGATGCAACTGAGGTGGAAAATCAATATCTCGAAAACCTGCATTACACATTTCCCGAAATACTTCTATCTGCGATGGATCACGTTGCCCCCAGACAATATTATTACATTCCGATTTAGGTGGAACTATATTAGGTGTAATTATTTTCAAATTACAATCTATTTCTAAGGGCAAGTGGTCCGAACAGTAAACATCGTCTAATACATTAACATTAACAAGTGTCTGTCGCGCGGCCTCTGTCATAACACAATGGTCAAGCCAGCGCCTACAGTTATGCGCATCGCTATAAAACGTATAAGTGTCGCGCGGCAGGCGCTCCATGTCTACACACGTCCACTCTTGTTCCTCACAAAATTTAATTAGTTCATTATGAAATAACTTACCAGTATGCGCGTTAAAGTCACCTAATATAATTACAGTTTCTATATTATAACTGTCAATTATAGCTGTAATTTCACTTAAACAGTCAGTAAACTCGATAAGGTTATCACTCGAGTTGGTAGGCATGTACACTGAGAATATAAGCATGTCTCTGTCGCACAGCCTTACTTTAATCGCTGCGATTCGCGCACTAGAACACTGCACAACGCTCACCATCGTAAACAAACTTTTCCGCCACAGAAAGGCGACACCACCATAGGGTCGACCACGAAGTATACCCGCCGAAATGTCCACTGCTGAGTTGCCAAAGAAGGCGAATTCACTATGTATGTCCCCCAGAAATGCCAAGTCATGGGGCATCAGCCACGTTTCTTGAAGTGCTATAACATCCGCGGATGCGCACAGTCGCCTGACACAGTCAACAGACGTCACAACGTTTTTACAGTTAAAACTAGTTAGTTTAATCGCCTTATCCATTGACTGTTTTTTTAAATACAATAAATTGCCTGAAGGACACACCTTCGGGCCATAAGTTCTCATCCATAAAGACTGGTAATTTAGCTTTCGGTATTAGAAATTTGTAAGCCTCGTATCCTTTGCGTTTCTTCATATTAATTTTTTCAGGCGAAATGGCTACTTGCGTCTTACTCATTACATAATCCGCTATGTCCTTGACTGAAGCGGCCATATCCACATTATAAATATAAAAATGAATTTTGTTGTCTGCAGCCTTAAACGTACTATTTGGTATGGTAACTCCCTTCCCCTGATTGCCTATAAAACGGTTTGTGGATTTGATGTTTTTACGGTATTCTACCTTTTTCCATTCTCCATCTTTCGCAATATTAGCCCATGATTTATCAGCGCTATCTTGCAAATTGGTATTATTGTTTTAGGGGATTTATTGTAAACTGATAAATAAAGACAATGTTCAATAATACAAAACTTTACTTGTATAACGGACACAAAATACACACGTGTGTTAAGTACTATCGTGGAGAGCGGACTGTGTGCCGCATCAATATCAACGTGCTATACATAATAAATTGCTGCATCAGCAGCGTCCCTACAATATTCCTCCCCTTTATAAAAAAAATAATAATTGATATACAGACATGAGAGAATACAAATTCAAAAACAATATTACATTTCATTACTCTGAATATTATTAAATACTACGTTACACAAGACTCTAACAAAGGTATGACGTAGCATTTAGTATCAGTATAAAATTACATAGGTACATGTTGTGAAACGATACTGATGAGTTTCATTCTTCACAAACACTGGGTGGTAAGTTTCATGGGAATGAAATGTGACACGTTATTATACATATAGATAACTAATAACTATGGTTTACTAATAGAACAATGGTTATACAATGAAATAATTATGTACGAGAACATACATTATAAATAAGTTCACACAATAATACTAGTAATATACGTAATACAATTTGAGTACAGCATACACTTTTACACGTATGGAACAGATTCGGGTTGCTGCGCGGTTTTGTTACCTTGGCTCAGTGCCACTGCTGAGATAAGTTCCTTCCGGGCCCATTTCCTTGCGCCTTTATGGCACCTTTTGCATGCGAAAACCATCGCTACCATCAGTATGATGACGACTAAGCTTGCCATAGCGATCCCATAGATCTCTAATTTTTGTTCCAACGAACTTTGATTGGCGTTATTGGCGCCATTTTGAGCAATAACTATCTCCTCTTGCTTATTATAAGACTGGCCCATATTGAGTTGATTAAATAAATTAAACAAATCACTGGCAGAAAAGTAAAAGTAGACTGTATAAAGTTTATATTGTAAATGAGTAAATTTGCCAAAAAGACTAAAATGTAAAAAAAATATATATAAATCTGCTTACAATCTAACCTACATATTTTTAATAAAAAGAATTGGTCACAGTGTTACGCGATGCGAAACTACGCTACGTGCGTTGTAATATTTACAAGTTAGTAATAACCTAATGCGTTCGAATTTCGCATCGCTTAGCATTGTGCTCGCTCCCAGTGGATGCAGTCCTGTTACATAAACCTTACAGGGCGTTTAATTACACGACCAGAACGTGTAGTGCTGGGAGTGTTTATAGGTACCGTTGGTTCGGTAGTGGGTTCGGTTTCTGTCTGGGGCATGTTTCTATCTGAAATGTCTGTACTAACGTTATCGTTTATTGGTTCGTCACAGTTTAGTGTATATGCTGGTTTTAATCGGTCAATGGAAATGCTAGCTTTTCTACTGGGCAACTGAATGATGTAGACCTTTGACCTTCTTTCTAGAACGCGGTATGGTCCGTCGTAAGGAGGCTTGAGAGGTCTCCGCACGGTGTCGTCCCTAACGAATACATAGTCAACCTTACTCAAATCTGGGTGCACGAAACACGTACGCGAGTTAGTGTGTGGTCCTGGCACAGGTCTCAAAGATTGTATATGCTCTCGGATCTGTTCTACTAGGCTATAAGGTTCTAAAAAACCTACTTTAGTAGCGTCGTAGAAGTCTCCGGGTAAACGTAAAGTGCGACCAAACGTTAATTCTGCTGCGGAAATGCCGCTATCACTACGACATGCTGCTCGTAGTCCTAACATAACCGTTGGTAATTCATCAACCCATGACTTAACTTTTAAACGTGCCATAAGGGCGGCTTTTAAAGTTCTGTGCCAACGCTCTACCACCCCGTTAGCTTGTGGGTGGTACGCTGTGGTGCGTATGCGATTGATGCCGAGTAACTTCATAAGTTCTTGAAATAGTGCACTTTCGAATTGGCGACCTTGATCGCTAGTAAGCCTTATCGGTGAACCATAGCGACAGATCCAGTTAATATATAAAATCTTCGCGACTGTCTCGGCGTTAATATCTCGTATGGGAAAAGCTTCGGGCCACCGTGTACACCGATCAATTATTGTTACGCAATACCTATACCCATCTGGCGATGTCGGCAGAGGGCCAATTATGTCCATATGAATATGTTCAAACCGCTCAACTAACGGAAACTGATTTAAGTTTGAAATAGTATGTCGATCAATTTTACATTTTTGGCAATTTAGACATGTTTTAGACCATCTATTGCTGTCATTGTTGATTTCCGGCCAAAAAAACTTTTTTGTTAACAGTTTCCGGGTAGTGCGTATACCTGGATGACTTATATTGTGAATGCTGTTAAATGCTTCGCGTCTGAATTCTGGGGGTATGTATGGTCTTACATTTTTTGTGGAAATGTCGCAATAAACAGACTTTTCACAATTGGGTAAGAAAATTTTCTTGAGAACAATACACGTGTTGTTGTTTGCGCTTGACATTATATGTTTAATGTAGTCATCGTTTTCTTGTGCTTGTGCAATTTTTGTGTAGTCGAGTGTCGTGGGACAATAAATTGTGTCGACGCGTGATAGTGAATCGGCTACTATGTTGCTATGCCCGCTAATATGACGAATGTCCGTAGTGAATTCGCTAATGTATAATAAATGCCGAATTCTTCGAGGTGTTTCGTCAGACTCTTTACCTAATTTACTAAATGCGAATGTTAATGGTTTATGGTCAGTGTATACGGTGATTTGACGACCTTCAAACAGTTTTCGGAAATATTTTATAGACATATAAATGGCCAATAGCTCACGATCGTAGGCAGAGTACTTTTGCTGAGCTGATGATATTTTTTTTGAAAAATAGCCTAACGGCTCCCAAGCACCATTGATCTCCTGCTGCAAAACTGCGCCCACGCAAGAGTCGGAAGCGTCGGTCATCAGCGCAAGGGTCGTATCAGTCCGTGGGTGTGACAATGTAGCGGCCTGTTTAAGACCTGCCTTACATTGTTCGAAAGCGTTAGTTGCTTGCTCTGACCACTGAATTTTTGTTTTATCTTTTTTTTTAGAGCTTCCGAGATACTGATTAAATAAGGACTGATACGACGCTGCGTTGGGCAAATGCGCACGGTAAAAGTTTATCATACCTGTAAAACGACGTAGCTGTTCAACCGTCTCGGGTCTCGGGTAGTCTATGATGGCCTTGACCTTATCTTCTGATGGCCGTATGCCTTCTGAAGTAACCTCGAAACCTAGATATTCTAATTTAGTTTGCCCGAAAACGCACTTGGATAAATTAATCGTTATGCCATATTGGCTAAACCGTTGGAAAACGGTCTCTAAATGTTTTACGTGTGCAGTCTCATTATCGCTGACAATTAAGGTGTCATCAATATAGTTAAAAACAAAATCTAGCCCTTGTAGAACGGTGTCCATAAAACGTTGGAAGGTTTGCGCGGCGTTACGAAGGCCAAATGTCATTCGTGGAAACTCAAAAAGACCAAAAGGGGTAATAATGGCTGTCTTTTCTATGTCGTTAGGTGCGGTTTCTATAAAATGATAGGCTCTATTAATATCAATTTTGGAGAATATTTTCTTATCGGCTATGATGTATGTAAAATCTTGTAATCGCGGGATGGGGTACCTATCCGGTTTTGTAATTGCATTAAGGCGGCGATAGTCCCCGCATGGCCTAATATCACCGTTCTTTTTTTGAACTACATGTAAAGGGCTTGCCCACGCGCTCTTAGAAGGACGACATATCCCCAATTCTTGCATTTTTTGGAATTCAGCTTTTACTTGTTTATAACGTGCAGGTGGTAGAGGTCTGGCTCGTGCAAATACTGGAGGACCTGTAGTCTCTATGCAGTGTTGTACCGTACTTGGCGACGTTTCCAAGAATGACATAGGTTTAGTAACGCCTGGAAATTTGGAAAGTAAACCGTGATAAGGGTGATCAATGCTAACAGTTAGTACAGACGGTTCATTTACATTTACAATAGATGCTACAACATTTACATGTGTTACCGAATCGATGAGTTTGTGTGAGCTGACATCAACTAAAAGCTTATGGTGACTTAAAAAATCGGCACCTAAAATAGGTTGTTTTACGTCAGCGATAACAAAATCCCAACGATACGGTCGGCGTAATTTAAAATTTAATATTAATGACTTTTGACCATACGTTTTTATTTCCGTACCGTTGGCAGCAAAAAGTTTATACTCACTGCACTCGCGAGTCTTGCACTTTCTTTTCACAGGTAACACTGAAATATTAGCGCCAGTATCCACAAGGAAGGTAAGTCCACTATTAATATCCGTAATTTTAAGGCGGCGTCCTGGGAAGATGGTGCAGAGCTCCGCCACTGGCTGCACCTTACTTAGTTTCCCTGACGCGAAACTTTCCATGAACAAGGTTCTACGCATTTCTTAGCCTTATCTTGAAAACGATGATGGTAAAAGCAAAGTCTATCTGAGTTCTCAGGGCCGCGATTACGAGACGACGAACGAGGCCTGTAGTTGTTATTGTTCCACCGACGTTGATACCTTGGACGACTTCTCTCCAGTTCCTCGACCTTGACGGTCAGCTTTGCAATCTCGGCCAATATGGTTGTGGTGTCTTGATTCATCGTGGACTGCTGTGGTTGGGACACCTCGTTTATTTGATGTGTAGCGCGCGTGCTTTCGAACACGTTATCAGCGATAGTCGCAAGCTTTTCTAAGTCCTTGACCTCCGAAACTGTCAAAACTGCCTGAATCGTGCTAGGCAGATGCCCTTGCCACATCATCTTAAGGGTATCGTCTGGGAATTTACCTTTAGCAAGCTCTTTCATGCGCCGCAGAAGCTGCGACGGCTTCTGGTCCCCTAGCTCCATTTCACTTACTAGTTTTTGTAGTTGCCGGTTCTGTGATTCTTCGTAAATTTGTAACAAACGGGTTTTAAGTGTAGCGAACTTATTAGTAGGTGGCGGGTCCATCAATATATCAGTTACTTGTTGAATAGCGTCTTTGCCTAATTTAGACACTGCCATATCGAACCTGGCCTCGTCCGACAGCTTTTGTGGCGCTAACATAGATTCGAGTCGAAAGAACCAAACTCTGGCTTGATCCGTCCAAAAATCAGGAATTTTGGAGCTCAAGGTTATAGCAGCCAACTCTGATGCGGTTGGAGTAGTCATTTTGAGTAGCACAGTACGAAAAGTTCAAGGTTGCTCTAGTTCACTAGTTCACGGGGTCACCACTTTAGGGGATTTATTGTAAACTGATAAATAAAGACAATGTTCAATAATACAAAACTTTACTTGTATAACGGACACAAAATACACACGTGTGTTAAGTACTATCGTGGAGAGCGGACTGTGTGCCGCATCAATATCAACGTGCTATACATAATAAATTGCTGCATCAGCAGCGTCCCTACATTGTTATCAATTTCTGTACCATTGTTTGCCCGGGCTTGTACATATGCGCGGGCCTCACTAACTTTATCACATTTTGTCAGCTGTGTCGAAACCGCGGTTGCAACTGATTCTGATTTCATCGTTTTCTCTGAAGCTGTTGTTGTAGGGATTGTAAGAATGGACTTCATAACTTTCAATCGAAGTATCGAAGTATGGTGATTCAGTAATCTGTAGTATACTCATACTTTAAAACCTAGGGCTTTAAGGAAATCTTTATTTGTTTTCGTTAATTTCTTAACTTTTTTCCTACGTCTTTGCCCTTTCGTGGTCGTAGAAGTAATAGGGTGCTTTATATTGATCGCAGGATTTTTATAATACAATATCATGTTATTTTTCTTAAATGAAGACTTAGTTGAATATCCGCTTTGTCGAAATGAATGGAGTGACCAAATTGATCCACAATCTTAATAGATATAGATGAAATTATGTTTTTGTTCACTGGAAAGTAAATAACGTTTTGCGGTCTTTCTATGTGCTGATGACCTACAGTATTGTAAGTTAAAAATTCGTGGATAATGTGGGTTGGTAATCCATCAGAATATGAACCATGAATAAGATCACATTCGATTCTGACCACAGACAAAATGTTGTTATCAACATGCGCGTCTCCTGGCTTTAAGTTTAATACTGAAAAATATAACAAACCGCACTCGTATTGGCCTGATAAACTTATAGGCGGTTGAAAGTATGATACCAGTTCTGATTTACTTCCAGAAATGGTTACCGTTAGAGACATGCTTGCATACTGAACACTTCTGGATGATTCTGTTTATTTTATTCCTTAACTAGACCAAAAATTATATAAAAAAATTAAACAAAGATGTCCGCAATTGTAAGGGTGATCGCGTTGTATATTATCATAATTATAGTGAACTTTAGAACCTAAGTATTTTATAAATTCCTTGGGAGGCTTAAGATTTCCATAACTGTCAAAATATTCTACATAATCATTGTGTTTTACATAGGCTACCCAATGAGAACCAGGATTTCTACAATCGTCTAAATTTATAACTCCGCATTCTTTTTTGAAAGGTTTTTTAGGGAGTTCGTCTCTCATAAAGACACCTCGAAAATAGGGAATTTTATTACCATACTTCAGAATGTCAATGTTAGTTAAGGCTCGTTTGGGTAGCCTGTATTTTAGTTTTTTTCTTTCGATACAAAAATTCCAAGTCCATTTTTATGAGGTTTAAGATGTAATCCCTTTCCGATGCAAAGAGACTCCATTTTTTCATTATGTCTCTTCAGTTCAGTAAAACGCTTTTTTGCCATCTTTAATTCATTTATGGTTTTAGCTATTCCAGCAGCACCTCCTGCTAAGGCTCCCGCAGCTGATAGTCCCGCAAAAATAGGAATTAAAGGTAATACTCTACCGGTTTTTGGTATAGGAATAATACGAGGAAGTTTTATAGATGAATCATCAACTAATTCTCTTGCAGCAGCAATAGCTAATTCTATTGCCATTTTCTTGCCTTTTGGTTTTAATTTCCGTATATGTCTTTTCGTTTTACTAATAACATTTTTCAATTTATTTTTAAATCCATTACCATTTTTATTTATTTTTGAACTATTTTTAGCACAGTTGCTATTTTTTAAGCCCGCTCCAGTTTTAACTTTAGCCAACATTGCTTTGCTCACTAGATGGGCAGCGAATTTTTCCCCTACACTTGCATCAGAGGCAACAGTTCGCTTTTTAGCCATTTTTAATAAAACTAAATCGGCGTTATGCCGATCCCTTAAGCTTGATGACTTGTGATAAGCAATATCGTGTTCTTTACAATATTCGTCTAATTTATTCACAGCTTTATCTCCACGTGTAAGTCTTTTAATCAGATTTGTTCCAGGCCCACAATAATTATATCCCGGTAAATGTAATTCAAATGGTAAATGATTTATAAACCAATTCAGAAGACTACTCTCTCCAATACACATCCTCAGACTGATTAATCATACATTGAACACTTAATAAATATAAAATTATTCTCGCCAATGACTTTGAAATGCTATATTTTTTTCTTTGTTATAGTATATTCGACTTATCAATCCAGCTATTTTCAGCACAAGGCAATCCTAACCATTTAACTAAAACCTTATTTCCTTTACGTCTTAAAACTTTTTCAACTAGATATACGTTAGGATGTTTTGTCTTTTGAAGCTCCTGTACATAAAATGCTCCTAAAATAGGCTGACATCTGATTGCATCTTCAATCAAGTAGGTTATAGGAGTTGTATTCTGTATTTTTCGAATTTTAAATATTTCTGTCGACCAGTTGGGCGTATACCCTTTTTCAAATGTTCCTTTGTATTTACTGATACGCACATAATCACCCACCTTAAACTTACTTTTCGACCCAACTTTTTTTTCAGACTTTACATATGTTTCTAATATTCGTTTTTTATTAGTATTATCTACATTTGCAGGAATTTCATCAATTGTTCGATGATAAGTATGGTTGTATTTAAAAATAACATCATCAAGAGCGCCATTTATCCAATTGTAGTTGCCTTTTAAACTAAATTCTTTGTACAAGTTAGACTTTAATGTTCTAATTAATCGTTCAACTATTGAGGCTTTTTTTGTTGAGAAGGTTGAATAATGGTTAATGCGAAAACATTTCATAAGTTTATTAAATTTATTATTATAAAATTCTGTTCCATTATCAGTTTGTAGATTTTTAGGAACACGCCCTTTGTCCAGCAACGTCTTAAAAGTGTCACAGACGATATCCTTGGATTTGGTTTTAAGAGGAAAAGTCCAACCATATTTGGAAAATGTATCGATAACCACAAGGATAAACCTAAAATTCTGATTTTCATGGGCATGACATTGCATATCAATTAAATCTGCTTGCCATAAATCATCTATGTCTTTCATAATAACACGTCTTCGAGGAAAGTTTATTCTTGCATTTTTATGAATTTCATTTACCACATCTGCTTTGCTCATGTTGATGTTTGTTTTTTTTTTTTTGTGGGCAACTCTTAATATCTCTCTTCAACTCGCACACATAAAATAAAAGTGTAAATTTTATGTTTTTAAGCTAATTCAGTGATGAACTTTGCTTATGCTCATGATGAATAAGTCGGTAATACTGAATCAAAATCTTGTCACTGTCACTTTTTATTCCTTAATTATGTCAGCTTCTTTTAATTCTTCAATTATAGATAAAATTTCATTATCATGATTTGTATTGCCAGCATCTCTCGAAGCGACTAATAACTTTAATCTCTCAACCAATTCATTAGGATCATCCCAATATACTAAATCAGTGTTAATTTTATATTTTTTTAGCTTTGGTAAGTTTCCTCCTACTTTAGGCTCATTTTTATCGTTTGATGTTTCAGAAAATAATGGTCTGATTATCTCCCTATATTTTGTACTTTTATCACCTCTTATTTGACCTTTAGGGTTAAAATCTCTTTTATGTGCATTTGTATAATGTAACATATCCTTATAGACAAGTTTATCTTTGTTCGATATCAACTTTAAATCAGGTTTTCTTCGTAGTAAAAGTTATTTCAGGCCAGCCGTGAAATTGTAAGTTTTATCACCGATTTTAATTAAAATTATAGTATCGTTATTTAAACTATCAATTTTAGAAAATGATACTACTGAATTACCCATCAGTAAAGTTCTGTTTTCACTTCTTATTCCGAATGGTATATTAACACCATCATAAATACCATGGATATCATCACCTTCTAATGAAATGTCTAAATTATCCAGCAAATCACTTTTAGGATTTTGTTCCAACAACTGCGCAGAATTAAGTTTTGGTTTGTAATAATCATTGAACTTTGTAGATGAAATAGCATTATTTTCATTCGATTCCATTTCTACGGAATGAGTCAAGGTTGAATTTTCCATATTTTTTGTTTTTACACGACTGCCCAAAAAGGAGTGTTATGTTTTCAGGGTTCATGTATGTATGTATGTATGTATGTATGTATGTATGTATGTATGTATGTTTGTGAGTTTCTTTATTCCACCATAACTTCTAAAAGGCTTGACCGATTTCAATGTTTGTGGTATCGTTAGAAGCTTTGAGTTATCCCGAGTGACATAGGCTATGTGGACATTAAAAAATGGTCAAGTGTGAGTCGAAATCGCCTGCAAAGGGTTCCGAACGATTTTTTTTTTTGTGTTGTGTCATGTTTTTTTGTTGTTCACTAAAAGGTATTAAATAAAAAATTAATAATTAAAAAAATTAAAAAACACGCCTGCCATGTCAAAAAAAAATTAAAAACAAGTCAAATATTTGCAGTCGGGGTCGGTTACTTGGAACAATTCATTACAGGAACCCCGACTGCAAATATTTGACTTGTTTTTAATTTTTTTTTGACATGGCAGGCGTGTTTTTTAATTTTTTTAATTATTAATTTTTTTTTCCAAGTTCCTTTCAACATTTGAATCAACTAGAGTTTTAAGAGGAACTGTCACAGGTTTTAGCATTTTATCAAGTGACATGTTCATTGTATGTTCCTGATTTTTTATTTGTTTTATTTTATTTTTTATAGAGTCAACAGACTTTATCAATTCCATTTTCATATTTTTCTCCATCTTAAGTAATAACAACTGTTTTCAACTAAGAAAAGAATAACACTAAAAATGTTTTTGTGCAGAACTCATTTTATATGTAGGTACATCTTCATTCAAAGTTTAAATATGTGTCAAAGTTTTGTCTGTACCTTCCATTATTCAAAGGTGAATATTTGTTAATAAGAAGGAAATTATAAGGGTTACTCCAAACTGTTTTACAAATATCTTTGAACTGATTCCATGATAGATCTGAATTGACATGTTCTTCATAGATGTGCTTCAAGTTCACATCATCTTGTTTAAATATTATAAGAAAATTGGCGTTATCACGTAACAACTGTTTCGGTATTTTTGAGTACGTTTGAGATAAGTAAAAGCAATCAATTTGTTTATGTCTACCCATAGAGAAATAATTACGGATATTTATTTGATTTTAACATGCAACATCATCAAATATAAATATAGAATTTGGTAAAGCTTCACTCGGAGATATGACATTTTTATCGTCATTGAACTCATAGAACTTAATCTGAGGCACTCTTCTTAATACTTCACTTAAGAAACGATATTTTGACTGGAAAGTAGTTTTCGAATAAAGATAAAGATTTTTAAATTTAAGACCATTTTCATGCAGCAATAAACTGATCATGACGTTTGTTTTGCCGCAGCTCGAGGGTCCGCATATTATGCAGCGAATCGTATTAGGCAATAAAGCACTATGTTTTATCTGACGAGCGGAGTTACTAAAATTGATATTATTCACGTTCAGGGTTATGGGTTGTTTGACCAACTTCATCTTGCCTAATACTTATTTTCATTTCCTACTATCCTTTATATATGAATATATTTTATTAAATGTAACACGTGCAGTGAGTACACCCTGTAGTCAAGCAACGGGTTTGAACCTGCATCGTAATTTTAGATGATAGTCTCGTCTTACTTACATTTTTGTGACTAATAACTGAAATGAGAACTTATTTGTATTGTATGTAATTAAACATCTCACTTCATTGCAGTAGCTGGTCAAAGTAGGACCATACGCTGTTGTTTACGATTTTAATAATAGCTTGCAGTATTAAGGTAAGTATTGGAATAATAATCAGTCAGCCAAAAATAATAAATAAATATATTTTTTGTTTATTTATAAACAGTTATTTCTTTTCAGAATTATGTCACTCACACCAAGATCACCATCTTACAGCCCGAGCATTTTGGACAACGAAAATGTGATTTCTGTCGAACTTGGGCAACCCCAATTACGCGAGGTAATCTTTTTGTTTTATTTTATTTTATGAGAGTAGATGAATATATTTTTTCTTGTTGTAATTAATTTTTATTTCTTCTGCAGTGGAACTCTGAGGGCCTGGATAAAAATCCTACAATTAGCCCATTTTTTTACTCCCAGAGCTACAACTACCAACAATATTTTGAAGGTGAATTGAATGAGAGGGTTGACAATGAAAAGCTGCTCACTGGAACTGATCAAGCTCAAATCTTGAAAAAGAAAAAAAAAAGAGAAAATGTTCATTGGGATCATCAACATCATCATACATTGTTCGTCGTGGTGGGGGAGGTGGTGATGGAGGTTATCTAATTAAATTAGAAGTACATGAACTAAAAGACTCTAAGAATGAAATCGATTATAGTGATAGTGACAATGCGTGTGTAAATGTGCAATATGTGGTACGTGAAACTTATGATGATATTATGGATGCGACAGAGACCCTTATTAAAAAAATTGGGAAAAAATTGTGTGACCCTGAATAGTTTTAAGTCATTTTTGTGCAGTAATTATTAATTAGTCATAGTCTGTATCATTAAACTTATACTGTAGTTAATAAGACTGTCAAGAATTATTATTTTGTTATTATTATTTTAATAGTTTTTAATTTAATTTTATATAAGTAAGCCAATTATATATTATCTATATAGGTATATCTAAAAAAATTAAAAGGGACGTATTTCTGTAAAATATAATAATAAATGTTATGACTATCAACTATTACTGTGTTTCATTTTTTTTTGACTTGTTTTAACAGTCAGAGGAATATATAAAATAACTCAATTTAAAAACCTTTTTTTTTAATACAAATCATTTATTTCATATTTATCTTCTATTTCATATAATATAAAAATACATTTAGCCTTATACATTTATGCTTATTTACCTTAAATTAATGCATTGCAATCTTAGGGTGAGTTGCACCATTTAACTATAACGATAACTAAACCATAACCAGCCGTGAACCGGCCGCCTATTGGACAATTCGACGAATTGACAACTGTTAATGGCTTTGTTATCGTTATAGTTAAATGGTGCAACTCGTCCTTATATAAGGTGCTATAAAAACATCTGCCACGGCTTTAATGGGAGGTAGTGTTGTGTTTATAGATTACAATAGTATAGATAAATTATTGATTATTTATCATATTTTTTTTCATACAAAAAAAATAACGTATAAATTTGAATTGATTTATTAGTATAAAACCATCCCGTGTCCTAAGCTGTTGCCGCTCCGCACCGAATTCACGTAATTTGTGAACCACGTTACGCAGAATAGAGTCAATGTTAATTTAACAATTTAATTTTCTAAAATTTAATTAACTGTTCCGGGGTACGAAAGTTCTTCACTATTGTAATCTATAAACACAATACTACCTCCCATTAAAGCCGTGGCAGATATTTTTATAGCACCTTATATATGACACTTAATTAAAATACTGTTTTATGATGCCCCCAAGGCAAAGTTTTGCAACCATCTTCCATTATTTGTCTTTTATCATCATCCCTACTCAAAACAAGCTTATTAATTTTTTGAGTAAAAATATTATGATTTTTCGACTTTATAATACACATGTCATCTCTTAAGCATTCATTGTATTGTAGAGCTCGTTTATATTTTTTAATATCTAGTTTTTTCACGGCCGACCTTTTTACCCCTTTTGCTTTGATAACTGAAGAAGCCAGTGAGTCTATACAATATAATTTTGCTCTTAAACCTACAAACTCGGATATAATATCACCACCCATTTCATCTTTAAAAAATCCTGGTATTTTAGAATTAGCTTTATGTATATTAAATTGATTTCCATTTTCAAAGTTGCTTGTATCAAAGTACTTTATATTTTTTTTCATGTCCTCGTAAAAATTTTCTGTATATATTAAGTACAAAAGGCTGTCTGTGTCAGTATAACATAGTTGAATACGATTTTGATATAGACGTTTCATCACAGAGTAATGAAACGAATACAAATGAGTCTTGGCCAATTCCAATATTGTGAAACCAATGTAAATTGGTCTATCAAGCACGATTTTCGTTTGTTGTAACTGAATTGCTACTAAAGAATCAGAAAATATAGATAAGTTTTTGAAATTTGGAGCACTTACATATTTTTCAGCTCCACAAAGTTTGTTAGTTTTATTATAAATATCTTTCCATACATTTACTAGTTTGACATCTACTTGTTTTCTTTTGTTTTCAATAGTTTTTCCAAATATAGAGTTGTTTTGTTTTTTAAAAAAGTCTCTTTCGAAATCGGAAGACGCTTTTTGTCTGAGAGTAGTATTCAATAGGATATAGGGAGCCAAAAATGCACTTTGTTCAAATGATAGTATTCTATATATCTTAAGTAAAATAAGTCCATTTTTTATACATTCTTTTAAATGAACATAGTGAATGATATATTTATGTTTATCATAGAGATTAGCAATTAGTTTATCATTTCTACTACCTGGGGGAGCAAATTTTTCAGCGGCAAATGGTAAATCCGAATGCGCTTCGTGAATTTTATAAGGATACCATAAGTCAACTTCTAAAATAAATCCAGTTTTACTATCATTTAAAATATGCATTACTTTAAAATTATTAATTTCATCTTCGTTTAAAAACCTAAAGTTTCGAGTAGGAAGCTGTTGCATCATAGCATGACCATATAAATTTACGCAATCAAGATAAATTAAATAGCTATCAGGTTCCTTATTGTTGTAATTTGGAAGGTATTTATTATTTGCCTTTGCATATCTTAAAGAACACTGGGCAAGGCCACCCCTTATGCCTTTTTCTAGCATTTGATACATGTCAATATCTGAAATTAAGTCCAAATTAATTTTAGTATATAATAACATTGCATCCCAGCTCAATGAGGGAGATGATACATAATAACAAGGATCAAGGTTATAATATTGTAAACTCATCGTTCTAAACTTTTCAAAAACATCACACAATAGTAGGACATCGCATTTCAAATATAAGTCTGTGTACTCCCCTAAATTAGAAATATTAAATGCATTCCACACTTTTAATGCATGATTATAATCTTCATCCGAAATAGATTGGGATGTGAGTTTATTATAAAATTTTGATGAATCTGGCAATTCAGTTTCTTTATACCGATGCCATGAATTGATGTAATCATAACAGTATACACCTTTTTTGCATGCTAATTTAAATAAATAATCATCTTTAAAAAACTCTCGTAAATTTTGAAAATCTTTCGTTTTCATAGTTTTTATTAGATTATCTAGACTTGAACTTAAAAAATTAAAAGAATCTATAAACTTTAACTGGGCTACATTTTTTTTATCAATCGGGATAAATTTTGTGAATGAAATATATTTTTCTTTGTTTTTTGGAATGAGATTTATACGACCGCAAACAGCTGAAAGCTCCTTTATAAACAAATGACAGTCATAGCCAGAAAGATTATGAAATATGATAGGTATAAATGGGCAAGATTTTGCATTTAAATTACATGTATTATGTGCTGGTCCTCTATACATTCCTGTGAAATGATCATGATCTGCAACAATTGAGTCAGTATCATTAAATGATTTCTTACATATGTGACATTGTTTAGCATTTTTTAAAGCAGTTTGTTGATCTTTGTTAATTATCATGGGTTTTATCTCTGACATTAGTTTATAAAGTCTTATTACATCCCGACTTATAGCTTCAATGAACTTTTTGGAGCAGTCTGGCCCCCTATATGATCTAAACTTATTTAATTCTGGTTTAGACTGACAAAAAATGTAATATCCATAGCAACTTGCCTCATGGATTTGTATATTTTCAACACATGGGGACTTATTTTTATCAGAATATTCCCGTAATAGACTTTCGAAATCGCCATATATAACAATTGGAACTCTTTGAGTCCTATTAAAATTTGAAAAGCAGAGTTTTGAGTTTTCTTCGGGAAGTATAGTCTGCACTCTTGCACAGCTATGATTCAATTGTTTTTCTGATGTTTCAAAATACATAAAACATTCATCACATAAATATATTTTAGATTTATGTTTTGTAAGTTGTCTGTGTACAAGCTTACTAAAATGTTTAATTAAACAGAAATGACTTTTACCATTATTATTGATATAAAGTAAATTAACATGAAAAAGTTTTCTTTTTAAAGTTTTATATAATGGTCCTGTTACATAGTCATTCTGTTCCAAACCATAGACGTTAATACTTACGTTTGGATTTAAGTCTTCAAATAATTTTATATCGTCTAAACTGGGTGGAAATGTCATGTTTGCTATATTTAACACTTTTAAATAGTGAGGATATGATGTTATTCTATTTGAGTTATGCATTGCTGGGTACAAATAAGCTACAATGCTCCAAAGAAAACAGTAATTGTCTTTATTGACTATGTTTAGACATGATTTTGTATTTTGAATTCGCTTAGGTAATTTTAAGTAAGAACCGGCTCTCAAAGGACTGTATTTAACAAAATTAATTTCTAAATGACTTATGGATTCAATCGTCCACCCTGACTCACTTAGTTCGAACTCTGAACATTTATTTAATATTTTTTCCGCAAATGCTTGATAAGTGGATAATATATCTGTGCTTTGAAGTATAATTGTATATCTCGTGTTAAATGATTTAAGACTTATTTCGTTATTTTTAGGTAAATTGTACGAAACAAAAAGTTCGAAATTGACTTTTAAAGAAACGTGTTGTTTTAATAACTCTTTGATTAGATAGCAACATGTGTCTGTAATTTCAGATAAAAACTTTTCAGGAGTAATAGTAAAACTTTGAGGGGTTATTTTATAACTGACTATTTTGTTTTTAAAAGCACAAGCTATTATACGAATGTTATCAAATTGCGTTTTTATGAGGTTATTAGATTTATGGATGTTGGTTTTTTTGTGAGAAGAATAATTGTGAACGTTAATGTTACAAGCTTGACAGAAAAACATTTTGAATAATTTCAGAAAAGCTTTATGTAGGTATTTCTATTTTTTCTTAATCAGATTTTTTATAGTATAAAATATTGTATTGTTTTTATTTTTAGGTTTTAATTTAGTATTTTATTTTATCTACTAAGTAGATTCTGTAAGAAAATACATGAAAATTATTATTTAATCTTAACTTATTTATAGTTTATAGTTATATGGTCGTTTTTATCGAACGAATAGATTATGTAAGAGAGCAATGCATTTATTTATAGTAATTAATACAAAAATACATGGTTAGGTTATAATATGGCAACAAAATTTGTACAGTATCGATAATATTCCTAAATATAAAATAGTTAAAAATTATAATGATAAAATATTTAAAAAGGATTTTGGGGGTACAAAATTGGTTGGATGGAGGAGTAATCCTCCTTAACTGTTCCAACCAACTGAGTAACCGCCTTCCAAGTTGGGCTATCGTCATTCACTGCTGTTTTGAAACATAGCAGTGAATGTTTCCAGCGGTTGGTTGAAATAGCCTCCAACTCCTGGCAATTCGAGATGCGGACCTCAATATAAAAATTCTCCTCGTCTTGTGGGGTCACTTTGCATAGTGTAACCAGAACCCACTCGCCGAGTTAGGTAGCTCTTCAGCTTAGCTGCTCGAATTGGTTCACGCTGCTCTTCATCCTGGAAACAAACAAAATAATATACATTAGTTAATGTAACAAATCAATTTCTCAAAATAAATACCTAATTTTATCAAAGTCTGATGATTCATGATAATCATCAAGCCCAATTAATGGGTTATTAAATTAAATGGTCAATGAGTGAGTATGGGGGACACAAACCGACGATTATTATTATTTTGAGCCATCATAATAATATCTCAGGACATAAGCATTCTTCATTTAAAATGTATTTATTTCGGATTAGCACATATAAATTAAATCATGTAGATCTTAAAAAGTATAAACCGTAAAAAACTCCTTTGACAAATTATAAGTTATTAGGTAGACGCAAACTTTTGAAACTTTTGATAACATTCATAACATTGCCCTTTTTTCGGTACATTTTTTAGATTTTGCCTTCGGCTTGGACGGCTTAGGTGTTGAAGGCTTATTTGAAGGCTTCCGCTTTTGTGATATAGGGATCACTTCAGTGTCGGAGTCAAATGGATTGGAAAACCTGAAATAAAACAAAATTGTGAAACATTGAAAAGCAGGTCTACTTACATTAATTCATTTGGTTACAACTGTTATCACCCCGCCACCCATTCATGATAATATTAAACTCCTCTGACCAGACAAGCTATTTTCCTGCCTGGGAATCGAACTCATAAAATCACTCTCACTAAATACACTCGCGACCTCTGAGCTCATGAGACGCGACCACAACCGTACGCACACACTGATCACAAAATTGATAGAGTTAAATGACACGTACATACTTACTGTTTTTATTTATTAAACACACTGATTAAACGATGTAAATCTATATAGAACTGACTGCAGAATGCGCTGTTAAAAATGTTCTGTGAGATGATCCTGAATGACACTGATTTTATACCCCCAAATTGTAAAACGGTATACACACTTGAGAAATGATAATAAGTTATAGTTTATTTAAAATAAGTCATACATGCTGTCATACACTTTTAATCCTTATGCATGTAGTACATAAGATTTATAATCACTTATTATTTTAAACATCATAAGTACTCAATTATAACTTCGCCTTTACTTGCCATTTTAGGGGGATATATTATATGGCGCCACGCTGTCGATGAAAACTGAGACGAAATTTTTATAAGGTAATCGTATGTACTTGCATACAAATGATCTCTCCATCATAAACAAATATAGAGACCAACTACAAATGGTTATTTCATATTAACATTAAAATTGACTTTTATAAATTGAACTCCGAAATATTTTATTGATAAAACGTAAAAAATATATTTTATGGAAATAAAACGTTGTTAAACAGAACGTGGTTCCTAAGAATTGCATCGTTTTAAAGCCTGTTATACTTTATTTAGTACGTTAAAACATAAAGTGAAAAGAAAATGTTACATAAATAATATTAAAATTATCTGTATAGTTTAATATTGAGATATTTTGTTTGTGTTTAGATTTATAGCACTTATATATTTTAAGTTCGTATTTTAGTGACAATATTAATGAATACTTTACCTTCTCCCTAATAATAATAATGTGTTCATACGTTGTCTGTTAAATACTCAAGCAGCGCATAATTGTTCAGTAATAATTAAAAAAATAAATATACAAATTAAAATGTTATATATTATATATTATGAGTTATTGCGCCTACATCATAATGCTGTATACTGCCCGATTGCGAAGTTATTTCTTATTCCAAAATTTACATCGTTATAAAATATAATAAAATGAAACATTTACCATCATTCCATTAATTCCTCTCACAATGAGAGTGCTTAGGTCATAGTCTACCACCCGAACCCAGCACAGATTAGTACTCTACACTAGCTGCGTTGAATGCAGGTTTTCTTACGATGTTTTTTCCGTCACCGTTTAAGCAAGTGATCATGAATAAATTACTTATGTGCACATGATTTCGAAAAGTCGGAAGTGCCTTGAGTTCCATCACCAACCTAAGAATTAGCAGTACCTGGTCATACCACTAAGCTATCACTGCCTAATTAACTGAAACATTAAGTGATTACTCAATAAAAGACTTCTGAGATAATCTAAATCTATAGACCATGATCGAACTTCATTCATTTATAAACATTATAATTTAGTAATATAATTATTTACATACTGTAAGATAGAATGTCGCTGATCTTAGCTTTGTATATACTCTATAATAATCTTGTATCTGTAATAACATCGTTAAGAAATAAACAATTCTGATTCTGATTAAGAATAGATAATCTGCTTTTGTTGTTACATAGCGATAGTTCTGGGGACTTGGATAGTCAGCACGTTCATGGTAACAATTAAAGTTCAGTACTAAGAATACGTAATGATTCAATAAAATAAATGTCCAAGATGCTAAAAAAAAGTTCTATAACACAATAAAATTACAGAGTTCCACTTATATCAAACGCATTCATTTAAGATATAAGTTTCTTTACGAAGTTGGTTCGATGTAAATATAATAAGTTATTATGATTACAATTCAAAACAGTCAACAGTCAGTCGACCGCATCGATAGGCAACGTGTCATAACATACACAGAACTCACTTATTGTATTGTGGGTTTAAATGAACAGACGGGATAACTATTTGCAAGGTACTGCATCGCGCCATCGAAATCAGATAGGCGCCGATACCCGATGAAATAAATGCAATCTGAGCGGTCGACATTCGTCGCGTCGTCGGCGCGCGAGCGCATGAGTCAATCCAATGCAGACGCTCTTATAATACAATCGCTAGATATTGTGTAGGACCGAAATAGAATTGGGGGTTCTGTATCACGGCTCGAGCGAAGCGAGAGCAAGTGATACAGAACCCCCAATTCTAACCTACTGTTATCCTCTTCAACATATTTCCTTTTTTTCCGTTCAGTTATGTTAGACGTGAGGTCATGAAGGTCAGGTGCTGATTCGCAGTGATACAGTTGAGCATCAGCAATATGTGATTGCAGCGGAGTTTGAACAGCGTCGGGTGCGGGCATCACGGAGGATGTCGACGGGACTGGCGAATAGTGGTTCGGCCAGTCGCGCTGCGACCAAAACTTACTTCAGAACTCGAGGTAGAGGTAATTCTAATGACTCGCACATACATACTTTAGCAACTACGGAATCAGATAACATGGTAGATTTGGCAACTACGGAATCAAATAACATGGTAGATTTAGAAACTGATAACCAGTTTTTTCGAGACTAAAGAAGTAATTTTCAGTACTGCTAACTCATGTAGCATAATTTTACATGGCAGAAACCACTACAAATATAGTTGGTTAGTTGATACCGGTGCATCTATTTCGGCAATCAACTATAAACATGTATTGTATCAAAAAAAATCCAATCCATAAACATAATATGTATGTCATTGGCCTAGGAGGCAAAGTCCAATCAATTGGATACGTTTATTTACATTTATATTCTAAGAATCAAATGTTGAAACATAAGTTCTATGTTTTCCAATCATTACCTTGTAAGACAAGTGGCATAATTGGCAATGACTTTCTAAACAAATATAAATCGATATTAAACTTTGGTAACAACACGTTATTGTTATGGAATAATAATATGGAAATCTCCTTGCCGTTATATTTTCCAAATAAAAGTAAAAGTATAAATATACCTGCGAGATGTGAATCTGTTCATAATATGTTACATACTTATGAAACCGAAGAAAGTGTTATTTGTACAACCCAATTGAGCGAAGGCGTCTTTATGGCTAGCGCATTAGTTAAACCAGTAAATGGGATGTTCCCAATTCGTATCATTAATACAACTGAAAATTATTTAACATTAGACAACATTAACCCGATTATACATAAAGCTACGGATTTTGATGTGTGTTCATTTCACAAATCTCATAACAACGCAGAACGCGTGAAAAAGTTAATCTCCGTACTTCAGTTAAACCATCTTAATAAAGATGAGAGATTACCTATAGAGAAAATTTGTGCGAAATATGCAGATATTTTTTATCTTGAAGGTGATAAATTGACCTCAACAGAATTATATAGTCATAAGATTAATTTGAAGCCAAACGTTACACCGGTATATACAAAACCTTACCGACTCCCGTACTCGCAAAGGGAAGAAGTAAATAAGCAAATAAATAAACTACTAGACCAGGGTATAATAGAACAATGCAACAGTGAATGGTCAAGTCCCGTACTTCTTGTTCCTAAAAAGTTAGATTCGACTGGAGAAAAGAGATGTGGCGGCTCGTTATAGACTATCGAAAACTAAATAATTGTATTCAAGATGATAAGTTTCCTTTGCCCAACATATCAGACATTTTAGATTCGTTATCAGGATGTGTTTACTTCAGTCATTTAGACTTAAACCAAGGACTTTACAATGTAGATCTGCATAAGGATAGTAGGAAATTGACCGCCTTTTGTTTAGGGCAATTCCAGATGACCCGTATGCCTATGGGCCTCAAAACCAGCCCTAGCGCATTTTCACGCATGATGACCTTAGCGATGTCCGGTCTAACGTATGATAAATGCCTACTATATCTCGACGATCTCATAATTCTAGGAAAATCTATATCGAATCATAATAAAAATCTTATAGACGTATTCGAACGACTAAGGCGAATAAATTTAAAGTTAAATCCATCAAAATGCAACTTTTTAAGAAAAGAATTACTTTATTTAGGGCATGTCGTATCTAGTAACGGTGTTTTGCCAGACCCTGCAAAAATTGATATTATAAAAAGCTATCCAGTACCGAAAAATGTAGATGAAGTAAGGCGTTTCGTTGCTTTCGCAAATTATTACTGTAAGTTTATACCAAATTTTGCCGAAAAAACTTATCATTTGAATCAATTGTGTAAGAAAAACGCAAAATTCACCTGGCACCCTTACTGTCAAAAATCATTTGAAATTTTAAGAGATAGCATGACATCGCCACTTCTTCAATACCCCGATTTTTCTCAGAATACTCCGACGGGCGTCCGGTTGCATACGCAAGTAGAAGCCTTAATAAGAGTGAAAAGAACTACCCAACCATTGAGAAAGAGCTCCTTGCCATAGTTTGGGCTGTGAAGCACTTTAGGCCATATTTATATGGGCGTACTTTTAAAATAATCACAGACTATAAACCACTAATTTATTTGTTTAGTCACAAAGATCCCTCAAGTAGGCTTCTTAAATTCAAGCTTATAATTGAAGAATACGATTACGTGTTAGAGTATGTAAAAGGTAGAGACAATGTAGCCGCTGAAGCTCTTTCTCGAATTACTTTAACTTCAACAGTTACAAGAAATAAATTAAAACATATGCGTAATGACAAGGGCACAGAAACAAAAATTGAACACCATGCCTTCCACTGACACTACCGCGTTGCCTGAAGATCAATTTGTCAACCAACCAAAACTCATCGAAGCGGATAATAAACCCAAAGGAGTAGTAGAATTAAGATTTATTGACCGTAGGGATATGCAAAGGTTAATAAAAGAAAATCAAATATGTAAAGAAACCAATATTTTCATTTACGTAAAAAGTAAGAAAACTATATACTCTGTGCCATATTTTTCGTCTATCGAGCAACCCACGCTTTTTCACAATAATACTAGTGTTTTTTGTTCATTACCAATTTCAGCTTACATCAGGAATTATTTTTCACTTTTTTTGTTAAAAGTACTTAAAAAGCGTGTTTTTTAGTTTTTTTAAACTATATTTTTGTAACGAAATGCATATAGATGAAGTATACTTTTTAAAAAATAAAACAAATTATGTTTTCATCGAAAAACTAGTAACTGAAATAAAAAGCCACGAGGATTGGATGGGTCCTAAATTAATAATAATAAAAGATGTTAAACGCATTACTAATAAAGATGATATAAAAGTGATACTCAATGATTTCCATCTTTTACCCCCTTTGAATTGGTATATGGCAAAAAATGCCATTTGCCTAGTCACCTGTCTAGTACCGTAGAGCCGTTATATAATCACGATAGTTACCATCTTGAATTGAAATACAGGTTACAAGCATCACAAAGTGAAGCCCGTAAGAATTTAATTAATAGCAAATTAATTCGAAAATGTTACTACGATACTTATGTTAATTCGACAAATTATAAGCCTAATGACCAATTGTTACTAAAGAACGAAACAGGCAATAAACTAACAAGTTTGTACTCAGGACCCTATAAGGTAATAAGAGACATTTCGCCAAATGTTGAAATTGAAATCAATGGAAAATCTGATACAGTACATAAAAACAGAACAAAACCTTATTATGTATGATAATGATAATAAGGATACTTACACAACTTTGTCAATTGTAATACTTAGGTACGTATTAATTAGATAAGTGATATTTTATTAACTGTCGAAAGTTATATGACATACATATCACGGTAGGTACCTACTCGTAGATAGGTACCTCAATTTATCCATACAACAACAACTCTTAGTGTGTGTAACTGTATTATTCAAAGAACATACACGTATATTCGAATTAGATTGTTTTTTTTTAATGTGTTAACAATATCATAATCGTCATATTTTAACCTTCTATTTTAGTTATGTTTCTAATATTACTTAAACACAATGTAAAAGTGTTTAATATCATTACCTATATTATTATTATTCATCTTTTTAATGTAAGACATCAAGTAAAAAAAAAACACTTGTACTATATTATTTTTTTTCTTTTCCACGGGGGAGGTGTGGTGAATATATTGTACACTTAGCTATAATCATGTCTATATTCTACTAACTAAAGGTATGACTGTACAACAATATATAAATGTGTACTCTCAAATCAAATCAAATCAAATCATTTATTTCGCTTTAAATATGGGTACAGACAGATGTTAGTATTTAAGTCAAATTTAGTTCCACACATTATGCCTTATGCAGCATGCGAAAATATGAACACCAGACATGGTGTTATTTAAATATGTAATATTAAAAAAAAAAATAGAATAAAATTAATGATAGTTATGAGAATTATAATACAATTAGGTAATTCAGTCTAAGTGTAATAATATACTTAGGTGCAATATCACGCAATTAATAATCATTAATGCTGTACTAAAATCTATGGTCGAAAAACTCTTTAAGGTCATAATAAACATTGTTTTTTAAACAGTGCTTTATTTTACGTTTCATTTGCAATAATGGTAGTTCCCGTATATCTTTCGGAATCTTATTAAATACCTTAATGCACGTTATGATACAGTTTTTGTGGAATAATGCAGTTCTACATGACGGCATCAACAGACGCGTTGGATCTCTTTTTGAGACAAGGGGTTGGCTTTCTTGGACGGAAACGAAGTGTTCTGGATTTGCTTTAACGAAAACACAAATTTCCAGTATATATAACCCCGTTAATGTTAATATCTTCTTTTCCTTAAACAGAGTTCGACAGCTTTCAAGAGGACCTACATTACATAAAGCTCGAATGCATTTTTTTTGAGTAACGAATGCTCTGTTAGCATCTGTAGAGTTACCCCACAATAGCAGTATGGATTGCTATTGTGGGGTAACTCTACAGATGCTAACAGAGCATTCGTAACTAAGACTGGATTCAACAAAACCATAATAAGCCACACGTGCGGCATTAGGACCCGCAGTATGCTGAAGTTTACGTAACGCATAAACAAATTGATTAATTTTTTTACAGAGATTTTTAACGTGTAGTTTCCAATTTAAATTTTGATCAATAGTTATACCTAAAAATTTTGTATTTTGTACTTCTAATAAATTATTGCCGTTACAGATAACATTTAATTTTTGTGATTTTGTCTTATAATTTTTAAATTCTATATAATTTGTTTTAGTAGCATTGACGCGAAGATTATTATGTTCTAGCCAGTAGATGATAGAGTTAATTGTACAATTTATTTCCTGCTCATATCGACGGGTCCTACGTATACTGGTGTAACCCGCAAAACAGCGAAATACGTTTTTTTGCAGCAAAAGCCTTAAAATTACCTTAACTTTATATTCTGTAAAAATTATATTAAATTATCAAGTATTTTCAAAGATACAAACTTGTAAACTAATATAAGTGACATTATTTTCAGCCACACGACCATCTACACTGATATAAGTCACTTGCACCAGTGTAGGTAGTCGCGTGCGCCGCGACTCGTCAGCACAAGTGTCATTTACTCTAGTATGCGCGCGGCTACGGAGTCGGGAGCACGTTAAACACTGGTATAACTGCGATGCATTTTAGTTTACGTATTCATTTATTAAAAACTATTCAGATATTGTTTGTCTTGAGTAAGTAGTGGTAAGAAGTCACAACAATGAACCGCTCATGAGGTCAATTAATGATAGATTTATTAGAAAATATGTGTAGTAAAATAAACACTCCAGAAAATTACAAAGGTAAGTATTAATTGACATTTTAAATAGTATAATGATATTCTTTGTATTGTTTGTGTTGTGTAAGTTTCTACTACATATACTATATTTTTTCAGCTTTCTTCGTAAATCGTAAAAGTGGTATCTTTCATCTGGGGCCGCCACCAAACCTATTTAAAACAGACAGACCATTTTACTTTGCACTCAAAGATAGGTCGATGACTCTATTGAGTAGAGTTATAACTCAATCTTAAAATCAATTATGACATTGTTCTTATGTTTAATTACTCAATATTATTTATTATGTTTACAGCAGTTTCGAATTTCCAGATTTTGAAGTATTTTATGTATGTGTATTGTATGTAATTTTTCATTTAAATACGGGTAAGAAAAAGTATACGTAATAAATAATACTCTAAAATTTTACCATCTATTTTCTACTTTCTTCTTTCATAAGAAACTATGCCAATAAGAGTTTTTTTTTATATCTTTTAAACGTTATATTATTATAAGCTATTTTATTTTTAATTATTGATGGACTGACAGAGACCTCACAAATGTAATTTGATCTGCATATTGCCAAGTCATATGGAACCTACACACTAGCAAAATGATTATACTTTTTTTTCAGTATTGTTGTGTTTGTGTTATGTTTTTCTTTGAAATTTTTGTTTGTTTTATCCATTGGTGTTGGTTCGGGTTCGATTTACACGTATATTACATTATTACGATACATATTCGTCACAAATCGATATTTCGTTAAGTGCTGAATCTGCATAAAGTATTATTGTTACTGTAAAGGCCCAAACTACGGTAAATCCTAAGATTTACAAATTCTTAATGGTAAATGTCCGAAAAAGTTTGCAATTCGTACTTTTACCTGATTATATTATACCATGTTATTATCTTGTATTTTATTAATTTATTATAATGAATTACATTATTAACTAATAATTTTATGCTATTAAATTATTAAATAATTTAAATATCTGTAGCGAACCGATTATGATATTAATTAAAGGCCTGTCTGTATCTGATAATAATAAAACTTTGTGTTTGTCTTGACATTCATATCAAGATATATTAACATCAAAATAACAACACCTATTAAGAGGAAAGGGGAGCGGAGAGACTTTTGACAATTCGGTTTTTGAAGAAAGTATTGCTGTCGCTCTAATTCCCCCCGCCCTCTAATTCGTGCGATAAGGACAACTGCAGCTCAGACCGAGGAACTGACGAAAAATCGAGGTTTGGCTCTCGTCTATTTTCTCCCCCAATTCTTAACCAATTTTAAAGATATTTCATATACTGCATAAGAAAAGAATAATCTGTGCCTCTATTTTTTCCTTTTTTCAATAATCGTTGCCAAATTTGAAAAAAAAACGCCTCTGAAAACTGCGGTCAAAATCGGCACTTTTTAGAAGGCTTTAAATATAACTTATTTTAAAAAAAGATTTATTAAGTATTTTAAAAATAGAGGCATAGTTCTAGTTCATATTTATATTACTGCAAAAAATCATAGCCCTAAGTTCAGAAACCAGCGAGAAAACAGACGAGAACGTTTGTATGGAGAAAAGTCCACTCCCCTTTCCTCTTAAGCATAGGTCTGGAAAAGTCATTTATTTGAAATAAACTTCTATTTTGTATTTTTAATGTTGTTATTTCATTTCCTGCATTGAATGGGTGGGCCATTCAAATATTTAAGGTTAATAACAATGCAAAAAACTGTTGCAAGTAGTTTTCCAGTACTGAGTAAACTGTTGTAAGTGTTTAAAGTCGATAAAAGAAGATGTTATTGTTAATATTATAACCTCATATTAATCAGTAGATTGGAAATAGCATGTTAAAAGAGTAAAATCCTTAAATTTTCCTTTATTATAAGTATAAGCAAGTACACTATATACTGGTATAAGTGGCCACTTGTATCAGTTTACAGGTTTTACCATAGTAAAGAAAACAAGCTACATCAATGCAAGTGATGCTATTTTCCAAAGTACAAAAAAATAAGAAAAACCAATAATGCAATCTTTTTCCTTAGAGATTCAAATATAAGATATCAAAATTTCAAGTATTTCCATTGATTTATGACAAAATTACAAGCTTTAGAACCTTTGAACCGCTCTCCTGAACAGTTGTGTTTTTGCACTTGTACTAGTATACGTAGGACCCGTCGATATGTTAGTGACTTTTCGGTATAGGGAATGAGAACTGATATATCGTCGGCGAAAAGTACCGACTGGTGTTTTATGGCGCACGGTAAATCATTAACATAAATAATAAATAGCAATGGTCCTAATACACTGCCTTGTGGCACGCCATATTTACTTTCAATGTATGCTGACCTATAACTCTCCATTTCTAGGTTTTTATTGATATTTGATAATTCAACGCATTGTTTTCTATTTGTTAGGTAGCTTTCAATCCATGACAGTGCTGGACCTCTGATACCGTACTTTTCGCATTTATATAGTAGAATTGTATGGTAATTTTTTTTTATTTTTTTTTTTTTTTTTTTTTGGTAGAGATCTTTGCAGTTAGCCTGAGCGCAGGCTTTGACTGCTTCACCGGACTTTTGGCGAGGACCTTAAGGCCTCCAGCCAGAGCAGTAGGAAAAACTAACTACGTCAGCAACGTCCACTAAGGGCACCCCCTGCGGAGTTCGGACCTCGACTTAGTGCGTTGCTAACAATCTTAATAAAGGAAAACAACAAGGGATGGCTGGATCTAAGTTTTTATTATTTAGGGACATATTTTTATTGCTAGTTTGGCCGGCTCGGGCCAGCTTGGTCTAGGGACGGGAGGATAACATTTACGTTACTATTATTTATAATACGCGACGGGCCTCGCCGGCGAGGACGTAATATACGGCGGTTGTGTTGTGTAATGCTACTGCTAGCTAAATCGAATGCTCCTTGGAGAAGCGTTGTTTTATCGTCAGGGTAGGAGAGAGTATGTCTGGGGCGTTTAATCTTAGATATTACGGAAGGTACGTATCGCGCGGCCGCTACGATTAGCGGGTTACGGTGGCTTTCGGAGGAGTCGAAGAATCGGATCGCGGCGCGTTTCATGAACTGCTTGATTGTTGGCAGCTTTAAGTCACAGTGCAACTGCAAGTTACGGACGTAACCTGGAGCGTCTGTGGCTCTACGCATGAAACGGTTTTGCAGAGTTTGCATTCGTTTGAGTCGATAATCGGGTACGTGAGAGAATACGACGCTGCCGTAAGTCATGATAGGTCTCACACACGCAGTGTAAATTCTCATCTTACAATTAAGAGAGAGTTTACTGCGCTTGTTCAACATACAATGAAGTCGGCCGAGAGCGAAGGCGGCTCGCGCGCGTGCCGCTTTAATATGAGCTATGAAGGTAAGTTTCCGATCAAGGATTACACCCAGGTATTTGGCTTGCTGCTCCCAAGGGATAGGCTTGCCGAAGAGGGTTATAGGTGGAGGGGGAACAGGAGGCTGCCGTTTCTTGCTAAAGAGCACGGCTGCGCTCTTGGTAGGGTTGACTTCGATTCTCCATTTCGTGAACCACTTCCCGAGGGTCGTGACCGCGGTCTGGAGAGTTCGACCTATCGCTAAGGGGCTGGTGCCTGAATAATAGATGGCCGTATCGTCGGCGTACATAGCTACTTGGGGTTTGCCACCGCGAGGAATGTCGCTAGCGTATAGCGTGAAGAGGAGTGGAGAGAGTACGGAGCCTTGAGGGACTCCGGCGCGGATCGGGTGAGGGGAAGAGAGTGTGCCCTCAACGCGATAGCGAAAGGACCGATTCGACAAAAAGTTTCGGATGATAAGCACGAGACGATCTGGCACCTCGAGTTGGTATAGCTTGAAGATCAAGCCATTGTGCCAGACCTTGTCGAAGGCCTTTGCTATATCGAAGAAGAGCACGCCAGTGAGCCTTCCACGCTGAAAACCAGCGCTTATATGCTCGACTATGCGGTGGACTTGTTGGACGCACGAGTGTTGGGTTCTAAAACCGAACTGCTCGTCTGGTATGAGACTCCTGGACTCGGCATAGTCCATAAGACGGGAATAAATAATTCGCTCGTATAGCTTCCCAAGAACCTTGAGTAAGCTAATGGGGCGATAACTAGTAGGGTCAGACTTTGGTTTACCGGGTTTGTGGATGCCGATGACTATCGCCTCTTTCCACTTATGTGGGAAGAGATTGTTTCCTAATGCTGCATTGAAGATGCCTGTTAAGAGAATTACTAAAGCTGGGGGGAAGAGTTTAATCACCTTATTGGTGAGACCGTCTGAACCTGGGGCTTTACGTGGATGCAGTTCCTTGATCAAAGAACGTACCTCGTCTACTGTTACCGGCGCGAGTGGGTGTTCCGGATCCTCAGAAGGAGGGAGCGAGGCCTTACGTTCGACTTCAGCGTCAACTCTGGCGAGGTGAGCTTGATCGACCGGAAGGTCGCTAGGCGTACACTGGACCTCTAAGCTGTCGGCTAGGCATTCCGCTTTCTCGTCGTCTTCGAAGGCTGGGCTCTGATTTGGACGGTTCAGCGGGGGCATAGTAACTTCGGTGCAACTACGTAGTTTACGTTGGAGATTCCAAAACGCGTGATGATTGGGCTCTAATTGATCGAGAAACTTATCCCAGCGTTCCTCACGCAATTTCCTTATGCGTTTCCTAAAAGCACGCTGTAGAGAGCGCATGCGGACGCGATTGGAGTCGCAGGGATAAGCGTCATAGGCGCGTATAGCCGCGTTCTTCTCCGTCAGTAGGGCACGGGCGTCGTCCGGAAGGAGCCAGCGAGCGTCTTCTGTCACCGGTACCGACCGTGAACACTCGTTCACCAGGGACTGCACGTGCTCAGTGAGGGAGTCGATCGCGCCTATAGCGTCTGTCGCGGATTCCACGTGGTCTGGGATTGAATCGAGATGCGCGGATTGGACTGACTTAAGGCGGGTCCTAAGCTTCGTCCAGTTCGTAACTATCTTGGTGGGGATGGGCTGACCAGCGTCTGGGGGACCTACACGCGGACCGAAAGACATGATCACTGGTCGATGGTCAGAATCCAATTCCTGAATAACTTCAATGGACCGAAGCGCTAGGTTGACGTTTTTGAGCAAAGCTATATCTAAGATGTCGGGGCGGTGATTTACGTTAGCGGGAAAGTGCGTAGGATTCATCGGCGCGATGATGTCAAAGTTTAACTCGGAGCTAAGAAGGTCTAGGTGTCTACCGCGGATGTTACGAGTGTGGCTATTCCACGCTTCGTGTTTTGCATTCAGGTCTCCCGCCAGAAGGACGGAGTCGCCGAGGGCAAGAAGAGCTTGCAGGTCAGGTCGTAAGTCGACCCCCTGAGGTGACGGAGGGATATAAACTGAGACTAAGAACAAAGGTCTATGACCGGTCATGCCTAGCCTACAGACAGAGGCTTCAATGTGCGACAGCGTAGGTGGGTCCATCGGAACACAGTACAGTGACCTTTTGAAGTAACTGAGCGTGCCGCCGCCTGCGGCTCTGGTACGATCGTTACGGACTAGGTTATAATTCGCGATTCGCGGGTTTCTATGAGACGGTTTAAGAAAGGTCTCCTGTACAAGAAAAACGTCGAGTTGGTGGTCGCGGAGAAACGTTGCGATTTCATCGCGTTTATTATTAATGCTTTGCGCGTTAAAGAAACCTAATTTAAGGGAACGGGGTTTGAATTTACCGGCGGTTGTAGCCATTAGAACGCGGCGGCTTTGTATGCGGCGAATACGTCGCGGAACTGCTCCCTAATGAAAGGCGCGTGTAGAGGCGAGGGGTTGGCTCTAATCGCCTCAGCCATAAGGCGGATACGATTAAAGTCAAACGACTCGTATACCTCGATATAATTTTTAACCGACGCAGTGATGTCGGCCGAGAACGTCGGGGCCATAAGGGCCGCGGCCGACGGTGATGCGTTCGCGGGTTTCGGTAGAGGCGCGGGTTTGAACGCGGCGAGGGGTATGCGTGGGACAGAGGGTCCTTGGAGCGCGGTGATCGATTGTGTCTCCTTCCGAGGAGAGGCGAGGGCCGGGAACGCACGGAGATGCGTTTCTCTATTCCAGCAAGCCCCGGTTGGGCGTTGCGGACTAAGACGCGGCGGAGCGGTCGCGGGTTTTTGCGCGGGGGCCAGTGCACGGGCGACAGGCCGTTTCGCGACGGTTTTGGGGGCCTTTGGACAGCCTCGGTAGTTTGCTGGGTGACCCTTTTCGCCGCAGAGAACGCAGCTAGGGGGAGAATTGTATGGTCCACACAATCAAAAGCCTTAGACATATCGAAAAAAATGGCGGTTATTGGTATTTTTGCGTCAATATACTTGGTTATGCTGCGTACGAGTGAAAACCCAGCAAGTGTAGTCGATTTGTTTCTTTGGAAACCATTCTGTTCTGATCTTAAAATATTATACCTACTTTTTGACAAATTCTGTAATTCTACTATGCATCGTTTTCTCAAATACTTTGGATAGAATAGGAATGAGTGTTATTGGTCTATAGTTACTAATGTTATGACAGTCATCTTTTTTATACAAAGGTTTAACTATAGATGTTTTAAGTTTATCAGGAAAAGTTCCATGTTCGAAAGATAAGTTTACTAGGTATGCAATAATTGGAGTTATTTCTTTGACACAGGATTTTAATATAAATGTATTAATAGAATCGTAGCCAACTGATTTAGTGTTATTTAAAGAATATATGGCACGTATAACTTCGCTTTCAGAGCAGGGAGTTAAAAATATGGATGATTCTACATTAGAATTTTTAAAGTACCTAGTTAAAAGGTTTCTTTTCTTTTGGAGATACATTATTTTGTGCTGCATCAATAAAGAAACTGTTAAATATATTAGCCATCTTTAAAGGTTTATCTTCTTTTGTGTCATTATCATTTATCCATTCAATATGATTATTTTTTATGTAATTATACTCATCACCTTTAATGATTTCCCATGTAGCTTTACTCTTGCTTTTTGATTTAAGTAAATGGGTCATGTTGATATTTTTCTTTGACGATAGTACACACTTTTTTAGCAACTTGGAATATCTATTGTATTTAACGTTGTCTTGTAAGGTTTTGTGTCGGTAATAATTATCTATTAATTTTCTTTTATTCTTACTTGCTATTCTTATGCCCTTGGTAACAGTGGCGTGCATAGCATATAGGCAAAAAGGCAGTGCCTACCTACAAAATCCCAACTAACTATCTTTAAATATAACAATTTATATAAGATAAATCAGTCAACACTCATCATACATAATCATTAAATTACAGATAATAAAACTTGTATGTGTATCCAAACATTTTAATAACAAACAAATCAATAATGACGTCACATATGTCACATTCAAATTCGTTCAATACTCAACGACGAAGTAGGCTATTCAAAAACTGCCTAGTTTCCACTCACACATTCAAACAAAATCTCCTTATCCATATACGCACGCACACTTCAAAAACAGAAAATAATACACCGCCATCTTGAGTTTTTATTATACGACAAAAACGAAAACCTCTTTTTGCAAAGCGTAATGCTCTGACATTTGACATTCGTAATTTTTTACACCTACAGTAAGCATGCTTACCTGCCAATAAACAAGATTATTTCTTTCTCCCATTCATTCTAGTTCTACTCTCATATCCGTTTTGGAGCAAAAGTCTTTTGGGTCGTTCATCGAACTTGTCAATTCTTATTCCAGTTATTAGTGTATTTTAAATGAAACTTGCGTTTTAAAATAATAATAACTTGTAAATTAATTATCACAATATTATTTAGTTACTTATTGATGTTTATTATATTTAGTTTCAATTAACATTTTTATTGTTTTACTTCTGTGTTGCAACTTAGTCGTTTTTCGATATTTATTATCTGTGGCAGATTGTTTATTAAGTTTTTGATAGTTCGCGCGCGTGTTTTCGTCTTGTCTTTCGTAACTAGTTTCTATTTATTGTGATTTTGTGAAGTGGCTGTAGTTTAAGAAACAGGAGCATTAATAAACCGAAATGTGTATGAATGTTAAGATTGTGGCGAAAATGAAATATGTTTGGATAGCATACGTGCGTAATTACAAACTTACAATACAAACCCATCAGATGGGGTTTGTTGACAAAACTTTAAAGGTAAGGCTCATAATAATATTAACTCAAAATGTTAGAAACTATCGCCTGACTAGCGGTGTGCTGCTGGACGAACGATTCTTTTTGTGTTATTCGTCGTTTCTTGATTGTTAAATACGAAATTGTTGTGTGAATTGATACCTACGAGAACAACTACGACGAAAACATATTGTTGTTGTGGATGATGATATTAAGTGATTGTTTTTAGTTAAAATCTTAGTAAAAATGGGAGAAATTAAACATACAAGATAATAGTATATGTTGGCACATTCAATAATACGTCTGATTCTTTTTTTTGTATGTAATACATAAGGTAGGTAAGAAAAATGTTGATCTCGAATGGTCATATTGACTATGGCTCAATATATTTACTATTAATTATTATTTAGGTTCGGTTTCGAACCCTTATTAAGAATAATACACAAATAAAAGTCCTCAATCATAAGCTGACCGTTTGCTCGTCGCGAGTCCCGAGTCGCGGAGTCGGCTGCTGTTCGCAGTTAGCTTTACTAAGATTATTTTATACAAACTTATACCAACAAGTTGAAATAGTGATTTAATCAGAAATAGGTCGCGAGCTGCGCGCGTGCATTTTAAATTGTATCTTGCAGCGCGCGTACTGCTCGCGAATAGTTCGGAGACGGCGTTATTTGCACCATCGACCTTTGCGAGAGTTTCGCGGAGGAGGCGCACTAACATATTGCAGTACCTAACTGCAGGCGCGAGCAGCGCATTCGGTGCGCGTTCGTCAGACCTGAACGCACCTTGTGATCCACAAAAATAATGCTTGTTCCATTTTTTGGGAGTTCATTTGCGTATTTACGGTAAAGTTGCTCCATGTACGAGTGCCTACCATGGCCGAAAACCAATGCACGCCACTGCTTGGTAATCCACTTTGGGGCAAGATCGGCTCTTTTAATTTTGCATTTCTCTAATGGGAAACAGAGATTAAATAGCAGACATAACAGATCATGAAAATTATTAAACATACTGTTGAAACTGTAATCTTCGATTTATTTTTCCAATGAAATATTTTTAATGCAATCACGAAATTTCTCAATGTTACTTTTACAATAGTTTCTCTGATTTATATACCAGTATTTAACGAGGGTATTGGTTTCTTTACTTCAAAGCTTAGTGTTTGGCAAGTGTTGTGGTCAGATAAATGAAAATTGAACAAGGAACTATTAACTTCTTTAATATTGCTAGCTATGTGGTCTATACAACTGTGATTTCTAGTTGGTTCATTGATATGTAGTTTGAGATTATAATTACTTAATAGATTTTTTAAATCTTCCTTTACATTATTATTTTTTACACGACTGCCCAAAAAGGAGTGTTATGTTTTCAGGGTTCATGTATGTATGTATGTATGTATGTATGTATGTTTGTGAGTTTCTTTATTCCACCATAACTTCTAAAAGGCTTGACCGATTTCAATGTTTGTGGTATCGTTAGAAGCTTTGAGTTATCCCGAGTGACATAGGCTATGTGGACATTTAAAAATGGTCAAGCGTGAGTCGAAATCGCCTGCAAAGGGTTCCGAACGATATTTTTTTTTGTGTTGTGTCATGTTTTTTTGTTGTTCACTAAAAGGTATTAAATAAAAAATTAATAATTAAAAAAAAATTAAAAACACGCCTGCCATGTCAAAAAAAAATTAAAAACAAGTCAAATATTTGCAGTCGGGGTCGGTTACTTGGAACAATTCATTACAGGAACCCCGACTGCAAATATTTGACTTGTTTTTAATTTTTTTTTGACATGGCAGGCGTGTTTTTTAATTTTTTTAATTATTAATTTTTTATAAGAGTATCTATATTCAAGTCACCACATAGTATGACTTTGTGTTTATTCATTTTTAAAACTAGTTTGTGAAGTAGCAAATCTAATTTATTAAAAAATATGTTGACAGGAGAGTTCGGTGTTCTATACATACATATAATTATACATTTAAATGATGGAATTTCAATGCCGCAACATTCAAAAACTTTGTCTGCAGATATTTCTAGGCATACATTTATGACTTTAAATTCTATTAATTTCTTAATGAGTATGCATACACCTCCTCGTTTCTCTTTGGCCCTGTAATATCCTGAGGCCAGTTTTAAATGCTTAAATTTAATATTAGGTTCATCACCCCTTCTAACAAATGTTTCACTTAGACAAAAAAAGCTTAGATCGTATCCATTTTCTATTAATTCTTCAATACATAACTCAATAGATTCAGTTTTGTTAAGGAGCCCTGCTATGTTTTGATGAACCAATGTTGTACTTTATTTTTTGTTGTTATTGACGAAAAAATGGCGTTGTAATTTGAATAGGCGATTTTTCTACGACAGTATTGTCAGACGAACACATAGTTTTAAAATAGTAGGGAATCGTGCCAATTTTTGGTTCTGGTTTGGTAATTAGGGGTTTTGAAATATTGTCTATTGATTTTATCATGCACATCTTACTTGAGGAATTTCGACCACTAATTATAGTTTTAATGTTTTTTATATAATTTTGCTCATTTCGGAGTCTAACAGTAAATTAATTTGTTTACAAATGTTAGCGTGATATTGTGCCTTAGTAACATTAAAATAATGAATAAAATTACAATTGGGTGTGTTATAACACAACGTCTTTAACATACTGTTTAACTTGAATTTATTTAAGTATTTATTATTATTGACGTTAAGTATAATAAACTTTGAATGTTTGTGTAGTTTTACCACAGCAGCTAGTTCTAAAAAGATGTTCGTGACATTTGTGTCATTTTCCCCTACACATAGTATGAAGTTATTCATTCTAGACTCATTTAATGTATAACAAAATTTAACAATTTCTTCTGTCTTAGCATAGGGTTTCGTAAAGGAGAAAATGTCATAATGTTCAAATTGGGTGTTATGTCTTAATCTAATTAATTGTGAAGCCAAGTCCACACACTGTTGACCTCCAAGAATAAAAAGCTTTTTCTTCAGTGGGCTATCAGAACTGCTTTCGTATTTGTTCACTGATAAATTACGAATATTTGAAGTATCTGGGTTAATCTTCTCCGAAGGTGAGTTCAGGTTAATTGTTTTGTTTGCCGGTGTGAAGAGATTACGTGATACTCTACGGTGAGGTTTCTTTATGGTTGACATATTAAAATTCTGGACGTTGTTGAAAGGATTTGATGTGACTTTATTAAATATGTTCATGTTGTGTTCTAGATAAGCTATTTTCATTTTTAAGTTACTATTTTCTATAATTAATTTATTTATTTATTCACAGGTAGTTTCTAATTGTTTTTTCAATGTACTTATTTCTTCTTTTAATTCAAGTACACTTTCATCGCAGCGCGTGGATAAATCCGGTAGACTCCGAGTTCTAACATTTTCAGATTTTGACGACAGGAATGATTCTTCATCCGAGATATTATTATTCACACGTTTATCATGTTTTCGAAATGTTACAAATTCTTCCTGAGCGTTAGATTTAGAAATGTTTCTCGACATTGTAATTGTTTATTGTTATAATCAAATCTAACTAATATATCCTTAAATATTTGTTAGTAAACAGCGGGAACTCACAAAAAGAGATTGTTCTTCGCCGGATTTGAACTTAACTTGTTACTTCTAGGCTCGCAGTAGTATATCAAATCCTCCGGGCCATCTGTCATTAACTATACTGTGTGAAATTGTTGTTCTGTACGCACTATGTATTAGTTTTGTACGTTAAAACGTTGCAGTTTTTGAATTTGAATTTTGAATAATGTAGGTATCTGTTTTTAAATTTTATCACTGTACACAAAATAACACTTTTATAGATTATTAACTTTACCACATAGTCATTCTAGTTTGTTTGCACTGTTCTGTTAGTTATTTTAAATTGTTTTGAAATAGTTTTATCACTGTATTATGATAATGTAAACAAACTTTATGTCACTATTTTGAAAGACGTTTTTATGCACAATGTCTTAAAGTAACGTCACGGTAATATTATAATACAGTAGTGTAACTCGGCCGCATGATAGAAATAAATGCCTACAGCCGCGCGGTACGTAAACATGCGTTAGGCCTGCCTTTCTCCAGCATTTGCCTACTTTCTGTTTCTATTTAGTTTTGTGATTGTGAATATCCTTTTTATATCAATAAATGAAATACTTTGTATATTGAATAGAAAGTGTTCAATAAAAATGCGTGTTGTTTTTTGATTGGTAGATTTCATTAAAAAACATGTTATTTGTTTGTAAAACAAATCGGGCTTATAAATTTGCGACCGAAAAATATTTGTGCCTCGACTGAGTCGTACGAAATGCTTTATTGTTAAATTTTAAAGTATAATAAATCCGCATTCTTATATAAAGCTTAATTAAAAATGCGTTATTGACAAATTTATACAACCAAAAACAGCACAATATGTCCTACTCGTCATATTAACTGATTTTTAGAGAAAAAATCGCGCGGTTATTGTTAAAAAAACAACACCGTCCGTTCGACACTGCGGTACAGCCGTGACTGTCTACTCCCCGAGCGCACCCCGAGATCGAGCGCGTAGGTATAGCTCGCGTTTCGTCCGTTTGTATGAAGTTGGAGTACTGTATTATAATATTACCGTGGTAACGTCGAGATAACGTTACCACAGAGTTATTGCACTATTATATTGCGTATTTACTAGTTATTAACTGCAAAAATGGACTTTTAGTATTTTTAAATAATTAATTTACGTGGAGACGATCTTTACCGTGGCACTAGCGCGAGCGCCATCTCTCTATTTAATATATAATACTGCTTAATTATAATATATCTAATTATAATAAAGCAGTATTTACTCAACAGCCGTGTCGTTATCATTTCAACGCCATCCTTACAGAGCTACCCTTGCATCGGACTAATAAATTCTACTTTTGTAAATGTGGGACTAATGCACGTGATACTCTTGGTCGAGGCAACTCCTCGATAGTGATGTCGCTGTGTTGGTCTCATTTTAATTGTATCGCGTAAAAGTTGGTTCAGCGCGTCGTACCCTTGGTCGAGGCGACTCCTCGATAGGGTTACAGGCCCGATGGATCAACAGTGCTTTTATTTACTATATAAGGTTGCGCTGCAGGATTATTGGATACATTTAAATAGAAAACATAGGTACTACGTTCCACTCACTGTACTTATCGAACAGCCATGTAGGTGTGCTGTTTGATAAAAGTTTATCATAGTTCTCAACAGCCATGTAGGTGTGCTGTTTGATTAAAGTTTATCATAGTTCTCAACAGCCATGTAGGTGTGCTGTTTGATAAGAGTTTATTATAGTTGTCAACAGCCATGTAGGTGTGCTGTTTGATAAAAGTTTATCATAGTTCTCAACAGCCATGTAGGTGTGCTGTTTGATTAAAGTTTATCATAGTTCTCAACAGCCATGTAGGTGTGCTGTTTGATAAGAGTTTATTATAGTTGTCAACAGCCATGTAGGTGTGCTGTTTGATAAAAGTTTATCATAGTTCTCAACAGCCATGTAGGTGTGCTGTTTGATAAAAGTTTATCATAGTTTTTAACAGCTGTGTAGGTGAGCTGTTTGTTAAGAGTTTATCATAAATCTCAACAGCCATGTAGGTGTGCTGTTTGATAAAAGTTTATCATAGTTTCCAACAGCCATGTAGGTGTGCTTAGTGTGTGTGTAGTTTTAAGGCACATGCGAATATTTTTACCATGCATATAATTACGAGTCACTTAAGTGAGCTAGATAGGATGTCTGATTATAATGGTACTATAGTTATTCATCATATGGTGCTAATAAATACGTATTATGGTCATTTTATTAAAGAAAATTCGAGCCACACACCCAAGCGACATCGACGACGTAGACGACGGTCTACATCCACTGAATCCGACGAGCCTACGGTGCCTATGAAGTAATCAAAGTCAAGGAGAGAGTTTTCAGAATCAGAATCAGAATCAGACTTTTATTTGTGAAGCATAGGTACAATATAAAGGTATTACAAATAAGTAGAGCGCTATGCTTTGTCAGAAGACATACAAATATTAAAATAAAAAATTATAACATACAATCATTAAAATTATTACATACAATCACTAAAATTATTACATAAATACAATGAAAAAAAAAATTATTACACACAATGACAATGAATTAATGAATGACAATGAAATTATTATTATTAAAGCTTATCCTTAAGGAATTCGTCCAGGGTATAATAGCACTTTTTAAGTAGTAGCTGTTGTAGGGCAGTTTTAAATTTTGGTGCTGGCATATTTTTAAATACATCTGGTATTTTATTATACACTTGGGGAGCAAGACCAAAAAAGCTTTTTTTATATAATGCTGTTTTACATTGTGTATGGCATAAAGTATATTGATATTGAGAGCGTATGGGCGTTTTCTTTACATCAGTCATTTTTTGGAACAAATGGGGATTGTTTTTTACGAAAATTGCAGTTTCTAAAATGTATAGAGCCGGAAGAGGTAGAATGTTAGATTTTTTAAAGTAAGGAACACAGCTGTCAGTTTTCTTTAACCCATACATCGCCCGTATACATCTCTTTTGCATCTTAAATACGAATTCTCTATTTGTTGACTGTCCCCAAAAAATTACACCATACCTTAATACTGAGGATACCAATCCATGGTACGCCGTTAAGAGTGTTTCAATATTTACTTTTTTCGACAGTTGAAATAGAAGGTATGCTGCCTTGCTTAATCGTTTGCATAACTCTTCCAAATGCGGTTTCCAAGTTAACTTGTTGTCTATAGTAACACCCAAGAATTTTGCTATGCTGGCTTCTTCTACTTTAAAATTGTTGTAGGTGACATTAACTGGAGTATTTTGAATCCGTTGATGGAAGTGCATTATTTTAGTTTTATTTAGATTTATAACCAGATTATTATCATTGAGCCAATTAATTATTTTAGAGAGAGTATTATTTATGTCAAGTTGGTAGTTGTTGGGATTATCGCAGTTTATTATAGCAGTGCTGTCATCAGCAAAAAGTACCATTTTATGACTCGTTATTTTAGGTAAATCATTGATATATACTAGGAATAGTAGGGGCCTGTTGCCGCTGTTTCAGCGGAGGACCTGTTGAAGATATTGTCTTCACTACCAAGCACTTCAAGTAAGAATACTCATACGACTAATGTTGTACCGGAATTCGATCCAAACAATAAATCCCAGGACGTCGAGCGGTGGTTGAAAAAGTTAACGAATGTTCTGTAATTTATGGCTGGGATGGCAAACAAACTATCCACTATGCTTTTCAAAAACTAGGTGGTCTTGTTAAACGTTGGTACGAGCCTCTTCCATCACTCGATTTTACCTGGGAGGAGTGGCAAACTAAGTTTAGAAAAGCGTTTCCAAATGATGTAAATTTTGGTAAATTACTGGAAGAAATGCTACACCGAAAATCTCGCACAGATGAAGCTCTCAGAGATTACTTCTATGATAAGTTGTCACTACTTAGCAGGTGCGAGATTGTCGGTCGCAAAGCAGTTGATTGTATTATTAGCGTAGTAACGACACGCTTCACCTACCGAGCGGCGGTCCCTATAAAAGCAGAGCGCAGCCAGTGATCGCCCCTACTTCGTCTTCAGCATTCGTCGTGTTAACATCGTTCTTGTAATATTACTGTATAAATTCGTTATTTTAAATCTTAAGTATTAAGTCTAAAATTGTGTTTAATTTTGTTTAAAATTTATTAATTAATTAAAGTTAGGTTGTTCTGATTTGATTTTTTTTAAATAAAATAACTAGGAACCGCTAATATCAGAAGTGGGATAGGCTCCATAGCCTATCTTATCTATCTGTTTTGTGCGAACAGTTTTTTTTTAATCATGTCCGAAAGTGCTACCACTCGTAATAGAGGTAGAAATAGGCGTGATCAAAATGCAATCGACCTCCAAGAAACCCTTGGAGCTATTCTGGCGCGCCTTACCGCGCTAGAAAATACCAGTCTACCCGCAACTAGCACCGCGCCGGCGACTACGACTCCGGATGCACGTGCCGTTGTGGCGCATGGGCAGATCATCGCGAATTCGCCGCAGCCACAACCAGCAGCGCCTGAGTCGAACGCCAGCGTCGTTGGGGAATCGCTCGCAAGTACTTCGACGTCACTGGAAGCTGCGGATCGCCTTATCGGAGCATTGAGTGCGTTAACCAAGGTCAGATCCAACCATTACTATATTTCAAATTTTGATCCCAGTATACACGATATCGATTCTTGGTGTGAAGAGGTTGAAAGGGGGCGTGAAATAAATAGATGGGATGACAACGAGTGTTTATCTCGGATTGCTAATTGCTTGAAGGGAGATGCTCGTAGTTGGTTAAATGACTGGGTTACAAACGACCGCACGTGGTCCAATTTTAAGATCGAATTTAAACCACTTTGCTCTCGAAGAATCGATGTCGCAAATATATTGTTTGATGTCATGAGTACTAATTCCGATAGATATTCCACGTATGCAGAATATGCTAGACGTTCCGTACTGAGACTAAATATTGTTAAAGGGTTAAGCAATGATTTAACAGTTGCGATTGTCATACGTGGGGTAACTGATGCACAAATACGTGCCGCCGCGACTAACGCTCATTTAACTACCAAAGATCTTGTTGGATTCTTTTCAATTTATACTAAACCAAATGCCAACCCATCGGCACCCCCTGTCAAATCTTTTCAAAGTAAACAGTTTGATCGAAACTCTCGAAAGCGTCCACTTAATGATAAAAATCGCGAAATAAAGTGTTTTTCTTGCGGTAGGGTAGGTCATACACAGCGCTTGTGCCAATGATATTATATATAAAAAAGAGGTAGATATCGCACTGGCGCGCAAAAGTTGTTGAGAACAAATTCAGACAATTGTCGTGATTTGTTTTAGTCGGTTAATAGCAGCGAGCGAAACGAAGCGTGTCTGTGTCGTGCCTATAACTACCTAAAATGCCAAGTTGTGTGTTACGAAAGTGTAAAAAACTATGGTTCCAAAATAAATAAGAGTGTAGGAGTTTCATACCATTCGTAAGTATATTAAAATAATGTCATATTAATATTTTTTCACGATTTTATTTCTCATTTACAAAATACATTTCGAATTATTAATATGATGGTTCGAAAAGGACAGTGAATATGATGACAACTGCAGCGCGACAAGGACAAATAGCCATGCGTCATAGATTAATCAACTAGAAGCGAAGTCGTAGGCAGAATACACAGCGTTCGTTGACCGCTTGAGTTTGTTTAGTAATAGTGGGCTATTCAATATTATTTTATTACTCGATTAGAATGTATGTACCTAGATAAAACATTTTTTTTTATAATGTTTTTGTTATTTCCAGATTTTCTAGTGATGATGTTATAAAACATAAATGGGTCGGCATAGTTCAGGCGGAAAGAAGTGAACATAACTGGATGCCTACAAAAAGTAGTACAATTTGTTCTGAACATTTTAAAAATGAAGATAAATATACTACTTCCAAAGGCTACATGCGTCTGAAAAAAACTTCAGTGCCTGTGATAGCCCCGGTAAAATTAAATTTTATAAATATTACGATAGTTCATTATTTTCACAACAAAAAAAAATGGTCGTAACTTATGTAATGATGTGACCCGTGCATTCAATCTTGGTCAATTAATTACAAATATAATTTATATTTACCGTATCAATTAAGAGAATTTATTCTATTTTAGGACAATAATAATAATATTCCTTTATTTCAGGCAACTAGGGCCCATAGAAAATACAATACATAAATAATAACAAAACAATACCTATAAACTAATACATACAATTATTAACATCAGGCACCAAAGGCCCATATTAAAATACAATAATACTATAACAAAATATAAAATACTATACATAAACAATTAAACTATATAAACTTAAAAACTAAAATTATACACGATTATTTTTATTTTTGCAACGTCGGCGTCGTGTATTGCGCGGTGTCGGGTATCCAGCCACGAAATCGTCGGCAAATAACGAACGAAAATAAATTTTCAGGACAATGATGATGTTCCACAATTTCGCTCACCTACCAGTCCTGACCATGTTGTTATATCCGACCTGGATTCAGTGTTCGACACCCCCAGAAAAGCAAAGCTTAAGACGCGAGTTCGTAAATTAGTTGTTGAAAAAGAAATGTTACAGAAAAAAAATAATGTTCTTAAAATCCAAAACAGCAGATTAAAAAAAAAAATGACAAGCATGAAGAACATTGTAAAGGATTTGAAAAAAAAGAATTATCTCACGGAAACCGTAAATTATTACTTACATCATATAATACAAATAATTTGAAACTTAAATTTGTAGGGAACCCTCGGTGTGCGAGTCCGACTCGCACTTGGCCGACTTTTTTTTTTATTGTATCTTAGTCTAAGTTTGTAAATAAATAAATAACAATTCTGTTTTTTGTTTTATTTAAAACATCATTACCAATTTAATGTACCTATGCTTATATTCAATGTCTCATCTGTGGCAAATCCGCATACTCTATGATTCACTACTGTACTTCAAGCGCAACACACTACAGATAGCTATCTCTTTCTGTACCATACGTTCCCTATTATCTATCGCAGTCGTAGTTGAAAATGACTATACACCTACATGTAAGTAGATTCGTAATAACAACGCAACAATTTCTGGACACCGCTCAGTATGAACGTAACGTATCTTCCCTTTATAATATCATTGGCTTGTGCCCTAAACAATCGAAAACCGATAATCCGATCGAAAAGAAATCAAATGAGCCGTGCTCATTTTGTAAAAAGTCAGGCCATGACGCCTCTGTATGTTTTAGTAAAATAAGATCTGAAATGCGTAATAAAAACCACATTAATTTTTGTTACGAGTTGAAAGGCACGTCAACCGACAGCGATATCACAACGGCCGTAATACAGGGTATACCTACCGACGTATTGATAGATAGCGGATCGCGCGTTTCACTCATTTCGGAATCGGTGCCTAAATATTTTAAGTGCACCCGACTACCCACATATCAGGTATTACGTGGCATAGGCGATCAAAACATTGAGTGTAATAGCCGCATAACGTTAATTATAGAATTTAGTGATATCTCATCAGAGGTAGATCTTTTTGTTGTTCCCCCGAAATGTCTAAACGTGCCGGTACTAATAGGAACAGATGTTTTGAATCGTGACGGGGTGATGTACATTCGTGCAAACAATGAGCAACGTATTACTCGAGTTCCTAGTTTAGCTGGTCATAGTGTATTGCTCATCAACTCAAATGATCAGTTTATAGTTAACACGCCGCTTGAGGGTAGCGATCGTGAAAAATTAATGTCAGTCGTGAATCAATTTAAGGGATTCTTTATTGTTGGGACCGCTTTAACAACAGTTACAACTGGTAATATGCGGATTGAGTTGACGAGTGAGACACCGATTTGTTATAGGCCGTACAGACTTTCAATCGACGAAAAGCTAAAGGTAGGTACGTGATATCGTTAAAGATTTGCTAGACAAAAAGATAATCCGTGAGTCCAACTCCCCATACGCAAGTCCGATTATTCTAGTCAAGAAAAAAGACGGAAAGGATCGTATGTGCGTAGATTTCCGCGCGTTAAACGCGGTTACTGTGAAAGATCGCTATCCATTGCCCTTAATAGAAGATCATATTGATCCCCGGAAGGTCACTACGAATTTTTGAAAATGCCTTTTGGACTCGCGAACGCGCCGGTCGTGTATCAACGCATTATCACAAATACGCTTAAAACACTAATAGAGTCTGGTAAAGTTCTTACATTTATTGATGATGTGTTAATACTAGCCTCCTCTATTGATGAAGCGATTGAGAACGTACGCGAGGTATTAAAAATTCTTACGTCAGCGGGTTTTTCTATTAACTTGACAAAAAGTACGTTTGTGGCTACAAAGGTTGAGTACCTAGGTCGCACTATATCTGAAGGTCAGGTTAGACCGAGCGAACAAAAAATTAAGGTTTTAATTAACTCCTCTGTGCCCACTAATGTAAAACAAGTTCGACAGCTACTCGGTTTGGCGGGGTATTTTCGTCGTTATATACCCGATTATGCATCTAAGACAGTTCCGATTGCTAGTTTAACTCGGGGTAACGTTAAATTTCAGTGGGGCGAAGAGCAAGAAAATTCACGTAAATACCTAATTCAGTGTCTTACAAACGAGCCCGTGCTTGCTGTATTTAATCCGTTGTTGCCCACCGAATTGCATACGGACGCGAGTTCCATCGGTTACGGCGCAGTTCTTATTCAAGTGCATGAGAATGGTAAACGGCGGGTAGTAGCGTATTTTAGTAAAACTACACAAGGAGCCGAGCCGCGATATCATTCTTATGAACTTGAGACGCTTGCTATTGTTAAAGCCTTACAACACTTTCGCCACTATTTGTTGGGTATTTCGTTTAAAATCGTGACTGACTGTAACGCGCTTAAACTGACGGAACGTAAGAAAGACCTTTTACCGCGTGTCGCGCGTTGGTGGATATACACGCAGGATTTCAACTTCACTATAGAATATAGAAAGGGTGTTATGATGCAACACGCCGATTACCTAAGTCGAAATCCTGTTGATGTACTCCAAATAACTAGGCCGAAAAACTGGGCACAGATTGCCCAATCAGCGGATGAGGAAACTCGTACGTTAATTGAGAAAGTCAATAATAATGAGTTAGACTCTTTCCGGTATGTTGTTCGTAACGATTTGCTGTACTATAAATACACCCCTACGGGCCAGGAGTCAAGGTTATTATGTTTCATTCCTAAAGGGCACCGATTAAGTCTCCTAGGGGTTTTTCATGATCAGCATGATCATATATGTGCAGATAAGACCATTGACCTTATTCTGCGTCATTTTTGGTTCCCGGGGCTTTACGCCTTTGTAAGGAAATATGTAGGTCATTGTTTGATTTGCCTTTCATCTAAGAAAGTTCCTAGGGCTCCCCATTACCCGATTTCGTCATGGCATAAGCCAGATACTCCATTTAATACGGTTCACATGGACGTATTAGGCCCGCTTCCTATCTCAAATGATAAAAAGTATGTACTGCTTATGGTAGATGCTTACTCTAAGTATTGTTTATTTTATGCTATAAAAAAAACAAGATTCTAATGAATTAAAACAAATGTTTTCAAATGCCGTTTCTTTATTCGGCGCTCCCAAACTCATTGTGTGCGATAGAGGACGAATGTTTGAGAGCGCAAGTTTTCAGGACCAGGTTACTGATATAGGTAGCGAAATTCATTTTGTAACACCCGAAATGCACAGCGAGAACGGTCAGGTCGAGCGCTATTGTCGCACTCTGCTCAATATGTTACGCATAGAGGCGTCTAAACCAGAGAGTAAATGGTCCGACTCCTTATGGAGAATGCAACTTGTTATTAACTGCACTAAACACAAGACCACTCAGGTCTCACCTTTACAATTGCTTATTGGTGTCGAAGCAGTGACGCCAATCATAAGATCTCTTATTCGCGATGTTGCCATTGATGACGTGCGACCGAATCGCGAGGCGATACGAGAGTTACAAAGGCAGCGCGCTAGCACACTGCTTGACCAAAATAGACGTAAACAAGACGAATACGTTAATAAGAATCGTAAGGTCAAACGTTCATTTAATCTTGACGACAACGTGTTTGTAATTTATTTATTTATTTATTTACATTGCACATGGTTGCCTGGCGAGGAGAGTGGACCCCCGAGTCGTGCGCCACATTTTTCGATTGTAAGAAAATTTGTCTTATTTACTTTACTGTCTAAATTATGCATAGTGTGTAGATAATGTAATCTAATGTGTTTGATTACATGAACTGAAAGAGTCATGGGTACATGCATAGTGGGGATAAGGGCATTGAGATACGTCTCTGCCAAGACATGCTAACTGGGTGCCACTGTCTGTTTATAACGGCATTGAGCGATAGCTCTGCCGAGACATGCTAACTGGGTGCCACTGTCTCAGTTTATTTGAAAGATGTGTTGTATTTAATTATAACATACATGTTTTTAGATTGAATAATAAGAATATTACTAATAAGTGTCATTCTCTCATTCCTAGCTGAAGAGAATGGTCTCGCAGTTCCATCTACCAGTACAACCAGCTGCGAAGACCAGGGTCCCTCAATTATTGATGCAGCCAGTGAAGGCGTGAGCCCTTCGCGTCACCAGAGTCCACTTACCGAAGATCGTGACTGCAGCGAACAAGAACCATCATCTGGACAATGTGGTTGAGGGCAACCACACGTCAGGAGAGGCCGTATTAGCGTAATAACGACACGCTTCACCTACCGAGCGGCGGTCCCTATAAAAGCAGAGCGCAGCCAGTGATCGCCCCTACTTCGTCTTCAGCATTCGTCGTGTTAACATCGTTCTTGTAATATTACTGTATAAATTCGTTATTTTAAATCTTAAGTATTAAGTCTAAAATTGTGTTTAATTTTGTTTAAAATTTATTAATTAATTAAAGTTAGGTTGTTCTGATTTGTTTTTTTTTTTTAATAAAATAACTAGGAACCGCTAATAGTATTATATACGGAATAACTAACAATTCGATTAGAAATGGTGCGCAGGTCCTTAAGTGTGAGGAACCCGAAGATTTACTAAATTACTTAGCGTTACAGCAGCAAACGCAACTTAAAGTTTAGTAGTAAAATCGCCATGAGTCAACAACTTGTGGCAAATGAACTGCTGGCGTTTCTGCAGCAGAAGCTGGACGTAATGGACGAGGTGTCTGCGATCCAGATCTGTGCAACAAACTTCAGCGAGGACGACGTAGCCGCTGCCAAGCTGCTCCTGTACCGATCGCTCAATAAGAGTGACCAGATGGTGTCCCGCCGGCGTGACGGGACTAAGAAGAGTATCCAAGACATAATCACGCTGCTGAAGGAGACGGATCCGGATGACGTGCCGACATTCGTGGCGAAGGACCTTAACAAGCTCCCGCCCGTCACGTTTGATCATGTTGACGTCACAAGCCTGCTGAAGGACATCGTCATTCTGAAGGCAAGTTTAGCGGATGTGCTGAAGAAGTTAGATGCATCCCAAAACACCGTCGCCGATTTGCGAAACGAAGTCGTAGAGTTGCGCAAAATCGTGTCGAAAACTGGGTCACCACCAAGTGCATCTAACGTCAACATGCGTCGCGGTGCATGCCTCGATATTTCGGGGTCAAGTTTCGCGTCCGCCGTGTTGAAATCGCCGTCGCCGACAAATGCTGAGTGCGCAGAAAACACTCCTTGCGCGCCCCGCGATCCCGCTGCCGCACGCGCCGCTCGTGTCACTGACCCGCTGCACGTGCCTGCAACTCAAGCGAAATCGCATCGACGGGATTTCGCAAGCGTAGTAGCAAGACCACCTGCTGCTCCCGCTAGGAAGTCTGTGCCTGAAGTGGCTCCGAAGAGTACAGTCGATGATGGTTTCGTCATGGTCCAGAGGAGGAAGCGTCGTCATCGGTCAGTCAAGAACCGCTGCGGCACGGCCCCTGTGGAGCCTAGTGTGAAGATACGTGCAGCGAAACCGAATACTCCGGTGTACATCTCTCGCCTACACTACACCACCAAGGCGGAGGACATCGCTGAGTACGTGCGCCAAAAGATTAAATACACGCCGAGAGTGCAGCTACTGGAGTCGCGCCGCAATGTTAATTTCAATGCGTTTGTGGTGCGAGTACCCTCATGTTACCTGCACCTGGTGATGGTAGAAGACTTTTGGCCGGCTGGCGTGGTGTTCCGTCGCTTCCGCGGACAGATACCACATGAACGTACATAAGGAAGTTTTTACTAACATAGGTTTAAGTCTATATACTAACACAAATTGTATTTATAAAATATGTATGTTAGTTTATAAGGTATATATCTATGGGCCTTAGTCGCCTGAAAATAAAGGTTATTATTATTATTATTATTATTATTAAAGAAACTGTACGGGGTCCTATCACGTCCAGTTCCTTAAAGAGGCGAGATTTTCGTACAAATAATTACAGTCAGAATAGGGGTTCACCGTCAAATAGGCAGACTGATCTTGTTTGTTTTAACTGTAATGAACGAGGACATATGTATACTACTTGTAACAAACCATTGATAAGATGTCGCAATCCTCCAAAAGGAGACAGCCCAACCCCGATTTTTAACACTTTAAATATAAGTACAGACAACTGGATACTCACTCTGCAGATGGCAGACCCGGAACCTAAACGCATTTTCAACATCCTGAAACCAGATGTCACTGACGAAGTAGTAGAAATAAAAAAGAACTGCGCCATCAGAAACCATTCGTTATATAGGAAGATTGGGGAGGAATTTCGTTTAGTAATTCCAAAAGATGCCAGGTGGCAAGTTTGCAAAGCCAATCATGACGATGTTAGTCATTTTGGACTTGCTAAGACATTAGAGCGAATTCAGAGCCGGTATTGGTTCCCCAAATTAAAACGATTTGTTAAGAAATACGTTGCAGCTTGCGCATATAATAAAGACAGTGCAGCTCGGATACGCACTGGACTGTTACATCCTATACATAAAGTAGAAAAACCCTTCCACACCCTTCATGTAGATCACTTAGGACCATTCGAACGGAGTAAATCTCGTAATAGCTACATTTTGACGATAGTGGACGGTTTTACGAAATACCTTTTTGCCAGGCCAGTCAGGGATACAAAAACAAAAAGCGCTATTAAAGTTTTAGATAGTCTATTTTGTGACTTCGGTGTTCCTTCTAGAATAATTATCTTGACTACTTTCATGAACAAACTATGGCAGGATCCACTTAACTTTGTTTTAAAAAATCCCTTCATGTTTCATCAGATTACCTGGCTACTTAGCTGTTGTTACTATTTATCAGAAGTCTTATGTATTTATATATTTATATATATATTTATTTTATGTTGTATATTTGTATGTATTTTTTTTTTGGTATTAAGTATACATAATTTATTTACACTTTTTTTTTCTCAATTTTGTGCTCTTGCATCTACCACGATTTGTTTTCTGCATCACCCTAAGGTTGACTGGCAGAGAATGCCTTCTGGCATTAAGTCCGCCTTTGTGCAACAGTGTGCAAAAAGTATTTAATAAATTAAATAAATAAATAAATAATTTCGGATCTTGGAACGGCATTCACCTCGACTCAGTTTAAGAATTTTTGTACTGGTAAAGGTGTCAAACACGTACTTAACGCAGTTTCTTGCCCCAGGGCAAATGGACAAGCAGAAAGGTTTAATCAAACTATCCTAGCAGCTTTGTCTACGCAAAATTTTAACAAAGACGAACGCATTTGGGACGAGCAACTGGGTAAAGTACAGTGGGGTATAAATAACACGATTAACGCTACTACTAAGAAAAGTGCGTCAGAACTGTTATTCGGGATAAAACTAAGTAATCCAATTGACAATATTTTAACAATCGAGAATCATGAACCAAGTATGCAACACATGCCAATTATCACCACTGACGATCATGAAGACGATCTTTCGAGTAATGAAGTAGGAGAGGACTCCCTTGATGTTACTGCTAACAATAGTAACAGTGATATTGATAAATCCGTGACCCACCTCCCAAATTCATCCACAGTTAATAGCCCAAGTAATGAGACCCCTTACCCATCTTCTGTAATCTCAGCGGATGGAGATGGAGCTACGCGTAACTCGTCAGCTCACTCCAATTTCTCTGCAGAAATTGATAGAATTAGAAAAGAAGCCTCAATCAACATTACAAACAGCCAGAATCGGCAGAAGAAAGCTTATGATAATAATAGGTCACCAGCGCATTCATATTCCGTAGGAGACTTGGTAAAGATAACTAAGACTAACTTCAAAAATGATGGCAAAAGCAAAAAACTTTTACCTAAATTTATAGGCCCGTTTAAAATTAAGAATTGCTTAGGAAACGACCGCTATGAAATTAATCACAAATGTTTTAAGGAAAAGATATACGAAACCGTTGTAGCTGCGGACAGAATGAGACCCTGGATAAATATCCAGGCCCTGGAAATTAGTAATTCCTCTAGTCCTAACTCTTCTGCCGTTACATCAGACTCTAACGCTAGTTCAGATTCCGAGTAGTATACACTAGTCCTAGTTATGCGTCATATGATTTACTGGATCATAAAATAATATGTAAATAATGTCGATGTTCGTCATGTGTTCAATTTAATAGGTTCCTTATACATAATTCTACTACATATAATAAGGTAACAAGATGTTGTCAAATCATTTTGTGTCTTTGTGATAACTGATTATAATCACGATTGTGTTTAATTTTATAATATAGTAAATAAACCAAATAAACTATTATTTAAATATGATTTCGAAAGCAATGAATATTTTGGATTAGATACGATAAATCGTACTTCAACGCGCACACGTAAAACGAATATGTCAATATCGTGGATTCTGATGAACTTCCACATGCATATTATACTCAATTGTTAACTATTTCTAACGAATTGTTTAAAGATTTAATTAACCTATGTGATACGAATGCTATACCCCCACATTACCAAACATTCTGTAGAAATTTGTTACCAGCAACTACGTCTACAAATTTGGAGGTATTTGATTCATCTGAAGAATAACTTTTTAGTTCTTTTAATATTAATAATAATATCGGGGGGCACGGCAGTGCCCCCGCCAAGTCGAGCGCGAAGCAAACACTGCCGTACCATCCTTTACTGGAATCATTTCGCCGCATTTTCAGGCCTCTATTTGAGAACCTCTGGATAAGACCAAAACGCAGAAATTTTCGTCATCCAGTAAGCTGTAATCATATACTTAAAATCCAAAATTTCAAGTCTGTAGGTCATTTAGTTCCGAAGCTAAGCGAAAGCAAAGTTTCGCATTTACGACACTCACTCATGATCATCAAAATAGAACTAGTACTTCCCATATACTCAGAGAGCTGAAATTTGGTACAGAGTTAAGGTTTAATGGCCACATAAAGGGAAAACTATAAAAACTAGGATAATCGAAGATCTGGAGTACCTGGTGACCCTGACTAGAAAACAAAAATTTTTAGAAGTTTTTGCTAATTTTTTTACATGACCTCATGGCTTTTGAGTAGAGCAACAATTTCTTTCCCGAAAACAATCTCATCTGAGCTACCATTTTGGAAATATAAATTGTTTTATATAAAATAAAAAACCGGTAGAAGGCTCATATCTCGGAAACGGTGCGTCGTAGGGCCATGCTTCTCAGACCCTAAATGGTTGCTACAGACAAGGTCAACCCGATACTGCAAAAAAATCGGAAAGATTCCGAAAAAAAAAAAAACTTCGAAAATTTGACTGTCCTTGCTCCATAGCGTTTAAGGCTACAATTAAGGCTACACTCCAACCCAATCACAAATCAATATACCATAAATTATTCCTTGTCAAAGTAATACTATAGATGATGCCACAGATATAACATAATCAACATGTTTTTTTTACGCCATAATTCACTCTTGGTCTGCAATGGGCATCAAACTTAACTATGGAAATATAGTAAACACAAACTAATCATTGTTTATGCATAGGTTGAGTTGTGTGAAAAATGCACGACAAAAATATAAACAATCAAAAATATTCTTATGTCGTACAAAGCAACAAAATTTAACTAAAAAAGATTAGTTACTAAAACTCAAAAAGGGTATCTCGCCTAAAATTTGAACTTGCAGCAAGAATATTAATTCCGAATCATACTACCACTAAGCTGTTTACTACTACGGCTATTATTTCAAAAAGTTCATCATATGGCTACCTTTTACTGTCATGGTTACCCCTTGCTTATACGTCAATAATGCCAATTAACGTGTGCAGATGTTTAAAATGATTTTGGTGAGTAAATAGACAACTACATGAAACGAGCGCGCTTTGACACTCACACACTGTCAACTTACGCACACATTTACAAACCTTGCGATAGAGCGACAGCACTACTTTCAAGTTTACAAGAAGTTTTTTTCGTTGTTTCTGAATTCCATAACACAAGTGCTTTAGCAACTAACTTTGGGTTCAGAGCAATGTATGTGATGTTGTCCGCATTTATTTATTTATTTACAAGAAGAAATAATCGAACGATTAACTTTATTCTACTCGAACATAACACAAATTAAATAAACAAATTACACTAAAATATTAATTTCGCTCAAAATTTGGGCAAAATATAATGCATTGGACTAAGAGTGGCAGTAATACCCGCACACGTCGCTAGATTAGCAAGTTGTTATTATAACAATTCGAAGATTTGAATAGGTTAGGAATTTTATGATTAGTGGCGGATTATACAGCGTGGCGCTACAATGGTGACATTAATTTAACACACATATACGTTTTCACATTTTCGTTCCATGAAGAAATTATGTTTCAATTAAACGTCATTATTTGCGGATTTATTTAAAGTTTTATAAAATAGCATTTTGGAGCAACCTGTACGTAAAAACTGTCGCGCAGCGGTCATCTGCCGAGGTCACGGATCATAACATCGCATCAATGAAATTAAAATGAATAAGCAATACTTTAAAGGAAAGAGATATCCCTTTGTCGGCGAGCGGGCGGCGCAGGCGACGCGCCCTCCCCACCCCGTCGCGTCGCAGCGAAATCAAATTCTTTTTTACACGACTGCCCAAAAAGGAGTGTTATGTTTTCAGGGTTCATGTATGTATGTAAGTATGTATGTATGTAAGTATGTATGTATGTATGTTTGTGAGTTTCTTTATTCCACCATAACTTCTAAAAGGCTTGACCGATTTCAATGTTTGTGGTATCATTAGAAGCTTTGAGTTATCCCGAGTGACATAGGCTATGTGGACATTAAAAAATGGTCAAGTGTGAGTCGAAATCGCCTGCAAAGGGTTCCGAACGATATTTTTTTTTGTGTTGTGTCATGTTTTTTTTGTTGTTCACTAAAAGGTATTAAATAAAAAACTATAATTAAAAAAAATAAAAAACACGCCTGCCATGTCAAAAAAAATTAAAAACAAGTCAAATATTTGCAGTCGGGGGACCTGTAATGAATTGTTCCAAGTAACCGACCCCGACTGCAAATATTTGACTTGTTTTTAATTTTTTTTGACATGGCAGGCGTGTTTTTTAATTTTTTTAATTATAGTTTTTTATTTGCATTTCTAGTGCTAGCCTAACTCGTGCCCTTGACACACTTCTTCATAGTAGTGCGCATAATTACGTCGACTAATTTTGTAAATGTTTCCGCGAAAAAGACGCTTACCTATTGTTTTATTTATTTATTTTAGTGTAATGAGTAATAAGATTATGGTACTGCGATAAAGACGCTTTGTTTTGTTTTGTTTTTCTTATTTAGTAGGTACGTTGACATCTCTTGCGATACGGACGCTTTTATTTGTGTTATTAGTGCTTGTGTAAACTTGTGATCGTGATGGCAAATACACATCCAAACTACACAGCAGCTGAATATGCGGACATGATCCTAATTTACGGAGAATGTCGTCAAAATGCCGCTCTTGCGATAAGGACATATCGCGAGAGATATGGCGGTTCAAGACAGTGCCCTACTAATCCTCGCACTATTGTAGGAGCTCTTCAGCGCATCCGCGAAAACCGGCCAGTGGATCCTAGGTCTCAACGCCCTGATCGACCACCTACACGACAAAACCCAATCCAGTTAACTGAAAATGTGCTGCAATATTTCCAAAACCAACCCAAAACTAGCCTCCGCCAGAGCGCTAGGCATTTTCAAGTACATCACAGAACCGTCCATAGGATATTAAAGCGCGAAAAGTGGCACCCATTCAAGTTTAGAAAAGTACACACTCTGCTATCGCGTGATAAAATTGATCGAGTGAATTATTGTCAGTGGTTACAGAGTAAAATTGAAGAGGACAGTGACTTTCTTTCCCAAATTTGTTGGACTGATGAAAGCACGTTCACCAGAAACGGCATGTGGAACCAGCACAACCTACACCATTGGGCACCCAAAAATCAAAATCCGCGCGTGTGGCGGGAGTCAGCCCATCAGTACAGATTTTCTGTAAATGTTTGGGCAGCTATTCACGGTGACAACATCATCGGACCCGTATTCATTGATGGGGCTTTGAACGGAGAAAGGTTTCTTAATCTACTAAATGATACGGTGTCAGACAGAATACACAAATAACCTTAACGTCCATCAATACCAACGAATGTGGTACCAATTAGATGGCGCGCAGCACACTCTGTAACAACAGCCAGGCAGTGGTTAAATGACACGTTTGGTGCACATTGATTGGTAGATTTGGACCTCGTAGGTGGCCAGCAAGATCGCCTGACCTCACCCCACTCGACTTTTTTTTCTGGGGATGCATCAAAGACGATGTGTACGCGGAGAACGTGGATTCGGTTGAACAATTACGCCATCGAATAATAAATGCGTTTGAGAAATTGAGGGCAATGGCTTTAACTGACAATTTATTTTCAAATGTGCGGGAAAACATGAAACGCCGTTTAGCTCTTTGCATCCACCAACGCGGTGGTCTCATTGAAAATAAGAAAATTTAATAATTAAGACAAATAACTAACTAATAAAAGCAGTGATTAGTGATGACAGTTATAACTATTAGTAACAAGAGAGGGTGATATGATAAGTGTTTGACTGAGCAACTCCGCTGTAGGTATCACTTGCACCGCCCGCCGCTGCTCGGTTTCTTTGATTATACGCCGCGCGCCGTCAAAGAATCGGACCGATCACGAGTAGGTACAAAACGTGTTGCTCGGTTGCCAGCGCGTGAAGCGACGCGTTGCCGCTCCGAGTTAACGTAAGCCAGCTAGGTAAGTACTCGTAATATCATGAATGATTTTTTGCAAGGGTGATCCCAATTTTAGTTACATTTTTATCATTTAGTTTGTTTGAAAAAAATTTTTTTTTCAATATACGAGTTATTTTAACCTATTAAAATTATTATGATTAAAGGGCACTAGCCCTACACGTGTGTTAAATTAATGTCACCATTGTAGCGCCACGCTGTATAAAGAAATAAAATAAAAAAGAAAGAAAATAATAAAGAAAGATTTGTAATAATAAAAAAACTACTTCTAAAAAGAAAAGAATCTGTGTCAAATAAGAAAATCTAATAAAATATATCAATAGCCCACGTTTCTACAAAAAGAAGTGAAATTCCACCAAAAACATTCTGTAAAAAACTAGCCAAGTCTCGATGGAGCTGCTTGTTTATCTCTAACTAGCGGTCGCCCGCGGCTCCGCCCGCGTGGACCATTGGATTTATTTTGGATTTTTCCAAAATAAAATTTAGCCTATGTTACTCGTGGATAATGTAGCTTTCGAATGGTGAAAGAATTTTAAAAATCGGTCCAGTAGTTTTTGAGCCTATTCATTACAAACAAACAAAGTTTTCCTCTTTATAATATTAGTGTAGAAAAGTAATGAAATCTAGACAAAGTTGTACCAAGTCTAAGGTTCCTTACTGCGATTTCTTTATTATTATAGTTAATGTTGTGTGACTTGGCCGTTGAACGGTACACAAGAGTATAAAACCAGGTGCTCCATGACACCATTGCACCAATCTGTCGCGAAACAAACAGTATTAAAAATTATTTCCAGTACAGACAGACTTCTAATCATTGATAGAAGTCCGTCTGTACGTCTATTTTATGTTAGATCGGTGGTCGATTTGATGCCACAAAAAGAAGAGAGCAGAAGTCAGCATTGTCAATGCTGAATGCATGTTTTGCACAATCAACAACAGCCTAAAATGAGACACTACCACGGTAATATTATAATACAGTAGTGTAACTCGGCCGCATGATAGAAATAAATGCCTACAGCCGCGCGGTACGTAAACATGCGTCAGGGCTGCCCGTCTCCAGCATTTTAATTACATTTACCTACTTTCTGTTTCTATTTAGTTTTGTGATTGTAAATATCCTTTTTATATAAATAAATGAAATACTTTGTATATTGAATAGGAAGTGTTCAATAAAAATGTGTTGGTAGATTTAATTAAAAAAACATGATTATTTTTTTTAAAACAAATCTGGCTTATAAATTTGCGACCGAAAAATATTTGCGCCTCAACTGAGTCGTACGAAATGCTTTGTTGTTAAATTTTAAAGTATAATAAATCCGCATTCTTATATAAAGCTTAATTAAAAATTGTTTTGGGAAATTCATACAACCAAAAACAGCACAATATTTCCTACTCGTCATATTAACTGATTTTTAGAGTAAAAATCGCGCGGTTATTGTTAAAAAAACAACACACCGTCCGTTCGACACTGCGGTACAGCCGTGACTGTCTGCGGCCCGAGCGCACCCCGAGATCGAGCGCGTAGGTATAGCTCGCGTTTCGTCCGTTTGTATGAAGTTGGAGTACTGTATTATATTATTACCGTGACACTACCGTCCAATTACCAATACCAGTATGGGCTATTATCTCGCTCAACAAACATAGGTAGTTACAACAGATATAACATTACGTGTAAAAAAATTGACTTGTACACACTCACGTATAAAGAATGTTCAACGGCCAAGTCACACAACATTAACTATAATAATAAAGAAATCGCAGTAAGGAACCTTAGACTTGGTACGACTTTGTCTAGATTTCATTACTTTTTAGAGATAAACAAGCAGCTCCATCGAGACTTGGCTAGTTTGTTACAGAATGTTTTGGTGGGATATATTTTAATGAAACAAACTGTTATATTAAGGCGCGTGTAGTCGCCAACGACCTTGGGCCATAGTATAAAGAGAGAAGAGTAGGCTATCTCCGGCCCAATCCGCGATATAATTGCCTACTGTCTCAGGGTTGTCACTTTTAGCTAAATTTTAATTCAGTGCTTATAAATTGGCAAGGGTCGGGAAGTTGTATTTTTTTTCTTAATTGTCTGGGTACAGGGTTTATGAGGTCGGTTTTACCTAAACGATGATGAAACTAATCTACTGTCATCAATTCATTAGTTTAAAGCCCGGCCCTTGCCAAAGATAACACATCTCTGTATAACTAATTTAACAATGATTATTGTTGATTTTAGTTTAACAATGATTTTCCTAACAAATACAGAAATGTATTCAAGATTTAGAGCAGTATTATTTATAATAATATTATTATTATTATAACAATATTAATATTATTATAATAATATTATTTATATACAATTATCAGTCATTTTTCATTCGTTTAGCGGTGCCGAAAAGCCGTGACGCGCGAACTTCGTGCGGTGTTAGCCCCGACTGGCGCACTGAGAAACGGGTCGAGAATTTGTTTAGTGTGCGTGCGGCGACGCGTAGGTACTATGGCGCACACATACAAGCCACGCGCGGTGCGTTTGTATGAAGATAACTTACTGCCCCTCTCTTTATACTATGATTGGGCGTTGAGGCGTCCTCGCCCCGCGCTACCCGCACCGCACCGCACAAAACATCGAGTCGCGCGAGCCCCCGTTGCCAACGCAAACGAAGCGCGCGCGCCTCCTTCGCGCGCGTTGAAGCCCTGCCGCGCCGTTTTGGCGCGCGATAGCTAGTGTAACTAGGGTCACCACTTACAGATATTTAAGTCATGCAAATATTTATATGTATATGGTACTTTATTATGTTATATTATTATATTATACTTCAGGTAAATAATGATTGATGTTTATTTGGGTACATATTTGAATATCGCAAATTAAAATACCTACGTTTAAAATGTCAATGTTCAAAACATCGAAAACATAAATATAGAATGACCATATAACCGATTAAAAAAAGAACCGAAAATAAGTCTTATATAGTTTTCTCATGGATCCCACTGTCGAAATGAGACCACACGGGAAGCACCAGCATTTAAATAAAGAAGGAATCATTAAAATCGGTTGACCCAATCGAAAGTTCTGTGGTAACAAACATAAAAAAAATACAGTCGCATTGAGTACATCGTATTTTTTTTAATTTGGTTAAAATTAAAATTGTTTAGATTCGACTTGAAATACTGTTGAATATAATTAACAATATATGTTGTACAAAATAAACATAAAAATAATTTTGTAACATTTATAAGTTTCTTTTTTATTTTACCAGGTCGTATTAACGACAAGCTTGCTAACCCTGCCTGTAGTTACGCACACTAAAGCGCTTGTCCATACGCATTACAACTACAAAAGACTCACCCGCTTTCGTGATAAGACAACTATAGCCATATTGATAGTTAGAGAGTTAGGACATTCGATACTCTGTACTTTCGATATTTCGATGTTACTATTGTAGATAATTTCATTTTAGATATATTGGTCGTAGGTTATTTAACAATTCGACATTATAAACTTACGTTATTTTTAACCAACTGTAAAAAAGAAGGAGGTACACAATTCGACTGTATTTTTTTATGCTTGTTACCTGCTAACTTTCGACTGGCTGAACCGATTTTGATAATTCTTTTTGTATTTGTAGCTGGTGCTTCACATTTGGTCCAGTTTTGGAATCTATAAGAAATAAATGTAAGAGTTTTTATGAAGTCGTTTTTTATGTAAGAATTATAATTTTCGTTGAAATACGCATTTTATCGCGGTTTGTATTGAGATTTTAGGTCCGGACGTTTCGTCATCTTTGCAGGTATTATGGTCACAGGCAGACTGAGGTGGTGTTTATCTTTACGGTTGATGTTGCTCGTTTAGGTACTTTCGTAAACAACAGAAATCAATATTATAACTTTCGGTCATTATGGTCCTTCGATATTTAAGTTTTCGATCTTTTGAACATTGACATTACCCGTAGGTATTTTAATTTTCGATATTAAAATATGTACCGGGTACCCTTATTTTTATTTTGCAAGGTTTGTTATTAAAACAAACTTACCGGTTCACAATCGATAAAATAACATAATAACATATTTTTACATAATATCTTTTTTCTATCCACCACGAAAGATCGGACGTGTGGTTATTACAACACGGCGCCCAACTCAGTTTAGAAACCTAGATAGGTAACAAAAAATAAACACATAAATGTGGCGGTGCGCGAACGCACACAAGTACACAATAGGTACTAGCCGGCAGCTCTGGCGAGGTCGTTGAACTTATTGTGTATAACGATTTATAAGTTTTTATGACGATTTTAAATTAATGCTGTTATTTTAATTTATTTTAAATAAATAAATAAATATCCTGGGACAACTCACACCTGATCCCAATCTAAGCAGAGCTTGCACTATGGTAACCAGACTGATAAGCATAGTTACATATTTCTAAATACTTACATATTATAAATAAATTACTCCCTAACACAGAACAAAAGATCATGCTCATCACACAAACATTTGTCTTGGGTGGGAATCGAACCCACAACCTCTCTCTGGTGTAGCAGTCAGGGTCACTAACTACTATACACGACAGCTATCATACAATTTCGCGTAACGAAGCAAATTGCGACAGCGCAGCGCACACCCTCCCCGTCTGAATGCCAGCGGCAGACTGGTCCCAGGTCCCGTCGCCCGCGCACGCCCCCTCGTGGCTATTTGTTGTGAATGCGGTATTTAAAACTTTAGAGCAAAACTATGTATTATTTCAGAATGATATTTGCTCTCTTTTGAGATAAACGAGTTAGCTATATCTTTCTGAAAAAAACGTGAGAATTGTACTTGTAGTTTAGGAGGAGTAGCGTTTTTCAAATTTAAAACGGCTTGATTTCAATAATTTTTTTAATATAGTATTTTTTAGACTACAATTTTATCGCTTGCTCTTATTGAAGTTTATATATCAATCTTTGACATATATTAATTCTGGAATAGTCCGTAGTCTAATTTAAGAGCCTTAGGCTTTCAAAAATGATCGTTTCACGACTACATACGCCTTAAGAGATAGATAGATATCGTAGATAGATATCGTACTAACTAGATATCGTACTAACTAGATATACTATTTTAATTATTACATATTCAGTATATAAGGGCTATTTACCTCGAAATGATACACCGTAAAAAATGTTTATTTCATCACTCTTATCGCTAATACACAAACTATCAACATGAAATATTAATAACAAGTTAGGTTTAGACTAAAACTTGGTGCCTATGTAACACTTATATAATATTTTAACGTTTTAACTAAGAAAATTAGGGTTCAAAAGGATCGTACTTACGTTTTACATTTTAAAGTGTTATCTTAACTGTTACATAGACACTATTTATTTATAAATATCACAAATCACTATTTTCACTAATAGTCTTTGTTTATATCGCCTAAATAGGTGGATACGTATATAAAACACAATAACATTTCGCCTACACATGTGGGTAATCATATATAAAACACATTTAACAACTTTTATCACCACGTATGTGGGTACTCTTATAAAACACTTAATATCATTTTGGTGACGCTTCGTCGCGAACAATCGATATGGATGTGTTCGAAGCGTTGCGATGGCGGGAAACTTCCTAGCGGCGTGACGACGTGACGATGCACTTTTGCTCGCTGACAGCCGATGCAGTTTCTTGTCCACGTTGTTACATCTTTGTTCATAGATGACCAGAAGAACTTTGATGTTACTTGCTTTCTAGTCTCCTTGATACCAGGGTGGCAGAGATCATGTTGCGCTTTGAATGCTGCAAAACGATGTGCCGGTGGTAGGTATGGGCGGTGCGTAGATGTTGACATCTCGCACGTGATTGGTCGCTGCGTGACGGGCAAAGTAACGGTGATGAATTTTAAATTTGGCTCCAGTTTTAATTGTTTCAGTTCTTCGTCTTGTTCTTGATCACGTGATAACTTGTCGTAGTCAATGTTTGAGGGACAGTGTATTTCCTCAATGCGAGATAAGGCGTCAGCGACTGAGTTTTCGTCTCCCTTTATGTACACGATGTTATTGCAGAATTGACTAATAAAGTGGAGTTGCCGTTCGCGTCGCTGGGTGTCGCTGCTACTTTGCGGCCTTGAGAGCGCAAAGGACAGCGGTTTGTGATCAGTGTAGACAGTGACGTCACAGCCCTCGATGAGTCTTCTAAAATCCCACCAAAAACATTCTGTAAAAAACTAGCCAAGTCTCGATGGAGCTGCTTGTTTATCTCTAAAAAGTAATGAAATCTAGACAAAGTCGTACCAAGTCTAAGGTTCCTTACTGCGATTTCTTTATTATTATAGTTAATGTTGTGTGACTTGGCCGTTAAACATTCTTTATACGTGAGTGTGTACAAGTCAATTTTTTTACACGTAATGTTATATCTGTTGTAACTACCTATGTTTGTTGAGCGAGATAATAGCCCATACTGGTATTGGTAATTGGACGGTAGTGTCTCATTTTAGGCTGTTGTTGATTGTGGAAAACATGTATTCAGCATTGACAATGCTGACTTCTGCTCTCTTCTTTTTGTGGCATCAAATCGACCACCGATCTAACATAAAATAGACGTACAGACGGACTTCTATCAATGATTAGAAGTCCGTCTGTACTGGAAATAATTTTTAATACTGTTTGTTTCGCGACAGATTGGTGCAATGGTGTCATGGAGCACCTGTTTTTATACTCTTGTGTACCGTTCAACGGCCAAGTCACACAACATTAACTATAATAATAAAGAAATCGCAGTAAGGAACCTTAGACTTGGTACGACTTTGTCTAGATTTCATTACTTTTTAGAGATAAACAAGCAGCTCCATCGAGACTTGGCTAGTTTTTTACAGAATGTTTTTGGTGGCATTTCACTTCTTTTTGTAGAAACGTGGGCTATTGATATATTTTATTAGATTTTCTTATTTGACACAGATTCTTTTCTTTTTAGGAGTAGTTTTTTTTATTATTACAAATCTTTCTTTATTATTTTCTTTCTTTTTTATTTTATTTCTTTATATAATCCGCCACTAATCATAAAATTCCTAACCTATTCAAATCTTCGAATTGTTATAATAACAACTTACTAATCTAGCGACGTGTGCGGGTATTACTGCACTTCTTAGTCCAATGCATTATATTTTGACCAAATTTTGAGCGAAATTAATATTTTAGTGTAATTTGTTTATTTAGTGTAATTTGTTTATTTAATTTGTGTTATGTTCGAGTAGAATAAAGTTAATCGTTCGATTATTTCTTCTTGTAAATAAATAAATAAATGCGGACAACATCTCACATACATTGCTCTGAACCCAAAGTAAGTTGCTAAAGCACTTGTGTTATGGAATTCAGAAACACGAAAAAAACTTCTTGTAAACTTGAAAGTAGTGATGTCGCTCTATCGCAAGGTTTGTGAATGTGTGCGTAAGTTGACAGTGTGTGAGTGTCAAAGCGCGCTCGTTTCATGTAGTTGTCTACTTACTCACCAAAATCATTTTAAACATCTGCACACGTTAATTGGCATTATTGACGTATAAACAAGGGGTAACCATGACAGTACAAGGTAGCCATATGATGAACTTTTTGAAATAATAACCGCAGTAGTAAACAGCTTAGTGGTAGTATGATTCGGAATTAATATTCTTGCTGCAAGTTCAAATCTTAGGCGAGACACCCTTTTTGAGTTTTAGTAACTAATCTTTTTTAGTTAAATTTTGTTGCTTTGTACGACATAAGAATATTTTTGATTGTTTATATTTTTGTCGTGCATTTTTCACACAACTCAACCTATGCATAAACAATGATTATTTTGTGTTTGTGTTTACTATATTTCCGTAGTTAAGTTTGATGCCCATTGCAGACCAAGAGTGAATTATGGCGTAAAAAAAATATGTTGATTATGTTATATCTGTGGCATCATCTATAGTATTACTTTGACAAGGAATAATTTATGGTATATTGATTTGTGATTGGGTTGGGGTGTAGCCTTAATTGTAGGCTTAAACGCTATGGAGCAAGGACAGTAAAATTTTCGAAGTTTTTTTTTTTTCGGAATCTTTCCGATTTTTTTTTCAGTATCGGGTTGACCTTGTCTGTAGCAACCATTTAGGGTCTGAGAAGCATGGCCCTACGAGGCACCGTTTCCGAGATATGAGCCTTCTACCGGTTTTTTATTTTATATAAAACAATTTATATTTCCAATATGGTAGCTCGGATGAGATTGTTTTCGGGAAAGAAATTGTTGCTCTACTCAAAAGCCATGAGGTCATGTAAAAAAATTAGCAAAAACTTCTAAAAATTTTTGTTTTCTAGTCAGGGTCACCAGGTACTCCAGATCTTCGATTATCCTAGTTTTTATAGTTTTCCCTAACCTAAACCCTAACTCTGTACCAAATTTGAGCTCTCTGAGTTTATGGGAAGTACTAGTTCTATTTTGATGATCATGAGTGAGTGTCGTAAATGCGAAACTTTGCTTTCGCTTAGCTTCGGAACTAAATGACCTACAGACTTGAAATTTTGGATTTTAAGTATATGATTACAGCTTACTGGATGACGAAATTTCTGCGTTTTGGTCTTATCCAGAGGTTCTCAAATAGAGGCCTGAAAATGCGGCGAAATGGTTCTAGTAAAGGATGGTACGGCAGTGTTTGCTTCGCGCTCGACTTGGCGGGGGCACTACCGTGCCCCCCGATGCTTCACAGACATGTAGATCGCTAGTAGTTCGCGATCATACGTGCTGTATCGAGATTTTGTAGCACTAATTGTTTTAGAAAAGAATGCTAGCGGTTTCCAAGCTTCGTTGTCGCGTTGTTGTAGCACCGCGCCGATGCCGTGGTCTGAGGCGTCCGTCATGATGCAGAGTGGGGTGCCGGCGATAGGGTGCGATAGCGTCACACATTGCAATATGCTTTGGCGGCATTTTTGAAATGCTTGTTCGGCGGTCGGCGTCCACGTGATAGGCGTCTTGTCATTCTTTTTACCGTTGTGCAGATATTTGTTGAGTTCGCTTTGCATGTCGGATTGATTTGGTAAACAATCTCTATAAAAGCTCAACATGCCCAGGAAACGACGAAGCTCGATGATAGTTTTAGGTTGAGGATAACTGGATATGACTTTTATTCGTTCTTCAGTTGGTTTTATAATAATAATAATAAACAATGACTGAAAATAGAAAACATCACCCAAGGTCCTGCAACATTGACTAAAAATAGAAAACATCACCCAAGGTCCTGCATTCAGAGAATGACGATGCCGCGTACCAGGGGAGGCCGTGGGCTTATTGATATTTTAAACCTCCATAACTCACAAATAAAAAACTTACGTACATATTTCCACACTAAGTCTAATATCTCCTTATTACATAAAGCCATCGTACAAAATGATAAAAAACTTACACCCTTAAATTTGTTGGATGCAACACACCAGAAGAACGAAATGCAGACCGATATGCAGACAAAATTGAATGAATGGACCCGAAAAACGTTACACGGATGACACCTTCACGATCTGAACCAACCTACCGTCGATAAGATAGCGTCGAACGAATGGATCAGACGTGGAGAAATGTTCCCTGAAACGGAAGGTTTCATGCTCGCTATACAGGATCAGGTTATAGAAACAAACAACTATAAAAAACATATAATGAAATTGCCAAGTTTGATAAATGACACCTGCAGAAAATGTAAAGGACCCTCGAAAACCATTCAACACATAACGGGGGCATGTAGAGTAATAGTCCAAACAGATTATAAACACCGACACGATCAAGTAGCTTCAATTATTCACCAAAATCTTGCTTTCAAATTTAACCTCATTAAATAAAAAGTAGCTTACTATAAATACACCCCTCAGGTTGTAATAGATAATGCAGACTACAAACTTTATTGGGATAGAACTATACTTACCGACAAAACAGTTCACTAAAACCGGCCGGATATTACTCTACATGATAAGAAGAATGAAACAGTCTACTTAATAGACATAGCTATCCCTAACACACATAACCTCTCATCCACACACACAGAAAAACTTACAAAATACACAGATTTAGCCATTGAGTTGAAAAATCAATGGAAGGTCAAAGCAGTTAAAACCATCCCTATCGTACTATCGTCTACAGGCATCATACCTCACACACTACACACAAGCCTCAAACTGTTAGATCTCCATTCACTCACATACATTCTTCTACAAAAGGCGACCATACTTAACACTTGTAGAATTGTTAGGAAGTTTCTGTCTACAGATTAAATCACGTCAGCTCTCGCGCTTGGCTACGGCCCGCGCGACTGTGAAGAATTTACCCCATTTGGGAGAAACATAAAATGTTGAACAACAATAATAATAATAATTGTTTATTCATCCAAAAGGGTACAGATGGTATATAAAGATAGACTTAAAACTAGTTACAGCCAGATTATACAATAAAAGGTAGGTCATAGTATATGTAAGTTTAAGGTACATCTGTTTACAATATTAGCGATACCCTGTCTCTTAAACTAGGTAGAACCTGTAACTTAAGAGACAGTGGGCGGCCATAAGATTATGTATATTTATACCTATTACAAGTGAGGAGCCTATCGAGCTGTAATGGAGAAGGCGTCTATAGGTGAATTTTTAAGTCTTATTGCAAACGGTATGTAGCAGGATTTTTGGAGATTAAGTGTAAGTAGGTTTGAGTTTAGCCATGTCATTATCGTAGTTAGAGCTGACTCAGCAGCAGTTTTTACACTATCCCATGTAGGTCCATGAACTATAATCGCCGTATCGTCCGCATAAGTAAAGATTTTACATTGTGGGAGCTTTAGATTGCATAGGTCATTGATATAAACTTGGAACAAACTAGGTCCCAGAATGCTACCCTGCGGGACGCCGAAGGAGACAAGTTCTTCGTCGCTGAGGTAATTATTAATTTTTACACGTTGAGTGCGATTTCTCAAGTAGTCACTAAAAATTTCCAGGGCGATTCCTCGCACACCGAGCAATTCTAGCTTAGTTATCAGTAAGGAAACAGAGACTGTATCAAAGGCCTTGAACAGGTCCAGAAATATACCGATGCATTTAGTTTTGCTATCCAGTTTCTTCACTACATGTTGCGTTAGGTCAAGTACAGCATCTTCTGTAGATATTCTTTGCCTAAAGCCATATTGATTTTCTGCGATTATCTTATACCTTTCCAAGAATTTTTTAAGACGGTTATTGAGTATCCTTTCGAGTAGTTTCGAAAGAACTGGTAGCACGGAAATAGGCCTGTAGTTATTGACGCAGTCTCTGTCTCCCCCTTTGTGAATGGGATGTACTATGGCTTTTTTTAATGCTTCTGGAAAGACACCCTTTTGCAAGCAGCAATTAAACAAGTTATGTGAGGGACTAACACATTCCTACAGGTCTTTAATAGCAAGGGAGATATTCCATCCCAGCCCACTGCACTGTCATTATTTAATTGCAGGATGAGTTGCTCGACTTCGGCTTCATCTACATCTAGCAAGACCAATGAGTTTACCGTCGTGTCGGGGATGTCGTGTGAGGATATATGCTGATCTGGCCTAGGTAAGGCCTGTGCATCGGATTCAATTTTTGTTGCTAGGTTTTTGCCAACGTTAGCAAAAAAGTGGCACACTTTGTTAATGGAAGAGTAAGGATTATCGCATAAGCTCAGTAGCTCTTCAGGTATAGTTCGAGTTTTAGATGTATTTGTAATATTCTTAATGGTTTTCCACAACTCTTTAGGATTGTTTTTGGTTCTCTCTAGTTCAAATTGTTCATAGGATTTTTTTAACTTACGTAGTAGCGAATTGCAAAAATTTCGATAGCGGGTGTAGGTTAATCTAAGTATTAAATTTTCAGGTGTTTTGTTAGACTTGTTATGTAGTTTGTCACGATTTTTCACACATTTTAGAAGACCTGGGGTAATCCATGGTTTTATAGTACGTATACGTTTAGGAATTTTAATATGAACTGTATTTTTAGAAATTATTGTTGTTATTATAGAGATGAATTTATTCATGGATAGATTTGGATCGCTAGTTTCAAAGATAACCGAAAAGTCCGTGTTTTGTAGCTCCTGCAAGATAGCTTCATGATTTGTACGGGTGGTAGTGTGGTTTGGCTTTCGTTCAAGTTTGGGGTTTGCAATAAATAAGAGGGTAGGTCTATGATCGGTAATGTGGGTGTCCAGCACAAGTGTGGTTATTGGTAAGTGGGTTTTTAGTAATGTGTGATCTAGGCACTTGTCTAGTCGAGTAGGTAGGATGTGGGTTGGGAGAAGCCCGTGAGAAGCGTTTAGCAGTAAATATTCGAGGCTTCGCTCATTTCTGTTATTTTGTCTTATATCTATGTTGAGATCTCCTACGAGGGCGATATTTGGAAATGAGGGCATTTTGTTATAGACATTATTTAAACTTGCTAGAAACTCATCATAACTTTTGCGTGTAGTGTGTCCTCTGCAAGAAGACACTTAAGTTTAGATTTCTTTAGATAATATGTTTTGTTTTGTTTCTTTTTTTTTAAATCCAATCACTTAGATGCAAACGCTTGTGTTCACACTTAAACAAACTAGACTAATTCTAGAAGTGAAGACTTGTAATTGGCTTTCTGTAAACTAGATTATAACTATCCTATATTTGTATAGCTGTAAGTCCTCCATGCTGTATTAAATAAATAAATAAATAACTTTCCTTAGAGTTGTATGATGGCGACCGATAGACTGCCACGACTGACAGTTTGTTGTCCAATTGACAAACCAGGCAATTTCCACACTGAAAATGCGGTTCCCAAACCGTGCTTCTAAGGCCATCTTTAATATAAAAGACGACGCCATCATTTTGATTGCAGTTTATTTTAGCGCAGTACGATTGAAAGCCGTCTAATAAAAATGTCAATTGCAAAACTTTTATAGCGCGAAAAGAGCTCGATTTAAACAAAATTGTTTAAACTGCTGCTTAGAATTTAGTATTATTTGTTTAATTCAAATTTCAAGTTTTAATTTTAAAATCTGTCAAAGACTGCATATAGAATGTCTTTTGATCTGTTATTGTAAAAGGTTTAACACCTCTGCATCGCTAATGAGCCTCTATTGTTCTCGTTATCGCGCTGTTTATGTTGGAGATCTAACTCATAATAATATATCGGTCTCACTTGCACTTATGCTTGTGTTGTATTGCTGCTTGCTTGCTCGCTCAGTTGTGTCCTGCTTTGTATCGGGTGACTTACACATTTTTTTCATTTTAACTTATTTTTACCCACTTTGCGAATATTTATTTCTATTATACAAAACTTATAATTATTTCGAATCGAATTGGCTAATCGTATTATGTTATAGTGGTACTTATGCCGGTTCTTATTTTTGCATATTTAAGTAATGGCTGTTAATAGTGAACAGAGTCTGTCTGTCTATTACCAAAACGTACTGGGACTTCGAACAAAAACAGACTCGTTTTATCGTCAGGTGTCATTGAATTCTTACGATATTGTGGTTTTAACGGAGACGTGGCTAATTGATGGTATGTTGGATTCAGAGTTATTTGATAACCGATATATAGTGTGGCGCCGTGACCGGAATTATGCTATTACCGAACAAACGCGGGGTGGTGGTGTACTTATCGCGACCCGTAGGGAGTTACCTGTTACCCCGCAACCGCTTCTTCACTCTTCGGCGGAGGATCTCTGGATTAGCATGTGACTTAAAAACCAGAACTCTCGAGACTACGTAAACCTATACGTTTGCGCTGTTTACTTATGTAAACAAAACAAGGGTTTTTTGTTCTCAAATCAACTTCATAATTTCTTGACTAAATTGAACCATATAACCTTGAATAATACTTCCGATGTGTTATAATAATAATAATATTAATAATTCTTTTTTTGCATAAAACATGGTATAAATGGTGTTACAATAATTATTATAAAGAGCTTACATGTTTTGCCAAAATTATACTTAGCATGCAAATCTTTCACTTATTTGTAGGTAGTATTAAATTTTTTTTTCCATAAATTCTTTAAGACAATAGAAATTATTCTTATTCAACCAAGCAAACAATTTATTCTTAAATAATCTAGAATTTAATTTTTTCAAGTCACTCGGTATCTTATTATATACAGCGTGGCGCTACAATGGTGACATTAATTTAACACACATATACGTTTTCATATTTTCGTTCCATGAAGAAATTATGTTTCAATTAAACGTCATTATTTGCGGATTTATTTAAAGTTTTATAAAATAGCATTTTGGAGCAACCTGTACGTAAAAACTGTCGCGCAGCGGTCATCTGCCGAGGTCACGGATCATAATAACATCGCATCAATGAAATTAAAATGAATAAGCAATACTTTAAAGGAAAGAGATATCCCTTTGTCGGCGAGCGGGCGGCGCAGGCGACGCGCCCTCCCCACCCCGTCGCGTCGCAGCGAAATCAAATTCTTTTTTTGCATTTCTAGTGCTATCCTAACTCGTGCCCTTGACACACTTCTTCATAGTAGTGCGCATAATTACGTCGACTAATTTTGTAAATGTTTCCGCGAAAAAGACGCTTACCTATTGTTTTATTTATTTATTTTAGTGTAATGAGTAATTAAATTATGGTACTGCGATAAAGACGCTTTGTTTTGTTTTGTTTTGTTTTTCTTATTTAGTAGGTACGTTGACATCTCTTGCGATACGGACGCTTTTATTTGTGTTATTAGTGCTTGTGTAAACTTGTGATCGTGATGGCAAATACACATCCAAACTACACAGCAGCTGAATATGCGGACATGATCCTAATTTACGGAGAATGTCGTCAAAATGCCGCTCTTGCGATAAGGACATATCGCGAGAGATATGGCGGTTCAAGACAGTGCCCTACTAATCCTCGCACTATTGTAGGAGCTCTTCAGCGCATCCGCGAAAACCGGCCAGTGGATCCTAGGTCTCAACGCCCTGATCGACCACCTACACGACAAAACCCAAACCAGTTAACTGAAAATGTGCTGCAATATTTCCAAAACCAACCCAAAACTAGCCTCCGCCAGAGCGCTAGGCATTTTCAAGTACATCACAGAACCGTCCATAGGATATTAAAACGCGAAAAGTGGCACCCATTCAAGTTTAGAAAAGTACATACTCTGCTATCGCGTGATAAAATTGATCGAGTGAATTATTGTCAGTGGTTACAGAGTAAAATTGAAGAGGATAGTGACTTTCTTTCCCAAATTTGTTGGACTGATGAAAGCACGTTCACCAGAAACGGCATGTGGAACCAGCACAACCTACACCATTGGGCACCCAAAAATCAAAATCCGCGCGTGTGGCGGGAGTCAGCCCACCAGTACAGATTTTCTGTAAATGTTTGGGCAGCTATTCACGGTGACAACATCATCGGACCCGTATTCATTGATGGGGCTTTGAACGGAGAAAGGTTTCTTAATCTACTAAATGATACGGTGTCAGAATACACAAATAACCTTAACGTCCATCAATACCAACGAATGTGGTACCAATTAGATGGCGCGCCAGCACACTCTGTAACAACAGCCAGGCAGTGGTTAAATGACACGTTTGGTGCACAATGGATTGGTAGATTTGGACCTCGTAGGTGGCCAGCAAGATCGCCTGACCTCACCCCACTCGATTTTTTTTTCTGGGGATGCATCAAAGACGATGTGTACGCGGAGAACGTGGATTCGGTTGAACAATTACGCAATCGAATAATAAATGCGTTTGAGAAATTGAGGGCAATGGCTTTAACTGACAATTTATTTTCAAATGTGCGGGAAAACATGAAACGCCGTTTAGCTCTTTGCATCCACCAACAAAAATTTAATAATAAAGACAAATAACTAATAAAAGCAGTGATTAGTGATGACAGTTATAACTATTAGTAACAAGAGAGGGTGATATGATAAGTGTTTGACTAAGCAACTCCGCTGTAGGTATCACTTGCGCCGCCCGCCGCTGCTCGGTTTCTTTGATTATACGCCGCGCGCCGTCAAAGAATCGGACCGATCACGAGTAGGTACAAAACGTGTTGCGCGGTTGCCAGCGCGTGAAGCGACGCGTTGCCGCTCCGAGTTAACGTAAGCCAGCTAGGTAAGTAATATCATGAATGATTTTTTGCAAGGGTGATCCCAATTTTAGTTACATTTTTATCATTTAGTTTGTTCGAAAAATTTTTTTTTTCAATATACGAGTTATTTTAACCTATTAAAATTATTATGATTAAAGGGCACTAGCCCTACACGTGTGTTAAATTAATGTCACCATTGTAGCGCCACGCTGTATACGAACACAATTACATAAGCAGCTTTTACTATATTTAGTAAGCCTAGCAGTATCATCTAGAACGAGTCTATGTGGGTTACGCCGGTTCCTAGGATTAACATCATTGACTGATTTAAACAGAGTTTTATGTTTATAAACGAACATGCATATTTCATAAATATAGAGGGATGGCAATGGTAACAAATTTAGTTTTCTAAATATGGGTTGACACGAGTCCTCCGGATGCATCCCGAACATTGCTCTAATGCACTTTTTTTGAGCAACAAAAGCTCGGTGTATATCTGTGCTATTTCCCCATATTATAAGCCCATAGCGCAGTAGAGATTCCACATATGCACGATAGGTCATAATAGCTGTTTTTAAGTTGGTTACATTTTTTACTTGTTTGAGAGCATATACAAATTTATTTACTCTCTTTGAAGCATTATCTACATGCTCTTTCCAGTTTAAATTCTCATCTATTATTACGCCTAAAAACTTTGTTTGTGCCACTTCTTTAATTTTGGATATGTTTAGTTTAATATTATATTTTGAATTATTACATTTATTAAAGTTGATATATACGGATTTATTAAGATTTATTTTAAGATTATTAGTGTCGAGCCATTGTATTAATTTGCCTATAGTGTTATTTATTTCATTCTCGTGATTATTTATACCATTATTACATTTTTCTGTTGTTATAATAATACTAATGTCATCAGCGAACAATGTACATTGGTGATTGGTTATATTAATAATGTCATTTATGTACAGTAAGAACAGGATAGGGCCCAGTACACTTCCCTGTGGTACACCATATTTATTGTGCTTGTATTCTGACGAAAAGGACACCTTATTCTGACTGTCGTCTATTCTATCAATGATGACACGTTGTAGTCTGTTACTAAGATATGAGGCTATCCACTGAAGTGTAGGACCCCTTATGCCAACTAATTCAAGTTTTTCGAGTAGCAGATTGTGGGAAACTAAGTCAAAGGCTTTTGAAATGTCAAAAAATAGCCCAGTGGTCAGATTATTTTTATTGATGTTGGTAACTATAGCCTTTACAAGAGAAAATATTGCCAATGTAGTAGACTTATTTTCCTGAAAGCCATGCTGCTCTTTGTTAATTATATGAAATTTGTCGCAATAGTCTATTAGTCTTTTATACATACACTTTTCATATACTTTGGACAATATGGGAATTAACGTTATTGGACGATAGTTATTGATGTCCGATTTTTCGCCCTTTTTATATAAAGGTTTGACTATTGAGTATTTTAGGGCATCAGGAAAAGTTCCCGATGCAAAAGATACATTAACTAAGTGTGTCAAAATAGGAGTTAATTGATTTATACACTCTTTAATAATTTTGGTATTAATGTCATCGTAGCCCACAGAATTGGAATTAGCTAACGACATTATCAATTGTTTAACCTCGCTTTCCTCCATAGGTTTTAGAAACATCGAGTTGCCGGTTGTTCTAATGTGAGATGTTGATTTCATGCCATTCTGGGTACTCGTATGCGTTAAGTTGACATAATTATTATTGAAAGCAGTGGCAATTTCGATAGGATCTGTTAATGTTGTGTTGTCAATTATAATTTTCTCTATGTTTCCTGTACAATTTGTATCGTTCATTTCACTTTTAATTACTGCCCACGTGGCCCTACATTTGTTTCCGTTTTTGTGAATATATTTAATATTTGATTTTTTTTTTGAATTCACTATGCATTTTTTTAAAATATTGGAATATGTCATATATTTCATTTTATTTTTAATTTGTAATATTCTTAATGGTTTTCCACAACTCTTTAGGATTGTTTTTGGTTCTCTCTAGTTCAAATTGTTCATAGGATTTTTTTAACTTACGTAGTAGCGAATTGCAAAAATTTCGATAGCGGGTGTAGGTTAATCTAAGTATTAAATTTTCAGGTGTTTTGTTAGACTTGTTATGTAGTTTGTCACGATTTTTCACACATTTTAGAAGACCTGGGGTAATCCATGGTTTTATAGTACGTATACGTTTAGGAATTTTAATATGAACTGTATTTTTAGAAATTATTGTTGTTATTATAGAGATGAATTTATTCATGGATAGATTTGGATCGCTAGTTTCAAAGATAACCGAAAAGTCCGTGTTTTGTAGCTCCTGCAAGATAGCTTCATGATTTGTACGGGTGGTAGTGTGGTTTGGCTTTCGTTCAAGTTTGGGGTTTGCAATAAATAAGAGGGTAGGTCTATGATCGGTAATGTGGGTGTCCAGCACAAGTGTGGTTATTGGTAAGTGGGTTTTTAGTAATGTGTGATCTAGGCACTTGTCTAGTCGAGTAGGTAGGATGTGGGTTGGGAGAAGCCCGTGAGAAGCGTTTAGCAGTAAATATTCGAGGCTTCGCTCATTTCTGTTATTTTGTCTTATATCTATGTTGAGATCTCCTACGAGGGCGATATTTGGAAATGAGGGCATTTTGTTATAGACATTATTTAAACTTGCTAGAAACTCATCATAACTTTTGCGTGTAGTGTGTCCTCTGCAAGAAGACACTTAAGTTTAGATTTCTTTAGATAATATGTTTTGTTTTGTTTCTTTTTTTTTAAATCCAATCACTTAGATGCAAACGCTTGTGTTCACACTTAAACAAACTAGACTAATTCTAGAAGTGAAGACTTGTAATTGGCTTTCTGTAAACTAGATTATAACTATCCTATATTTGTATAGCTGTAAGTCCTCCATGCTGTATTAAATAAATAAATAAATAACTTTCCTTAGAGTTGTATGATGGCGACCGATAGACTGCCACGACTGACAGTTTGTTGTCCAATTGACAAACCAGGCAATTTCCACACTGAAAATGCGGTTCCCAAACCGTGCTTCTAAGGCCATCTTTAATATAAAAGACGACGCCATCATTTTGATTGCAGTTTATTTTAGCGCAGTACGATTGAAAGCCGTCTAATAAAAATGTCAATTGCAAAACTTTTATAGCGCGAAAAGAGCTCGATTTAAACAAAATTGTTTAAACTGCTGCTTAGAATTTAGTATTATTTGTTTAATTCAAATTTCAAGTTTTAATTTTAAAATCTGTCAAAGACTGCATATAGAATGTCTTTTGATCTGTTATTGTAAAAGGTTTAACACCTCTGCATCGCTAATGAGCCTCTATTGTTCTCGTTATCGCGCTGTTTATGTTGGAGATCTAACTCATAATAATATATCGGTCTCACTTGCACTTATGCTTGTGTTGTATTGCTGCTTGCTTGCTCGCTCAGTTGTGTCCTGCTTTGTATCGGGTGACTTACACATTTTTTTCATTTTAACTTATTTTTACCCACTTTGCGAATATTTATTTCTATTATACAAAACTTATAATTATTTCGAATCGAATTGGCTAATCGTATTATGTTATAGTGGTACTTATGCCGGTTCTTATTTTTGCATATTTAAGTAATGGCTGTTAATAGTGAACAGAGTCTGTCTGTCTATTACCAAAACGTACTGGGACTTCGAACAAAAACAGACTCGTTTTATCGTCAGGTGTCATTGAATTCTTACGATATTGTGGTTTTAACGGAGACGTGGCTAATTGATGGTATGTTGGATTCAGAGTTATTTGATAACCGATATATAGTGTGGCGCCGTGACCGGAATTATGCTATTACCGAACAAACGCGGGGTAACAAACCTGTTACCCCGCAACCGCTTCTTCACTCTTCGGCGGAGGATCTCTGGATTAGCATGTGACTTAAAAACCAGAACTCTCGAGACTACGTAAACCTATACGTTTGCGCTGTTTACTTATGTAAACAAAACAAGGGTTTTTTGTTCTCAAATCAACTTCATAATTTCTTGACTAAATTGAACCATATAACCTTGAATAATACTTCCGATGTGTTATAATAATAATAATATTAATAATTCTTTTTTTGCATAAAACATGGTATAAATGGTGTTACAATAATTATTATAAAGAGCTTACATGTTTTGCCAAAATTATACTTAGCATGCAAATCTTTCACTTATTTGTAGGTAGTATTAAATTTTTTTTTCCATAAATTCTTTAAGACAATAGAAATTATTCTTATTCAACCAAGCAAACAATTTATTCTTAAATAATCTAGAATTTAATTTTTTCAAGTCACTCGGTATCTTATTATATACAGCGTGGCGCTACAATGGTGACATTAATTTAACACACATATACGTTTTCATATTTTCGTTCCATGAAGAAATTATGTTTCAATTAAACGTCATTATTTGCGGATTTATTTAAAGTTTTATAAAATAGCATTTTGGAGCAACCTGTACGTAAAAACTGTCGCGCAGCGGTCATCTGCCGAGGTCACGGATCATAATAACATCGCATCAATGAAATTAAAATGAATAAGCAATACTTTAAAGGAAAGAGATATCCCTTTGTCGGCGAGCGGGCGGCGCAGGCGACGCGCCCTCCCCACCCCGTCGCGTCGCAGCGAAATCAAATTCTTTTTTTGCATTTCTAGTGCTATCCTAACTCGTGCCCTTGACACACTTCTTCATAGTAGTGCGCATAATTACGTCGACTAATTTTGTAAATGTTTCCGCGAAAAAGACGCTTACCTATTGTTTTATTTATTTATTTTAGTGTAATGAGTAATTAAATTATGGTACTGCGATAAAGACGCTTTGTTTTGTTTTGTTTTGTTTTTCTTATTTAGTAGGTACGTTGACATCTCTTGCGATACGGACGCTTTTATTTGTGTTATTAGTGCTTGTGTAAACTTGTGATCGTGATGGCAAATACACATCCAAACTACACAGCAGCTGAATATGCGGACATGATCCTAATTTACGGAGAATGTCGTCAAAATGCCGCTCTTGCGATAAGGACATATCGCGAGAGATATGGCGGTTCAAGACAGTGCCCTACTAATCCTCGCACTATTGTAGGAGCTCTTCAGCGCATCCGCGAAAACCGGCCAGTGGATCCTAGGTCTCAACGCCCTGATCGACCACCTACACGACAAAACCCAAACCAGTTAACTGAAAATGTGCTGCAATATTTCCAAAACCAACCCAAAACTAGCCTCCGCCAGAGCGCTAGGCATTTTCAAGTACATCACAGAACCGTCCATAGGATATTAAAACGCGAAAAGTGGCACCCATTCAAGTTTAGAAAAGTACATACTCTGCTATCGCGTGATAAAATTGATCGAGTGAATTATTGTCAGTGGTTACAGAGTAAAATTGAAGAGGATAGTGACTTTCTTTCCCAAATTTGTTGGACTGATGAAAGCACGTTCACCAGAAACGGCATGTGGAACCAGCACAACCTACACCATTGGGCACCCAAAAATCAAAATCCGCGCGTGTGGCGGGAGTCAGCCCACCAGTACAGATTTTCTGTAAATGTTTGGGCAGCTATTCACGGTGACAACATCATCGGACCCGTATTCATTGATGGGGCTTTGAACGGAGAAAGGTTTCTTAATCTACTAAATGATACGGTGTCAGAATACACAAATAACCTTAACGTCCATCAATACCAACGAATGTGGTACCAATTAGATGGCGCGCCAGCACACTCTGTAACAACAGCCAGGCAGTGGTTAAATGACACGTTTGGTGCACAATGGATTGGTAGATTTGGACCTCGTAGGTGGCCAGCAAGATCGCCTGACCTCACCCCACTCGATTTTTTTTTCTGGGGATGCATCAAAGACGATGTGTACGCGGAGAACGTGGATTCGGTTGAACAATTACGCAATCGAATAATAAATGCGTTTGAGAAATTGAGGGCAATGGCTTTAACTGACAATTTATTTTCAAATGTGCGGGAAAACATGAAACGCCGTTTAGCTCTTTGCATCCACCAACAAAAATTTAATAATAAAGACAAATAACTAATAAAAGCAGTGATTAGTGATGACAGTTATAACTATTAGTAACAAGAGAGGGTGATATGATAAGTGTTTGACTAAGCAACTCCGCTGTAGGTATCACTTGCGCCGCCCGCCGCTGCTCGGTTTCTTTGATTATACGCCGCGCGCCGTCAAAGAATCGGACCGATCACGAGTAGGTACAAAACGTGTTGCGCGGTTGCCAGCGCGTGAAGCGACGCGTTGCCGCTCCGAGTTAACGTAAGCCAGCTAGGTAAGTAATATCATGAATGATTTTTTGCAAGGGTGATCCCAATTTTAGTTACATTTTTATCATTTAGTTTGTTCGAAAAATTTTTTTTTTCAATATACGAGTTATTTTAACCTATTAAAATTATTATGATTAAAGGGCACTAGCCCTACACGTGTGTTAAATTAATGTCACCATTGTAGCGCCACGCTGTATACGAACACAATTACATAAGCAGCTTTTACTATATTTAGTAAGCCTAGCAGTATCATCTAGAACGAGTCTATGTGGGTTACGCCGGTTCCTAGGATTAACATCATTGACTGATTTAAACAGAGTTTTATGTTTATAAACGAACATGCATATTTCATAAATATAGAGGGATGGCAATGGTAACAAATTTAGTTTTCTAAATATGGGTTGACACGAGTCCTCCGGATGCATCCCGAACATTGCTCTAATGCACTTTTTTTGAGCAACAAAAGCTCGGTGTATATCTGTGCTATTTCCCCATATTATAAGCCCATAGCGCAGTAGAGATTCCACATATGCACGATAGGTCATAATAGCTGTTTTTAAGTTGGTTACATTTTTTACTTGTTTGAGAGCATATACAAATTTATTTACTCTCTTTGAAGCATTATCTACATGCTCTTTCCAGTTTAAATTCTCATCTATTATTACGCCTAAAAACTTTGTTTGTGCCACTTCTTTAATTTTGGATATGTTTAGTTTAATATTATATTTTGAATTATTACATTTATTAAAGTTGATATATACGGATTTATTAAGATTTATTTTAAGATTATTAGTGTCGAGCCATTGTATTAATTTGCCTATAGTGTTATTTATTTCATTCTCGTGATTATTTATACCATTATTACATTTTTCTGTTGTTATAATAATACTAATGTCATCAGCGAACAATGTACATTGGTGATTGGTTATATTAATAATGTCATTTATGTACAGTAAGAACAGGATAGGGCCCAGTACACTTCCCTGTGGTACACCATATTTATTGTGCTTGTATTCTGACGAAAAGGACACCTTATTCTGACTGTCGTCTATTCTATCAATGATGACACGTTGTAGTCTGTTACTAAGATATGAGGCTATCCACTGAAGTGTAGGACCCCTTATGCCAACTAATTCAAGTTTTTCGAGTAGCAGATTGTGGGAAACTAAGTCAAAGGCTTTTGAAATGTCAAAAAATAGCCCAGTGGTCAGATTATTTTTATTGATGTTGGTAACTATAGCCTTTACAAGAGAAAATATTGCCAATGTAGTAGACTTATTTTCCTGAAAGCCATGCTGCTCTTTGTTAATTATATGAAATTTGTCGCAATAGTCTATTAGTCTTTTATACATACACTTTTCATATACTTTGGACAATATGGGAATTAACGTTATTGGACGATAGTTATTGATGTCCGATTTTTCGCCCTTTTTATATAAAGGTTTGACTATTGAGTATTTTAGGGCATCAGGAAAAGTTCCCGATGCAAAAGATACATTAACTAAGTGTGTCAAAATAGGAGTTAATTGATTTATACACTCTTTAATAATTTTGGTATTAATGTCATCGTAGCCCACAGAATTGGAATTAGCTAACGACATTATCAATTGTTTAACCTCGCTTTCCTCCATAGGTTTTAGAAACATCGAGTTGCCGGTTGTTCTAATGTGAGATGTTGATTTCATGCCATTCTGGGTACTCGTATGCGTTAAGTTGACATAATTATTATTGAAAGCAGTGGCAATTTCGATAGGATCTGTTAATGTTGTGTTGTCAATTATAATTTTCTCTATGTTTCCTGTACAATTTGTATCGTTCATTTCACTTTTAATTACTGCCCACGTGGCCCTACATTTGTTTCCGTTTTTGTGAATATATTTAATATTTGATTTTTTTTTTGAATTCACTATGCATTTTTTTAAAATATTGGAATATGTCATATATTTCATTTTACTATTTGGATTTTTATTTTTATAATATTTATATCGTAGCTTACGTTTTTTCCGACAACTTATTTTTAAGCCTTTGCTGATCCAATTTTGATTATTGTTACCTTTGTTATTTATTTTTACTTTTACCTTTGGGAAGCAAAGATTGTAAAATAAGCAAAGCAGTTCATGAAATTCACTAAATACATTTGCATCATTTTTTACGTATAATTGTGACCAAGATATATTATTTAGACATTCCTTAAATTTGCGAATATTGTCCGAACTATGATCCCTTCTAAATATGTAGTAAGATGTACAAGTATGCATCCTTTTTTTTATAGGAAAGCTCAGCATTTGAGCGGTGTCATGGTCCGAGAGATGGAGAGGCATAACTGACGTAATAGCATTTGGAATATTGCTCAGAATGTGGTCTATGCAAGATGACTTTCACAGTCACATTGTTCAGTCACATTGTTTTTTTTTAACGTGTTTATATTAAGATCACCCGCTATCACTATACGAAATGTCGGTTTGTATTTATGAGTTATGTAGTTCAAAAGATTATCTAATTTATATAAGAACAGGGTAGGATCCGAGTTTGGAGTTCTGTAGACGCAAATAACTAGCATTTTATAACACTCAATTTCTATGCCGCAGGCTTCAAATGTATTTTGGGTTACATATTTTTTAATGAATGATAGATCTTTGAAGGGAGTACCTTTTTTTAATAAGATACAGGTTCCTCCTCTTTGCTTTTCTCTGCAAAAGTTTGACGCTAATTCATAGTTAAATATTTTGACATAATTCTCATAGCCTTTTTTCACAAAAGTTTCAGACAGGCAAATTACGTCTGGCTCTTTTTGTGCTATTTTTAACTCCTCAATTGTTATTTCTAAAAGTTCCCGTTTTGACAAAATACTCGCTATGTTTTGATGCAAAATATTAAACATTTGGGGTTTAGACACGAAAAAAATTCCCTTTATTTTTTAATATAGGGAAGTAATAAGGTATTGTACCATTATTTATAGTCCCGATTGATACTGCTTAGTTTACTACTTGCTTAATTTTATCGCAATTTTGTATACTGAAATAGTAAGGAATTGTTCCTTTTTTAGGCTTACTGTTACTAATGGCTATATTGCTACTTGGTTGATTACGCATTATAAATTGCTTAATATTTCCGGGATATAAGTATTTTTCATCGTAGTCGTTACAATCTATTACATAATTTATAGAATTACAAATCTCTGATAACTTAAAGTTTCCAATATCAAGAAAGTAACATTTTTTAAACTTTTTACATAATTTTTCTATGCTACAATTTAACTTAGAAACATTTAAGGAATTACTATTGCTAACTTTAAGTACAATTATCCTATTATTGTAAAATGTATCCAATAAACTTCTAACTGTGATAGAACTTGTCCCAAGTTATTATCATTTTCCCCTATACATATCACAAGCTTATCATTCGGTTTTAAAGTTGTTTTTATGCAGTTCTGAATTATTATATCACATTTCGCATTTGGATTCGTTTCCGCAAGGATACCGTATTTTTCATACGTGGTGTTTGATCTTGATTGCAGTAGAGCCGAGGCCAGACCAACACATTGTTGGGTACCGAATATAAATATAGTTTTTTCCAGTCTGTGTTCGTGATTTCTCGGAAACATGGTCGGATTCAAGACTTCAGTTTTATTTTGTAAGTACTGCGATAGTGTCTCTATTTGTTTTGTCAGAGCTGAAATTTCAAGGTTAGCTCTATCCAACCGTAGCTGTAGATCTTCAATTTTTCTTTTTAAGGATATTGTTTTATTTTCGTAGTTAGCGTTTGAAGAATAAATAGGTGATGATGGGGTAGATGTTGTGCAGTATGCCAAGGAGTGCCTCTTCTTTTTGATACTGCTACGGAAACTAGCGTCTGGCAATGAAGTTGATTGACATAAAGATTTTAACATATTATTTTCTGCAGTTAACTTATTTACTTGTTTTTGAAGATCATTGTTTTCCAGTAATATTTTATCAAGCTCAGATTGCGTGCAATTGAGTTCACCAGTCAATTGGGATATAGTATCTTTCATTTCTGACAATGATATTAAATCTGAGTTCAGATCCGATGATGTTCCATCCAAGCTTTTTGACATTTTCGGAGGTGTGTAATCCGATTCAGAAGACGAATTACAGTCAGTAAGTACATGGGAATCGTTGATCTGCGACGCAACTACAGGTTGATGTTTTTTTATTATAATGGCTTGGTTCGAGGGTTGTGTATTAACTGGCTTTTTTTTATTTCTCAGTGTTATATTTGTTAGGTCGCTGCTAATTGCCTTTTTGTTTTTAATACAAGTGACGCATTTCCACTTTTTTTTAGATTCTTGATCCATCATCCTGTATGTCGGTTCTGGATATCCAATACAGTCTGGCTCATATCTATGGTTGCAGACCGAACATAACGCAGTGGTTTTTATATCCACATGTTTTTTGCATTTGTGGCATACTACAAGCGGTGCCATCTTGCGGCCACTGTTGGTATTCTTAGAATCAATCTTCGATGACATGTAGCAAGGAGTGTAGCACGATTGTATTAAATTCTTATAGATGACGTTCTTTTAGTTACGAGTGTAAAATTGTCGTTTTAGGTAATCTTGTTCGTATTTCAAATTTTATAAATCCCACAAAAAGAATCTCAATATGTGGGATCCGAACTTGAGATCGATGCTTTATGAAGCGATACGTATTCCAATAGGCTACGCTTACATTAAGAAATGCTTCGAAATAGTTAGTCTTGTTCGGAGAGAAATTAAATTTGAATTTAAAAAGCGTTATGTGACTGACTCATACTGCAAAAATTTGTTACGATGACCGACACATTTTATTGTTTTTTGAGTTTATTGTTTTCTTAATAATTTGAGCACTTCACTGTTTTACAATGGTTGTAATCTAGACATTAAATGTCACACACAGTATTTTATAGTTTGTTTTGTATCACTTATTGTTTTTTGAAGGCGATTTGTACACTTCACTTTTATTTGAAATTTTTATTGTTTTGGGCGAGGTCTATGTCCAGATAACAATAGAGTGGAAAAATTTAGTTAAGTATTACACTTTAACACCACTTTTAACTTCAAATATTCGTTAAAATTATTATAATTAGTTTTTATTTACGGAGTTGATGTTGGCGTGACAGCACTAGCGCCATTATAGAGTTCCTAGTTGTAGGCGATTTTAATATGAGTCGAATCTCGTGGGTTCCATCTATTAATAATTCGCAAATCCCAATGAACCCCGCCACTAGTGACGAATGTATGCTGGCCGACGAATTATGTACGCTAGATTTTCGGCAATACAACGGAGTGGTCAACAAGTATGGAAAACTGTTGGATTTAGTCCTCTCAAATAAATTTGCCAGTGTTAGTGAGTGTATTGACCCTCTAGTGACTATTGATACCTATCATCCCGCCTTGTTAATTAATATCGACATCTTCGAAATGCCTCCCCTGGACCATGCACCGCGGTTACGATATATTTATAGTATAGGCGATTTTGCGTCTATAAACAACGAGATTCACTCCGTTAATTGGGAGCATCAGTTCTCATCTCGATCTCTAGATGATTCAGTTGCGTACTTTGTTGATACTATAAAAGAATTTCATAATAGATATATACCTCAGAATCTTGTACGTAATAAAACATACTCAATCTGGTACAGTACATCACTTATCAGAACTATTAAAGAAAAATATAAATATCTGAAAAAATTCAAGACTTATGGCAATAAATCCGATGAGTTAACTTTTAAATGCTTGCGTGATAGAGTAAAGACTATGGAAACCTCTTGTTATAACTGCTACCTTAATCAAACGGAAAAATCAATAAAAATTAACCCTAAACACTTTTGGACGTTTATTAAAAACCGCTACAACTCTAATGCTATTCCTAACACATTAAAATACAACGATGAATTATTGCTCACCGGTGATTCTATCTGTGAGGCTTTTTCCTCTTATTTTCTATCTACCTTCCTTGATCCCGCTTCAATTAAAAATCCCAACCAAGTCTTTGTTTCCCCTTCTGAAACTACTACAACCCTGTCTGATCTTTGTCATATAGAAGTAAACATTGACGATGTGACCAATTTACTCCGCAAGTTGGATTCATCCAAAGGTGCTGGCCCGGATAACATATCATCTAAATTTCTTATTGAATGTGCCCCCTCCATTGCCTTGCCTATCTCAATTTTGTTTTCCAAATCTTTGTCTCAAGGTGTTGTCCCAAGCTTGTGGAAATCTGCGTTTATTACACCCATACATAAAAAGGGGTCTAAAACTGATGTTACTAATTATAGGCCTATATCTAAACTGTGTATTATAGCTAAATTATTCGAGCGCATTATTTACAATCAGTTATATGCCGCTCTTGCGAACTCGTTCAGCTCATTCCAGCATGGTTTTTTGAGAGGATGATCTACGACTTCAAATCTGATCTTATTTAATGAATTCATCACCGATGCTATGGATGATGGCAAGCAGATTGATGTCGTTAACACTGATTATAGTAAAGCGTTTGATCGGATCGACCACAACACTTTGTTAGAGAAGCTAAACTGTATAGGTATTCGTGGAGACCTCCTGAGACGAGACTGCGACCTATTTTTAATATAAGATGAGAACCACTCTCATCTTATATTAAAAATAGGTCGCAAGCCGTAGTGCTCAATAATTATATGTCCAGTTGGGTATCTGTGCCCAGCGGAGTGCCCCAAGGGTCGTTGCTAGGTCCCCTCTTATTTGTTATTTACGTGAACGACATCGATCTGTGCCTTCGATCTTCTAAATTATTATGCTTCGCCGATGACATGAAAATTTTTGCCAAGATTTCATCGACTGACGATGAGTTAGCACTTCAGGATGACTTATGTCGCCTTGAAGACTATTGTCGAGCTAATAAACTTGATTTATATCCATCAAAGTGTTCAGTGATGACCTACACTAGGAAACGTGCAGTACTAGCCACCAGATATATTTTATCGGGCCAAATCTTGCCAAGGTGTGATACCATTCGCGACTTGGGCGTCCACCAAGATAGTAAGTTGGTTTTTGATACACACATTGACGCCATTGTCAAGAAAGCTTCTAAGCTGCTCGGCTTTATTATGCGTCTGTCTAAGTGCTTTACTGATGCTAAAACACTTAAAATATTGTACTGCACTTTTGTTAGAAGTCAGCTAGAGTATGCATCCCAAATATGGAACCCACGGTATCATAAATACATAGACCGTATTGAAAATATCCAAAGACGTTTCATTAAATATCTCTGTTTCCATCAAAAGATCCCATACCATTCAATCGATTATCTCCGTCTCTGTAAAAAGTATCATTTACTACCACTCGAAGATCGACGTAATATTGCTGACTATCTATTTCTGTTGAAAATCTTTAACAATAGTATTGACTGCCCCGAGTTATTGTCAAAATTTTATTTTAATGTACCTAGTAAAATATTTCGCTTCAATCCACCTTTACGAGTACCCCTTACATCTACGAATTATAGGCAGAACAGTTTTATTGTGCGTGCAGGCAGACAGTTTAATGAAATATGTAAGCAGTACGATTTGGATCCTTTTATGACCAGTGTGACGTCAGCCAGAAGGTGTCTGAGCATCCAATTTTTTAAATGATTTTCTACGCGGCTCATATTACATAATTATGTTCCCCTTTTGGTTTCTCCTTTTCTCCCTTTGTTGTTAACCAAATGGTTTTTAAAAAATAATTATCATTTTTATGTAACCTATTAATCAATACATCATGTTACTGTTTGGGTGCTCTTAACATCTTAAAATCTACGATACTTCTACACGTGAAGACTTGTAATTGGCTATCTTTCAACTATGATTGTTTGTTTTGTTAAGTTTTATCTTAGCTGTAAGTCTTTCATAGTATAATAAATAAATAAAGAAATAAATAAATAAATATTGGTAAGTTAATTGTTTTGTTTATTTATTTATTTATTAAATACTTCTTGCACAGAATGTACAATGGCGGACTTAACGCCTTAGGCGTTCTCTACCAGTCTACCTTTGGGTGGTGGAGAGAAAGCATAGGTAGGTGCCAAGAAATTTAAAAGGAACATAATTACACATATACCTACATATATTACAAAACACATAATTATTATTAGTATATATATATACATATATATAACTATATAAATATGTACACTACATATAATACTTATACTTACATATCAAGAAAATAATTAGAAAACGAAATACTGTTATGATTCTGCTAATTTCCCCAGAATGTGGTCACGTAATTTTACTTTGAAGGTGTGACGGCTGTTTAACATCCTGATCTCTAGAGGTAACTCATTCCAGAGAAGAATAGATTTAACAAAGAAGGAAGAATGAATAATATCAGAACGATGTGCAGGGCAGAGTAGAAGACGATTTTTTGAAGAGCGTAGATTTTTGTCATGATGTGAACAAAGATTTTCGAAGTGAGAAGTTAAATAGGAAGGTGAAATAGGAGTGTGAAGTATAGAAAAAAGAGTGGTCAACGCCCTCAACTCACGACGCTGCCTTATAGGTAGCCATCGGAGCTGAGTTCGATACACAGAAACATGATCGTACTTGCGAAGATTAAAAACGAATCGAATGCAATTGTTGAGAAGCCGGTCAAGTTTGTTTAGCAGATCTGCATTCAGGTCATAGTAGCAAACATCACCATAGTCAATGTTTTATGTAATTATGGGGAAGATTAAGGTTCGCATAAGCATCGGTTTCACATTGGACGGAAGCAAATTTTTCAGGCGGTAGAGGAACCGTAGCATATTGGTAACTTTTTGGCTGACAGCTGCGACTTGTGCTTGCCAGTTAAATGTGGAGTCCATAAGTAAGCCAAGATTCTTAACGTTGCCACTATAAGGTAATACCATGCCATTGAATACTACAGGTGGCAAGCCGGAAGTATCAACTTTGCTTATATATCTCGAGCTACCGATGACTATGGCTTGGCATTTCCCAGGGTTGACTGCCACGCCAAACCTGTCAGCCCAATTTTTCACAACATTTAAGTCCTCATTGATTTGTCCGAGCGTGACAGCCAACTCATCAACAGTAGTATGACGATATAACTGCAAGTCATCGGCATACAGATGATACGAACACTGAAGCTCAGGAGTAAGTAAATTTATAAATACTGCGAAGAGAAGAGGTGAGAGTATGCCGCCTTGCGGAACGCCAGCATCCAAATTACACCAGGTTGACGAGACTTCGTTCACCCGAACCGACTGCTGGCGCTCCCGAAGATAAGAAGAAAACCAGTCTAATGCCTTGGAAGAGACCATGAGATATGACAGGATAGATAGAAGGATATCGTGACTGACGGTATTGAACGCATTGGAGAAATCCACAAGGACCAACACAGTCAGGTTAGCGTCTTCCACGGCGAGTCTAATATCGCCAGTCACTTTGAGAAGGGCAGAGGAAGTGCTATGGCCTGGCCTAAACCCAGATTGATATTGGCTCAAAAGCTTGTTTTCGTAAACAAAACGAGTGAATTGCATATGCGCACAAGCCTCCAGCACTTTGGATAAGAAAGGCAGGATTGAGATCGGACGGAAATGATTGGGGAGTGTTGGATTAGAAATCTTAGGAAGAGGACAAACGTACGCTTTCCTCCAAAGCGAAGGAAATACTCCGGAGAAAAGGGAAAAGTTAACAATATGGGTGATGACAGGAAGGATTGGGACTAGGATAGAAATAATCATATGGCGACTGATGTTGTCACAACCCACCGCTTTCGAATTAATAGAAAGGATAATCTTTTTGACCTCTTCCTCATCGACTGGCGAAAAATGAAAAGAATTGATATCAGGCCGCGATAGCCCAGAAATGTAGTTAAGGGTATCCTGTCTGATTACATAATCCACATTGGAAGAAGTGCAGAAATGACTATTTAAAGCATCTAAGCTGATTGAGTTAGGTAGGTCTAAATGCCGCGATTTGCCAATACCGAGTGTTCCAAGAAACTTCCAGATATCAGCAGGAGAAGATGACGAGATATTGTTTAGAATATGGCGGCGTTTGGCGTTACGTATCATACGATTACACCGATTCCTTGCAGTTTTAAATTGAGCCCAGTTTTCCTCTGTACGGTCTTTTTTAAAGTTCCGAAACGCACGATCCCTCCTACGCATTGCGATTTTGATAAGCCCGGTCATCCAAGGTGCTGGTGGACGTTTCATTTTTACTCTCTTAACGGGCGCATGGAGATCATATAAAGAGTTCACCCGGTTATTAAAAATATCCAGCTTATCATCCACTGAGTCAGCTTCCATCAATGGAGTCCAATTAATATCGGAAGCATCCTTGAGGAGCTGATCAACGTCCATACGCGCAAAGCAACGCCTATGCAAAACCTTAGGCTTGGACTTAGGAGGTTTAAGGATATAGGAAAGGAAAATAAGGTCGTGATGAGAAAAGCCGGGAGCAATAAACTGACCATGAGAGGAAACAAGGGAAAGGTTGGAAGTTAGGATTAAATCCAGCCAGGAATCATTACCTGCTGTAGATCGGTGAGTTGCCTGTAAGGGCAGGATGTCTAAACTGGATGATTCCATAATATGAAGGAGTTTCCGGGATCGAGGAGAATTAGGAGCGAGGAGATTGGTATTGAAATTACCCATGATGATGTAATGTGCATACTCAGAACCCAGCGATTCTAAAACCGATTCAATATCAGTGAAGTAATCGATAGAAGGGGGGCAATACACAACACCAACGACGGCTTTAGCTCCTTTAACTGAAACCTCTAGAAAAAGATATTCAGCACTAGCCTGATGACCAGAAGAAGCAGCCAAGACCTTGTGAGAAAAGTCAGATCGAAGGTATATTGCCACACCATCCCCTCTTCTCCCAAGCCGATCATTCCGAACAAGAACAAAACCAGGAAGGGGGTACGAGGTAGACAAGATATTTGGTTTGAGCCAGCTCTCGGAGATCAGGATAGCATGCACATTAATGTTGGTAAAGGTCTCAAAGAGCTCACTATAGTGACTAGCAACACTTTGTGCATTAATGTGACACACGTTAAACACCTTGTCTGATTGATTAAATTGTGCTCTCAGAGTATCTCCCAGAGTATCGGTCAAAGAGCTGAAACTACTATCACTATCGCCCGCATCCAAGGATTCATTAGCAGAATGAAAACTATCATTATCTGAATACATAAATAATAAATATAATAGATAAAATTAATTTATAATTATTAAATAAGTTATTAAATTAATCAATTAAATTAATCTAAAAAGTTTACTTTCTCGACATCACCCGCCAGCTAACACCAAGAAATAATAAATCTACATTAGATAACTTGTAAACAAAACGTAATAAATTAACACCAATTAGGAAATTTCTGAACGACGTGATGCGTGCATGCTTGACTTTGACATTTGAGTAATTTACTAAAATAACGACAGTGACACTAAAGAAATAATACTCCGGTCGATTCGTGCGAAGAAAATAAAAACTAGCTACATTATTAATTATTGAGGGTAGAGAGATAAGTATCTACAACAAGTAAAGTAAAGAAAGAATTGAGATCTACTAAAGAGTCCAGAACAAACAAAGACGAAACAATTTTACGAAGAAATCTAATTGATCTAACAAACAGTAAGTACTTACTTTAACAAACAGCTACTAATTAATATGACTAATACCCAAATGCCAGTCGTCACATACCAGTTTTATTTCTGTTCCAGAAACCTCTCAAGCAGTCGGCGATGGCGAAGACTTAGTTGGGTACTTCTCCAGGAGCGGCTTCAACTCGTCACTCGAAGCAATCTTGTGGCGACTCCCATCCGAGGCCCTAATGACAATCACGCCGTCCTGCGTCCAACATGAGCGCATTCCGAAGTGCTGCCGTGCCTGAGTGAAGATGGACTGCCTAGTCTTCGTCAAAAACTCCTTGACTGAGATTTTAGACCCCTTCAAGCCAGTCTTAGCCTTCCATATCAGAGATTTATGCTCCAGACTGGAGAACCTCACGAGAATGGGCCTCGGGTGATCCTTACTAGGACTGCCAAGCCTGTGAGCAGCTTTAATGTTGGCAGCTGTAATGTTCCTGAGAGCCAATTTATTATGGAGAATATCTATAATTTTGGAAGAGCAGTCTTCATTTTCAACTTCAGGAAGTCCTTGAAAAATCAATACCTCCCTCCGGTGCCTCATCTCCAGTGCATCAATGTGCAGAACGCACTCAGCGATTTGCTTTCTCAGCAACCCCAGCACACTGTAGATTAGTTCCCTGAAGGCCCGGAACTCCTCTGCAACCTTGGCCACCGTGTCCTTCACAGGCCCTGCTGCTTGAATTTGGGCTCCAAGTTGATCCATCTTCCTGGTGAAATTTTCTTCAAGGCTCTTCTGAATTGTCAAGATCTCTGATAGTTGGGACATTATTGCTTGGGAATATTAAATTGTGCTCTTTAATAAATGTAAAATTAGTTCTGTGACTGAATGTGATATAGGTGATGTGGCAGGTGGTGTATTAAGTGCGCAACTATTACATTTATTTTATCCAATGTAAGTAATTGGCCTATAAATTAGATTTAACAAAAAAAATTGTAAAAAATACTATTAAATATATTTTAAAACACTCAGAGTATCTGAGACATGTAGTTACTTTTTCTACGCCCAAAAAAACCTTTTTTGGGCGGTATTTTGGCGGATTTTGCGATTACACCTTCCATACTCATTATTTTCATAATACTAATGGTTATTAGTTTTAACTTGTCGATTCATCTCCGCTATTGAAAAACATTTTTTACTATACAGTAGTGTTTTTAGACTAGACGTCTAGTCTAAAAACATTAGGTCCTGAATACGCGCATTAATTGAATTATGCACTAACATACGGCTGATGAAACTTGGAGAGTGTGGAAATAAATATAAGACCGTTTAAGTGAGATGTAAGAACGCATAAACGGTAAGTGGAAATGAGACGGCAATATCGTGTGTCTGTTGATAGACTCGCCAAGTTACCTACTTCCGCCGCGGCGCAGTACGAGATACTTTACTTCGCTATTCAATCAGCGTGAGGCGGCCGCAAAGCGCAGACGCTTTATACGATGGTGTGCTCAAAAGAACGTCTTGTTATGCAAAATTTGATAGAACTATATAAAGATTTGCCCTGTTTGTGGGACAAAACCCACAAAGATTATTTAAAAAAGACAGCGCGAGACGAGGGATTTAGAATAATGTTAGAAGTTTACAAAACGTTTGATTCTAATGCAACAGAAAAAACTATTAAAAAAAAATTGTTAAATATGCGCACGACTTATAACAAGGAATTGAATAAGGTACGTATCTGATTTATTTGCCTATTATTAATCAATCAAAATTTTTCGTAAGAAGTATGCCACAGCTACCGGCGCGGCGTCGCGAACTGCGGTGCGACCTGCGGCGCGGGAAGAGTCGCGCGTCGCGCGGCGGCGACGGGCTGTGCGGTGTGCGAGTGAAACAAATGTACTAGCGAGTATCGAGGTGGCCACAGCTCAGAGCGGCGCGCGCGGCGGCATCGGCGGACGCATTCAGACATCGCGCGACCGAAACAAATAATTTTGTTTTTACCGCGCGTACAGTTTATAAAAGTAATGGAAACGGAACAATTCATTAGCGAAATACTGAGTAGACCAGCAATATGGATGTCAAAAAATCCACATCATAAATATAGGCATATTATAAAAAAAACGTAGGAAGAAATAAAACAACAATTTCCTAGTAATAGTGGTACTTAAGTATTTATTACCTATTTTTTACAAGTAATTTAATTAGATATTACGGCAATTTAATTTTCAAAAATCAAAAAAATTATCGGGATAGTTCCGATATTCATAATAAAGAGTGTGAAATTCGCCAAGTTCTCTCCTTCTCTGATTAACTGGGTGTGCTCCTATTCTTGACTGAATGATATCTTGAGCTAAGAACGCACTTGATTCAAGGCAATACTGTGCCACTTTTGATAGGACCATTTTAATAGTTTAGCCGTTCTCTAAATACGTCCACCGCTGACGCCGCCGCAGTCGCAACTAGTCGAGCTATGGCATACCACCGCAAATCACGCCGCTCACCGCACCTCCCGCCGCACCGCGCGCCGCACCGCCAGAAGCCGTGGCCAGGCCCTAAGGTAACTAGCCGAGGCTAACAAAAGATTCAAGATCTATTTACTAATATATTGGTATAGTTAGTACCTATTCTATAAAGAAAGCCTTAGGTATTAAGACATCAAAACCTATGAAGTGAGTGAAGTTGCAAACTAGGTATTCATGTATCACCCACCACCTTTATATAAAATTACCTAATATAAATATAAAAATCTGTGAAATTCTTTTACTGAATTGTCTGTCAACTGGCGAGTGTGAAGCTCCGAAGTGCGCGCGAGTTTCAGACTCGCGCACATTTTACCTAATTTTTTTGTCGTTATCTCGCTCGATCGTGAAATCGTAATGAATCGTGAAAAAGTAATATAGTACATAGTATAAGCCTTTTACATAACATATTATATTTCGTGCCTCGTTCTCGATATATGTTATTTAACCATGCAGCTTCCTCGCGTCGCTTGGCAACTATACGCTTTTCAGACCCAAAATTGAACGAAGTCTATGGCAACACTGGCCGTTCTCCCGTCAAACTTCATTCTCTTCGTTAGCGCGGCAACTGATACTGCGTATCTTTGTGTTTGTTGAAAAATATTAGTATTTTACAGTATTACGAGTATAAAATATATAAAATATATAAAATCGAACGCAAAGTAAGCGTTGTTGATCAAAAGGATGACTATTCTTCAAATAATAGGAGTGATACTTTCTAGTATTTCAGGTAGTAAAACGTTGTCTTGTGATTAATGTTACCGGTTGACACGTATGGTGTACGAGATACTCTGACGTGATCATTGGACTCTTATCGCCTACGAGATAGGTGGAAGAGATCCTCTCCGTACCGGTCGACACGTATGGAGTACGAGATGCTCTGACGTGATCATTGGACTCTTATCGCCTACGAGATAGGTGGAAGAGATCCCTTACTCTTATATGTGGTCCGTGAGGCTACGATAAGAAGTTTTGTCATTAATCACTTGCCCAGGCTGCATTACCTATAAGAACTGTATTATAATACAGATTACAATGGATAATCCTGTTTAAACCTCCGTGACACTAAATACGAGTGCAGTGTTCATGTACTAGACAAGCCTCTGTCTGATAAGCCTATGAATATGGTATAAGACAATAAATGTTAACCCATTACCCGCCGCAGTTGTATATAAGCAACTTATCATTTCTGAGCCCCTAGCACCGCAGTTGTAAATTTGCAACTTAAGTCTCCAAAGTTATTTTTAAACGTATTTTTATTTACGTAGGAGCAGTTTCATAATAAAAATAAAGACCACCGTTGCCATTCAAGGAATTTCTTTCCTTTTCCCTAAAATCACTTATGCAAAGCACCAAATTAACGGTGAAAAAAATGCATAAAACCCATCGCAAAATGCAGGTTTGACCTTAACCTGTACCGCCAGAGTTGTATAAATACAACAGTAGTGATGTAGCACATAAGTTTATTTATTACTCTTAATGCAAACTTTAGTTTACTCAAATAATATACAAATAGGTTAGGCATTCAGAATTAAAAAGTAATTCAATGCTTGTTGCTGTTTGAACCTATTTCTAACTATAATATCTAAAACTGAACATGATTTAAGGTAGATTCATATTACAATTAGATAGACGATTTTTACTAAATTGTATTTTAGTAACAACCCTAGTACTTTAACGTTATCAAAGAAGTCCAGCGCCGGAGTTGTACATATGCAACCGCTTGTGACGTCATAAGCGAACTCATAATGATAATAGTGAGGGTACATCTGTTTTATTTGTTAAGAATTATTAATGAAATAGTGGGTACTTATTTTATTTCATTGGGTCTTGTGGCCGTGTTTGAATCGCAAAATGTCGAGTGCAGAGGAATTAATAAGGATTTTAGAAGGTTACGAGGAAGATGTAGAAGAATTTGTGACCGATAATGAGTTAGAAGAGGAGGAGGTATGTACCCAAATTTGATTGATTCTAATAATTCTATAAATACAATTCCTTTTATTTTTTACAACTCACTAAATGTTGTTTTTTATTTTTTAGGAAAGCGGTGACAATGAATTCCATTGGACTGAAACGGAAACGACGCCAATCGTACAACCATTTAATGATTTTCACGCTGGTTTTTCATCAGAAATAAACCTTTCGACCGATTCTAATGAACTAGACTTTTTCGAATACTTCGTCGATGATGGTTTGGTGGCTGAGATAGTCAGGTGTACCAACAGGTATTACCAATTTTACGTTCGACGTGTCGATATACGAGAACATTCGAGAACCCATGCTTGGCGTGACGTTGATGCGAAAGACATTTATTTGTTCTTGGCGGTAACAATGTTATTTACCAGGAATAAAAGGATATCTATTGAAGAACATTGGTCTACGGATCCACTACTGAGCTCACCAATCTTTCATAAGACCATGAACAGAAATAAATATTGTTTAATTTTGGCTATGATGCATTTCACTGATGTTTTTTCCGTCAGCACCGGATTACCAAGATTACATAAACTGCAATTTGTCATAAATCATGCACGAGATAAATTTAAAAGCGGTTTAACACCGCACCATAAATTATGTATCGACGAGAGTATCGTCCCTTTCAAAGGCCGTCTTGTACTCAAGCAATACTTGCCTAAAAAAAGAAATCGCTTTGGAATAAAACTGTTCGTATTGTGCGATGTTAAAACGGGATATATATTGGACTTTATTGTCTATTGTGGAACGGAAACGGATATTGAGCAGATTCCTGATTTGGGGGTGAGCGGGTCAGTAGTGGTTGCTCTCCTTAAGAAATACTTTAACACCAACAGGCAACTTTTTGTGGATAACTGGTACTCGAGTCCTAAGTTATTCCGTTATTTGAAAGATAACGGAACGTATGCATGCGGTACAGTTAAGAAAAATAGAAAAGGCATGCCTAAATTTAAGAAGTTGTCTAAAGGAGAAGTTGATGCTCGCTATTCTCCTCCTTTAATGACTTTAAAATGGCAGGATAAAAAAGCGGTAACCATGATTAGCACCATGCATGATGCTAAATTATTACCGTCAAATAAGGAAGACAGAGCTACTGGTCTGCCAAAATTGAAACCTGAATGTGTACTTGATTATACTAATAATATGGGAGTGGTTGACACCGCAGACATGATGATGAGTACTTTATCGTGCATAAGGAAAACAAGACGATGGTATTTAAAACTAGCACTTCGTATAATCGACATGTCTATGTTGAATGCATTCTACACATACAAAGTTATTAATAATTGTCCCAGAAAACCATTTTGTGAATTTCAGCTGGCAGTTATACGGCAAATCGTTAGTAAAAACAAAATACACGACTATGAACCGGTGCCTTCGACATCGCGTGGCGTTCAGAATGACCCCTGTCGCTTTTTACCAAATGATGTTCTCAAACATTTTCCTGTGACCATACCAAATAAGAAAAGACAGCGTTGCAGAGTTTGCGCTCTGAAAAATAAACCAAAATATACAAGATATATGTGCAAACAGTGTAACACTTATTTATGTTTAGAAAATTGCATCACAGAATTTCACAGAAAGCCTAGTGGTGGAAGAATGTAAAAGAAAACCCATGATTTAATAATTAAAGTGTTTTATTAATAAAATATTATGTTTATTTATTTTTACCTGTACAATTAAGTTAATTTTTTTCAGTTTCCGTTAAATCAATGTCTTGAGTGTGACAATTTTTCAGTGTGTTTAAAAAGTTTAATATTTTTACATAAGCCCGGCTACGCAAACACGGAGCTATATACTTTAGCTCTTCAAGAATTAGATGAGTGAAATGCTCGTTTCTTTGGTCGGCACCAAACGTTGTGCAGTTCTCACATTGTGGCCTTGCGTTCGGTGCACGAATGTCACTGGTTTTCGACTCTGCATGGAACTGTTTTTCAAACAGATCCTGGGTATTTTCATCGTCGTTTAATTCCAATCTCAAACGCTTAGAACCTGCAAAAAATAATGAGAATTATTATTTTTAGACGTTAAACACAACATTGTATCTATATTTAGTTGGCATAAAGCAAATAAAATTGATATTTTTTAATATATAGAGAAAATTAACACACTCACCCATTTTGGAGACTAGCACAACAATGTTCGTTAAAGCAGTGGCAATTAAATGCCCAGTCATTGACCATAATGTTTTTTTTAAACAAGAAAACTTTACTTTCTATTACCCTTTATCATAAACAATCTGCACGTATTCATATTCGATGAATAACATCGATAACCGGAAATAATTTCACTTTCCGCACTATCTACGCTATTGTTTATCTCTAATGTTAGCGCCGAGGTTGTATAAATGCAACAATAGGGATTCCGAAAGACGTATTTAGTAGAATTATGAACTATACTCTATCAATGCTTATAGCTTTTTTTATTCGGGTAATTTTAATTATAAGGTTAATGACTTATAAAAAAACATTCGATTTTCGTAAAACGTGTAATTTTACTCTTAAAATCTAGTAAAAAAAATAAAAAAATTGTGAATGGTGCACAACACTATAGTTGACCTTGAAAATACGTGATTGGCGCTAGGGGCACATTTTTTTGCAAGATTATACAGCGGTTAAAGGGTTAACCTTATTGGTTAAACTGAGCAATAGAAATCATTGGTTTCAAAGAACGACAGTAGATAAACTTGGTGGAACAAGCAATTACTGAAAACTGTTCATTATAATAAACTCAAGCTTATACAGGACTAGCGACCCGCCCCGGCTTTGCACGGGTGCATTGCTGATACTAAATATACTACATAATCATAAAGTGTTGTCCTGTGTTGTAGGGCGAAGCGCGGCCTTCGACGCACTATTTGGTATAGGCACGCGCTCCCCGGCCCCCCGGCCGGTACCGCCGCAACCGCTATGTCCAACATGTATGTGTATGTTGAAATCTGTAATATCTTCGAAAATATTCATTTAAATTACATGCTGTAAAGGGCCATATTAATCTTTATTACATGCACAATATATTTAAGGTACTTAATTGGATAAGGATTAATGCTGTATTGCTTAAAATCGCTTTTTCGTTAATAAGTATAATAAATAAAGGATAAAAATGGTTATTGTGGGTTATCCTCAAGAGATAGACATATACCATCGCGGTTTTTTTTTAGACCTTTTTAAGGTGTACAATACTGTAGTACATTACTTTGATCTATCTCGTAGGGTTCAGCCAGCGTTTGCAATGTAAGCGCAAAAAAGTGTGTTTATTTACGACCTTACATAAAAAACTCTAAGATTATCAGTGTTTCTCTACTATATTATGCATGTATTATACATATAAATTCCTTCCTCTTGAATCACTCTATCTATTAAAAAAAACCGCATTAAAATCCGTTGCCTAGTTTTAAAGATCTAAGCATACATAGGGACAGACAGCGGGAAGCGACTTTGTTTTATACTATGTAGTGATAGTGATGATAATGATAGTGATGATAATAGTGTTAGTGATGTAGTGATAGTGATAGTGATGATGATGATAGTGATAGTGATATATCAGCCTCAGTTTAAGACAACATAGTCAAAGGAGACAAAATACAAACTAACTGAATGGGCATCATATTATTACAAGTAATGTGTAATCATTATTATTATTGCAAATACGTGTGGGTTAAACACGCGACCATCCTTGTTAGAGAGACTGATACTTCATCTGCTTTGGCTATACGCTCGACTAGCGATCTTCAAAAAATCAAGAAAGCTACCCCTGTTGCAAATGCAGACCAATAACCACAGTACATATGTAATGAGACTCGAATCGATAATTGTATATGCTTCTGTATTCATTTTTAACACTAGAAATAAGATAAATACCAATTTTAAAGTCAACCTTAACTTAAGAACAATATATTTCATTTCTATTGATTACTTAAAAGAATATAACAATGTTGGCCTTTGCTATTTATTAAAACATTTTTTGTTACGATGTTATTTGTTAATGTTGGTTATTGTTAGAACTACGGTTATTCTTTACTTATTCAACGAGTGCAGTCTGGATTTCATTCACAGTTTGTTTATAGTATTTTTGGTCATCATATTGCGGCATCTTAAACTTTTAGCGCCTACTAATTTAATGTTACCCCCGCATAATGTCAGATAATCTAGTTGTGTATTATCAAAACTGTAGGGGCTTGCGCACTAAACTCAACACTTTGCACATGAATATCTTAACCAATTGTTATGATGTTATTATACTGACAGAGACCTGGTTAACGCCTCACATACAGGATAATGAATTCATAGACGAGCGGTATGCGGTTTTCAGATGCGATCGCGATCGTATTGCCACAAATAAAAGGGACGGAGGCGGAGTTCTTATAGCCGCGCTGAAAACCCTCAACGCCGTATATTTAACGCTCAATTCGTGTGTGGAGCATGTCATTATCCAATTGCCTGGTGATAGATGTAATAAATATTATATAAGCGTTGTTTATATTCCACCTAGCACTGTAGAGAGCGTTTACTTGACTCATTTTGAAGCCATACAAAAGTTTCTTGAAACAACGGGACCAGCCACCTTTTTCTTATTCGGGGATTACAATTTACCTGAAATTGAGTGGCTTCCTGTTATGAACAACAATTTTGGCGCATTGTACAGCAGCGGCAGCTCATCTATGTGTAAACAAATGGATAATTTTATGTCAATAATAAATAGCTATCAATATAATACAATAAAGAACAGTATGGGGCGAACTTTAGATTTAATAATCAGTACTATGCGTTGTGATGTGTACGCGCCCACATCGCTAGTACCACCAGATAAGTTTCACCCCCCCTTAGCTGTAACCATTACTTATAAATCCAACCCTCAAATGTTACCACGTGCTAAAATTCTAAAATATAACTACCGCAAAGCCAATTACGATTTAATAAACACAGACTTAGTTAACATAGATTGGAACACTATACTCAGTGGTGTATCTGCTGATGATTCCGTAGATATTTTTTACGATCATATCTTGAACACAATAAAAAAACATGTCCCTAGGACATCTTCACAGTCTTCAAAATTTCCCGTTTGGTTTTCGAAATCAATCATAAAAAATTTTAAAAATAAAAATAAAGCTTGGGTTAAATGGAAAGATTATAAAAACCTGTCGGACTATGAGCATTTCTCTTTCTTAAGACGAAGATTCCAATTAGAGTGCCAAAAGCAGTACAATGAGTATATTCGTTCCGTTGAAGATAATATAACTAAGAATGTTAAGTATTTATGGAGCTACATTTCAAATAGAAAATCAAATGTAGGTATACCTTCCACAGTCTCATATAAAAACCGAAGCACCAGTAACCCTACAGAAATATGTAATTTATTTTCTGACTTTTTCCAATCCGTCTATGAACCATCATCTTTTAAAATAGACAATTGGTCTCCTCCCGAAGCTTATCTAGACAACTCCGTTATTATAAGTAATATTCACATTAGTGTCGACAAAGTGTTGAAAGCGTTGAAAGCATTGGACGACACAAAAGGTCCTGGACCAGACGGTATACCGGCATATTTCCTTAAAAAGACCTCTGATGCAATATGTCTGCCATTATGTATCGTTTTTAATACATGTGCCGCAGAAGGTATTTTTCCAGAAATCTGGAAAAGGGCAAATATTACCCCAGTTCATAAAGCAGGTCCCAAAGGTGATGTCGAGAACTATAGACCTATCTCCATACTGTCTGCCTTGTCGAAACTTTTCAAGAGACTTGTTCACGATGCGATTAGTCCTATCTTGTACATCATCATTAGGCCTTAGACATCTTGACAGATGATTTAAGCAGCGCCTACGCGAGAAGGACATCGTCGCTCGTGGCTAAAGAGACCGATCCTCGAGCGACACTTTCGTCCGCACTTACGGCACGCAAACTGAGAGTCCGTTGCGATGGAACTCTCGTCGCGCGCATGTCTTTTGGCACGTTTTTGTGCCAGATTTTGAAACCAGGCCTTGTCGTGAGTCTCGCAGCCGTCATGAATAAGGTTTCTCCATTCATCGCGGTCGGAAGCAAGGTCCTCCCACGTGTCACAGTCGATGTCGAATGCGATCATGTCGCGTTTTGCGCAGTCTTTGAACCGTAGCATGGGACGTCCAACTTTGCGTTTCACGAATGCAATTTGGCTCAACATGGTCTGTCTGGGCAAACGAGTGCTGCTCATTCGGTGCACATGCCCTAGCCACCGCAAGCGTCTCTGTTTAAGTAGAGCGGTGATGCTAGGAAGCTGCGCAATCTCAAGCACTCTCTCGTTTGTTACCCTGTCCTTCCATGTCATGTTCAGAATGCTCCGAAGACAGCGCATGTGGAAGGTGTTAAGTCTTCGTTCCTGTTTGGCATACGACGTCCAGGTTTCAGCTCCGTACAAGAGTATGCTCAAGACGCAAGTTTGGTATACAATCATCTTTGTCTTGACCGTTAGATGTTTATTATGCCATACTCTTGTACGCAGCCTGCCGAACGTCGTGGCCGCCTTGCCGATGCGAATATCGATCTCACCATCAAGGGAGAGATTGCTCGACACGGTCGACCCTAGGTAACAGAACTTGTCGACTACCTCCAAGGGTGCACCTTCCAGCAGGATAGTCGGCTGGTAGGTGTAACCCTGCGCAAGAATTACAGTCTTCTTCGCATTTATGGACATGGAGAACAGGGTACAAGCGTGATGAAATTTGTCCAGTAGGACCTGGAGCTCTTGTGGAGTTTTTGCGACAAAGGCTGCATCGTCGGCAAAGAGCAGGCTGTTAACAAATAAGTCCTCGCGATTACGGCGAGACTTTAGGAGAGCGACATTAAACAACTTCCCATCTGCTCGTGTATGTAGGTGGACACCCTGCTGCGCGTCACCGAAGGCAATTTTAAGCAGCAGTGAAAAGAATATGCGGCAACAGAGTAGGTGCTAAGACGCAGCCTTGCCGAACTCCTCTACGCATATCGAAAGCGTCGGACGTTTGACCATTGTACACAACGGTACCATTCATATTCTCGTGAAAGGATTTCACCAACTTCAGCAGTTTCGGCGGACATCCTACTTTCTCGAGTGCAATATAGAGACCCTCTCTGCTAACCGTGTCGAAGGCTTTATTCAGGTCAACGAACGCGATTACCAGAGGAGTATTCTGCTCACGACACTTCTCTTGCAGTTGTCGGATGGTAAATATCATATCCGTAGTGGAACGCCGGGAGCGGAATCCGCATTGTGCCTCAGGATACACGCGGTCGGCAAGACGTTGCAGTTTCGTCAGTATGGCCCTTGCAAAAAGTTTGCCGACGATGCAAAGAAGGGAAATACCACGGTAGCAGTTACAATCGCCGCGGTCACCTTTTCCTTTATAAAGAGTTACGATGTTTGCATCACGCATATCCTGAGGGAATAGCTCCCTCTCCCAGCATTTTCCCAGGAAGTTATGCAGGACCGGCAATATGCACTCGAGTTTTAGGAGCTCAGTGAGAACGCCATCTGTCCCTGGACTCTTGCCACATTTAAGCTGCATTGCGGCCGCACGAAGATCTCTCACAGTGGGTAAATCATCGAGCTCAGTCATAGCGGGTAGGATCGGAATTAAATCCACGGCTAAGGGACTGATCTCAACTGGCCGAGAATAAAGCTCAGTGTAGTGTTCTACCCACCGACTTAGTTGACGACTGCTGTCAGTGATAACAGAGCCATCGATCTCTTTCAAAGGGGCCGTCTTTTTTTGCACTGGACCAAGAGCTACCCTAATCCCCGCATAAACCCCACGGAAGTTACCTGTGGCCGCACAATCTTGGATACTTCTGCACAGTTCTATCCAGTAAGCATTAGCGAGCTGGCGGCAAGTTCGCTGTAGGGATGACTTTGCTGTGCGGAGTTTATCGCGTGTGGAATCACAGGGGTCAAGGCAGTACCCTAGTGCAGCTTGGCGTTTAGAGTCAATTAGAGGCTGAAGTTGGGTTATATTTTCGGTGAACCAATCCGGTGATTTCAACTTGGCATATCCGAAAATTTCGCCAGCTGTTTTGGTGAGAAGGTCCTTAATGGATTCCCATTCCGTCTCTACAGGTGCATCCACATCCCAGGTAGCTACTATCTGTCGCACCAGCGAGCTGAAAGTTTTCACTAACTCGGGATCCCTAGTCTTGGGAAGATTTAGTTTCTTCCTTCCGGGTTTTTTTAAGGAGTGAATCTTTTTGGGTGACAGTAGGACTTTACACACTACCAAGGAGTGGTCGGTGTCACATTGTGCACTGTGGTAAGACCTCGTATGGGTGACCTCTTTTAAATCCTTTCTTTTGGTCAAGGCTAAGTCTAGTTGGTGCCAATGACCGGACCGAGGATGTTTCCAGGAGACTTTACGCATTAGTTTGCCTTTAAAGTATGTGTTGGTAACGCACAGCTGAAACTTGGCGCAGAACTCGAGCAGGCGTTGGCCATTTTCGTTCTGCTTTCCTATGCCATGGTTCCCAAGGCAATCGGGCCAGGCGGCGTTATCCTGCCCTACACGAGCGTTGAAGTCTCCTAGAATGTAGAGTCGATCTCCAGCCGGTACAGTGGCTACAACCGAGCAGATTTTATCATAAAAGTCATCTTAAGACTCAGCTGCCGAGGTGAGAGTTGGAGCGTAGGCGGAAATCAAAGTGACAGACCCGCTTTTGGTATTAAGGCGCAAGGCCATAATACGCTCACATACACCTTGAGGTGTTTCTATGGCACTTAGGAGAGTGTTGTGAACTGCAAAGCCCACACCGTGCTCACGATTTTCGCTCGAGGCCTTGCCTTTCCAAAAGAATGTATAATTTTGTTCGCGCAGCGAGCCCTCGTCTGGAAGTCTGGTTTCGTGAAGTGCAGCAATAGATATATTGAGGCGTGTCAGTTCTAGATCGATAACAGCTGTTTTACGCAGATCTTGGGCGTAATCAGAAGTCTTCGAGCTGTCCGGGAGACCTGTCCTCATAGTTCGGACATTCCAAGAACCAAAGCGCATGGAAGTGCTAGCTTTGAGTTTGATTTTTTTTAGCTGTTTAGTCGCGGGTGTAAAACAGCACAGCGCCGTCTTTCGGGTTGCCCCTGTGTTCCCAACACCCCAGAGGAACAACGACGCCGAGGCGGACCAGTACCTTATTGACTGGGGGCTGCCCAGTTTGGAGCGGGCGGTAACTGGTCAGTGGGCCTACGATGGACCCTCCCACTGTCGAGAGCGACCCCTGGCGCCCACGCTTACGCCCATGCGCGCGGGCTTATAACCGGTGACTGCCACTCCCCGTGTTGTTATCCACGCCGCGGAACGACGTGGGTGAAGTGTCCTCTCCACAGACGCTGCATCGCCTGGGACGCAGTTTGATGACGTAGGGTTGCCCAGGACCTTCGCCACCCTCTCGGCCTCCCCAGCTTGGTTTGCAGGAATGGCGTGCCAATACGTGCGAAACCACCAGGTTGGCTGCAGACGACTGCCGCTGTTCAGATTAGATCCTACTTGCGCCTAACGAAGTCATCGATTTCGGGTTTGATTTCGGAGTTTTCCTTCTGCTAGACAGGTTGCAGACCAATGCTAAGGACGCCCATCTCGCCCTCTATCTTGTACAATATAATAATAAAACAACAACATGGATTTGTAAAAAAGCGATCTACCACCACAAATCTAGTAGTATTTACAGACTACTTGTTTAATAATATGGATCAACGTGTACAAGAGACCGCCGTATACACCGATTTCCGGAAAGCGTTCGACAAGGTAGACCATGAGTTACTTCTGACTAAGATAGCATATAATGGCATACGTGGTGATCTCCTCCGGTGGTTCTCATCATATGTAACTAATAGGACCCAAAAAGTAGCTATACGCGGTTATGAGTCCTCTCCGATTAATGTTACTTCGGGGGTTCCCCAAGGTTCAATAATTGGCCCTCTTCTATTTATTTTATTCATAAACGACATTCATAGCTGTTTCAAACATTCAAACTTTTTACTTTACGCTGATGACCTAAAAATGTATAGAAAAATTGAACATATTAATGATTGCAATTTATTTCAAGAAGACTTAGATAGATTTTCATGTTACTGTGTTAATAACAAACTTCAATTAAGTATTTCAATCACACGGCTCATCATCGATGAGCAACGTCCATTACTCACTGGCTTATTCTATGTCTCCTTTTGTTTGACGAACTGTGGAAGCAAAATCGACGACATAATTAATCGCCCCAGACATCTCTCACTGCATTTATTACTTGACATAAACCTTGTTTACAAGGTTTCAACACATATAGTCAATTAAGTTACAGTATTTATTAAATTAAGCAAATTATTTTCTTCCTTAACCTACCTACCTACCTTCTTATTATAATAGTTATCTTTTAAAACTTTAAATAATTTTAAAATCTTTGTCTATTCATTAAATAACCATCTTGTATCCCTTTTAATGTTCATTTTAAAATATTTTATTACTTTATTTACTAACTAACTATCCCTAAATCTATATTTCAACATTTTATGATTGTTTACTTTAAATTTACTATTTTGCTTTTAGTTTTCCCTGCCACCAGATTGTACTGTAATCTTGTTGTTGTGACTGTATCTAGATATTTAGCGTTACTTTTTCAAGTTTCAGATAACTGATAACGGGAGAAAAGCACTCAAGTATGATGACCCGCAGAGCAACTGCAAGGGACATGGAAGATAAACTTCGGGCAACCTTAAAGGAGCTGGAGTCTTCAAAAACCCTATGCAGGCAGCTGCTACAGGAAAGAGATGACAGCGAGGTTGAAGTGAAGAACATAGTCGACAAGAACACCACTCTCAAGAACGAACTGGCTGAACTACATATTGAACATGTGGACTTACTAGACCGGCACCAGCACCTGCAAGAAGTACTTTCTTCTTTTCAACAATGCAGTGATACACATGAAAGCGCTTTGAGTCGCATATCTGAACTCGAGCATGAACTTTGTAAAGCCCATAATTCAATATTGTTATTAGAGTCAGTGAAAACGAATGAACAGGTCTCGAACACCCAGAGCCTATATGATGAGTTGGTAGGTTGTTCAGCCTCGGCTGCTTGTCAGCCTGTAGTTATAGACCTTACCGGTGATGATGTCATTACACAATGTCCTTTAATTAGTCATAATAAGATAAAAAAATACATTAAATGTAGTAAATTAATTAGGAAGGCCCATGTGGCCTTAAGAAAACTAAAAAACATTAAATTAAATAATATTAACAGTCATAAAAAGCACATTCACTTGGTAACTCAATTAAAATTATATACCAGTGAATTGGATCAAAGTAGGACTAAATATGACAAAGACACTCTATTGTTATATAATGAAATATTGGTTAAAGAGAATATGTTGAAAGATGTCTTTGCTAAATATGTTTCCTGTGAGGAACAACTTAGTCAGCGTATGGTAGAGGCTAGTGAACTTCTAGACATAGTAAAAGGCAATGCAGAGAGATATGAGTCCCTGACTAACAATCTCTCTTGCAATTGTAGTAACCCTATTTCACCATCTGAGCCTCCGCAGGTTCCTTCCTTACCTACAGTCTCACAGCCTTTAATTGTTAGTGATAGTGATTTTTACTCAGACAAGTGCATAATAGTTTCTGATAAAATAGGAGCAGGGTTTGGTTCATTGTTAAATAACAATAACACTCACAATGTTACAAACTACTGCTACCCTAACTGTAATTTCAATAATTTGGTAATCAAAATTAAAAACATGAAATTAAATAAAAACTCTAACATTGTTTTATTAGTAGGTAACAGCATAGGCATAAAGAGAAAGGACATTGTTTATGGCATTGACACCTTACTAGGTTTAGATATAGGTAAAATTATGTTGTGTGCTTTGCCTTATGCAAACACATTAAGTAGCGACCACAATAAGTATGTGCATTACTTAAACAACACATTGTACATGTCTACTTGTTGTCATAGTGACAAATTAGTGTTTTTTGACACTAATCAATTTATTACTGGGTTTCAACTAACCCATGAAACTATGTATCTTCCTAGAAGATATAAATTTTTAGTTGCTAGTTTAATAGCTTTTAATATTAACACAGTTATAGGAGATATAACGCTGAATAGGTTAAGTTTAGATTTAAGTAGTAATTTAGTTTGTTTAAACTCTCAACGCAGACAATAGGGAAGCACTCTGATAGCATTCTGCTGTATCATCAGAATATAAATCGCTTTTCTAGCAAAATTCTTGATATTGAACTTTTAGTAGACAAGTATTCAATTGATATTCTTTGTTTTTGTGAATCTTGGCTTAAACCAGATATGATGAATTTTAATGTAAATAACTTTGCGATTGCCAGTGCGTTCAGCAGACTTTCAGCTGAGGGGGGTGGGTGTCTGATTTTATGTAAAGATTATTTTAAGTTCAAGGAACGTCAAGACATCTCCTCTTTCTCTGTTGACCGCATATGTGAGGTAGCATGTGCAGAAATAGAATCTCTTATTGTTCTTTGCGTTTATAGGCCTCCCTCATCTAACTTGTTATCATTTTTAATTACAATGGAGGAAATTTTAAGTAAATTATGCCGCAATAATAAATCAATATATATTTGTGGAGATTTTAATGTTAATATCTTGATTGATTCGCCGGATAAATGTAAGCTCTTATCTTTATTTAAGTCATTTAATTTAAATTATATTTTTAAGGAACCAACGAGGATTACTGCAACTTCACTTACTTGCATTGATAATATATTTTCAAATAGTTCAGTGCTAAACTCTAGATTAATACCCGGTGTAAGATCTGATCATATGGGTCAATTAGTTACTATCAAAGCTAAAAGTAAATTACCTGTAGCTAAAGTTATTTCAACCAGGCCCTTAACTAATCATATACTAAATTCATTTAAAAATAATATTACATCAGCCCTTAATTTTAAATATTCTTTTTCTGGAGTTCCAAATAAAGATTATAATTCCCTATTTGGTATTGTACGGGAATCGTTTAACAAAACGTGTCCTCGAAAAGATGTTAAAATCAACTTTAAGCGTAAATTTAATGAGTGGGCTACTAAAGGCATAAGAATAAGTAGGGACGTTCTTTACGGTCTTTATGATGAAAAATCATTCAACACTAATCCTGATTTTCATAACTATGTTAGAAATTATTCAAAAGTATTTAAAAAAGTGTGTTTAGCGGCAAAATCTAGACTTATCAGCAAGCGTATAGACGGATCTGATAATAAAATTAAAACAGTGTGGAAGATCATCAATTCTGAAACTGGGAATAGTATTCAAAGAGATACAGACCTGTCTTTGGAAATCAATAATAAAATAATTTCAGACAAGACAGATGTTGCTAACGCTTTTGAAGTATTTTTTTCAAATATACCAGTAGAGGTAACGAAGTCTCTTCCCTCATCTTCTTCAAAAGCAGAATCAATATTAAAAACATCTATAAATAAAAGTTTTCCAAATTTTAATTTTACTCATGTATCTCCTAGTATTGTTAAGAAAACATTTAGTATGCTTAAAGTAAAGACCACTGAAGATTTATGGGGAATTTCTGTCAAAGTACTCCAATCCATAATTGACACTATTGCCCCGATTCTTGCAAAAATCTTTAATGACTGTGTTGATTGTGGCACCTTTCCTGATTTAATGAAACACAGTAAAGTAATACCTATTTTTAAATCTGGATGCAAGAATGATCCATCTAACTATAGACCAGTTTCAGTACTTCCAGCTTTTAGTAAAATATTTGAAAGAATGGTCCTTGACCAAATGATGTCACATTTTAGTAAGAATAATATTTTTCACGAGCAACAATTTGGTTTTACTAAGGGAAGGTCGACGACCGACGCCGGGGTTAAGTTAGTCTCTCACATTTTGGGAGCTTGGGAGGGTTCACAAGACGCCATTGGCATTTTTTGTGATCTCTCCAAGGCTTTTGATTGCGTTGATCATAACACTCTAATCCTAAAATTAAAATACTACGGATTACGAGGACAATCTTTAGATCTAGTTTTGTCATATTTGTCAACAAGACAGCAAAAGGTAGGCGTAAACGGTGTGACTTCACCTGGGTCCTTAGTAAGAATGGGCGTGCCTCAGGGTTCAATCTTAGGCCCCTTTCTTTTCCTAGCATATATTAATGATCTGCCTTTCACAATGTCTAATTTAACGGATATAATTTTATTTGCAGACGATACATCTCTTATTTTTAAAATTAACAGAAAATTGCAAGACTATTCCAATTTAAATAGTACGCTCAACGTGTTGTCAGATTGGTTTTCAGCGAATAATTTGCTACTAAACGCTTCAAAAACAAAATGTTTAAAATTTTCACTTCCGAACGTTCGATCGCATTTGGATCTAAATCTAATGCTTAATGGTAAAAAACTAGAATTAAATAACGAAACGGTATTTCTTGGTGTTACTATAGACTCTAAGTTACAATGGGGCGCTCATATCAAAGCATTGACGAAAAGGTTAAGTTCAGCTGCATTTGCGGTACGGAAAATTAGACAGCTCACGGATATTCCCACGGCAAAATTAGTTTACTACGCGTATTTTCACAGCATTATGTCATACGGCGTTCTGCTATGGGGCTCTGCAGCCGATGTAAATTCTATATTCATCTTGCAAAAACGAGCAATTCGCGCCATTTACTGTATGGGCCCCCGCGAATCACTTAGAGAGAAATTTAAAGAAATAGGTATTCTCACGTTGCCATCGCTTTATATTATGGAAAATATAATGTACGTTCGTAAACATTTAGATAGTTTTAGTGTCAACAGTGATTATCACAACATTAACACCAGAAGTAAAAATAAACTAGTAGTCCCAAGGTTTAGACTAACTAAAACAAATACTAAATCCTTCCTAGGGAATTCTATTCGCTTTTATAATAAATTACCAGATAGTTTAATTCATTTAACTAACAAAAAGTTTAAAACGTGCGTGAAATCCAAACTAATAGGAAAGGCTTATTATAAAATCAGTGACTATGTAGAGGATAAAAGCGCGTGGATTTAGGACCTTCTGCACATGTGGCCTCCCTGGCGGTCCGTTAGTTCATTTGCCTCATCTTGTTGTTTCATCTTTCTCGATTAGCTTCCCCACGGTCTCTATTCGTAGAAACCTTTTGACATGCCTTGACATTCCTGTTAGGGTTTAGTTAGGACTACATATCTTTTGTATGTAAAGCTATTTAATTAGATATTTGTTTTTTCTTCTTTTAATTATTGAGTTTAGTCTTTTTTTTTATTATTCTCATTCTTTTCGCATAGGCGACCTTTGTAAATGTGACAACAATGTAAATTTGTTGCGTGTCCCTTTTCATTTTTCTTCCATTTTGGATGTTATCATTTACAATAAACTAAACATTTTGCTATTTACGCTGTTGTCGCATATTTGTATATTTTTTTATATATAATTGTATTTTTTACATTGATGTTAACCTTTTTTTTAAAAGAGTAACCAATGGAGTTTCTTGCCGGTTCTTCTCCATTGGAATGACATTTTGGAACCTGCAACTAGAGTCAGTAATTTAACGTTTTAAAAGAGCTTAAAAAGGCCTACTTGAAATAAAAATATTTTGATTTTGATTTTTTGATTTTGAAACCTTTCTTAACACCCAAGCATAAGACTGCATACTTCTGCGGGGGATTAAAAAAGGACGATTAACTGCAAAGATATTATGTATTTTCTATGAAGATTACTAATATTTTTTGAATGAATTTCTAAACATACAGCTTTAACTTGTAAAAATTATTAAAATTGTAACACGATGTCAACGCATGAGCACGCGCCTGACCGCGCTGCTCCCACCAAGCCCCACTCTAGCGCACGCCGCCGCCACCACTCCGCGGCCGAACGCTATATAAGCCCGCACGCGCCGCATGTGGAGCGCAGTTCGGCTTGCACGGACACGCTTCCACCTCGGAACGGGTTACGGGCAGCTGAGCTCACTTCGGCTTGCACGTGTCGGCTTCCACCACGGAACCGACATCGGGCGGTCGCGACAGTCATTAGTGTGATTATTAATTTTGTAATTGTGTAACGAGTAGGACGTTTGTTTTGTTGTTTTTTTTTATAATTATATCAGTCACGGCGTTACGAGTGGTTTCATTGTTCACATCAAAGCCTTACAAAATAACTTTATGAGCAATTTTCGCAACTCCATTTATAACAAATATTAGACTCTAATAAAAGCAAATTAATGCAAGAAACATTAACAAGTCAACAAAAAAAAAAACACTTTTTGTATCTCTTTGAATCAAAATTCTGTTAGGCTAGTTTTTATTAAAAGGTACCTACTTAGTTGTATATTTATTGTTGACTAGTGATATGGTAATAAAATAGGGCCTTTGACACATGGCCTGTACCTTTTGTTTTAAAATAATGATAAAAATACTTATAATTACATATAAATCAAATATGTGACAATGAGATCAATAATATGACGGGCCTGTTGGTCTAGTGGTTAGTGACCCTGACTGCTATACCGGAGGTCGTGGGTTCGATTCCCACCCAGGACAAATGTTTGTGTGATGAGCACGATCATTTGTTCTGGTTGTCTGGGTGTAATTTATCTATAATATTATGTATGTATTTAGAAATATATAAGTGAGAAAGAAAGAAAGAGAAAGAGAACATTTTATTTGGACTCAGCACGACTTATTCTAAACATTAGAAGGTAGTAAAAATAACAAAAAATATAACATATAACTAAGATTTACGTATATTTGAGTATGCATCCCAGTGCTGGACCAAACAGGTACCCAGATCAGCCTAAATGCCAAGCACAATAATTGTGCTTGGCGCTGATTTTCATCTGAGACCACTGTGCTTCACGGATGTCTAATCAGTGTCCGTTTACTTCCAAATTTATTTGTAGTGTGCTATGTATGTGTGTGTAAATTATGGGAGGTGAGTACCGGTGTAGTGTAATATAAAATAAGTAGATAACAACGACAAGTAAATAAAACGGTAAGGATTTGTAAATAATAATCGAATTAAAAATTAATAATAAATAAATAATATAAAGTTACAGATATGATAATACATAATTATATCGGCCACGAGTCGAAACAAAACAAAAGGTAAGTAGCACCGCGCCTTGCACTAAGCACCCGTGACGTGGCGCATTCCGACGCCACGAACGGCGATAGGCGGTCGTATTGCAGATGCGTGTCGTTTTTGGACTGTCACTTTTTCTTTTACTATGGAAAAAATTCTTGGAATCAAGGAATTGTGATTGTAACCAACATACCCATAACAGTAAGTTTTTTTTTTTGTTGATTTTTTTTTTTTGTAACTGCTCTGTTATAATAATTTTATCTAACTTTCAGTTGTGATATTATTATGTACATACCCACTCATTTTTCATTTTTATCTTTTCTATTTTTTTTCTTATTTTTTTAGAGACCCGTGCATGTGTTCTATGTCGACCAGGAATACCTTAGAAAGCATTAAAGACAAATATGCGACATGAAAATGGCGGTTTTGCTAAAACGACAGGTATTGCAAAGAAATGGGGGCGAACAAGGACAGACGGTCATCGCGCAAGTAGACCGAAACCTTGAGGTAAGAAGTGAAAGAAAACAAAACCGATTTTAAATGGGTATAATAAGCGCGTATACAATAAGGATTTGATGAAGTTTAATGTACACTTTTAGGTCTCCAATGCTGATTCATCTGTTCCTTCCACCCAGCACGCACAGCCCAGCAACACGCTCCCGCCACACACACACATCAATCGAGATTCCCACCGTCACGGCCCCTAGATTTTTAGTGTGATGTAAACCAGGTAAGCCCAACACATAAGTCCTAAACAATTGATATGTCTGCGTTCACGTTACCCAATTTACATTGCGCATCTAAAAGGTATTGTCTAAGTCGCTTTCTGAATGTACTTATATTATTAATTTGCCTCAAAGGCGGTGGCAGGTTATTCCAAATTTTTGAAGCTGCATAACGGAAAGTACCCCTAAATGATGCAGATTTATGTGGCGGAATACAAAGTTGCTGAGCACACTGCCTACCCGAACATTCCCTCTGACTTGTAATCCAGCCGAGCTTACTATATAAATACGATGGTTCCCTAAATTTGATGACTCCAAAAAGCAGGCATGCCACGTGTAGCATTCGACGCGATTTCATTTTAAGCATTGAGTGTAGGTTTAAGAAAGGTGTAACATGGGCTCTGGGCGGAACAGAAAAACAAAAACGGGCACAGGCGTTCTGTACACGTTGAATGAGACGATTCGTTCTGGCTAGTAGTCGCGGTCCATATACAGTGTCAGCATAGTTGAGTTTTGACAGAACCAATGATTCAATCAGCTGCACGCGGAGTTCCTCAGATAAGTAGGGTCTCATTCTATACAATATTTTCAAACGATAGAAACAGTTGCGAACAGAATCTGCTATATGTTTCTCATACCTGAGCTCACTGTCCATGCATAGGCCAAGGTTGCGGGCCTCATTTACCCTGTCTATTTGCTGTTCTAATATTTGTACATTGAGACTCAGAGGCAATGTTTCCCGCTGGTGTTTTGTACCGAATAGCATGTACTTTGTCTTGTTTGGGTTAAGAACAAGACAGTTATTCTCAGACCATTCAGATATTCTTTTTAAGTCGTTATTAAGGTCAACTAGAGCCATTTCGTATTCATTTGGCTTGAAGGAGATGTAAACTTGTACATCATCCGCATATATGTGGTAATTACACGATTTTATACAACTTATTATATCCGCGCAATACAAAATGAACAAAATTGGAGCTAGTATGGATCCTTGCGGAACTCCCCTCCTGACATACGCTGTGTCAGATTTTCTATTGCTTCCATCACTTAGCTTTAATTCTACAAACTGTTTTCGGTGAGTTAGATAGCTATGAAACCATTTCAAAGTATTTTGGTCGAAACCATAGTAACAAAGTTTGGATAGAAGTAGAGACACATCTATACAATCGAACGCTCGGGAAAAATCCAGCAGTACAAGGAGTGTACACATCCCCCCATCTTGGGCAGCCAAGATATTATCCGTTACATCAAGGAGTGCCGTAGATGTACCATGCCGCTTTCTGAATCCCGATTGTAACGCAGGAAGGATTGAGTTTTTTTCTAGATAATCGGTTAATTGTTTACATACTACTTTTTCAATTACTTTTGAGAGACATGGCAGGATACTAATCGGTCGAAGGTCTGTAACGTTTGCTGGATTAGGCTTTTTAGGTAAAGGTCTGATTGTTGCTGTTTTCCATGCGTCAGGAAATGTTGATGTGTTAAAGGAGTGATTAACTATATGAGTGACGGACGGAAGTATGCAGTCCATGGACACAGTCAACATCTGAAGTGAAATATGATCATAGCCTACAGCATCGGACTTCAGACTAAGAATAAGACGCGCAATATCTTGCTGTGACACAGGTGTTATTCTAAATACGGCGTCAGTATAAGAATGAAACTCATAGTATGTAAGTAGAGAGATAGTTGGCTTTGCTTTACCTGGAACTTTAAGAAATTCGTTATTTATATGATTAGCATCCGTAAAGTGTGATGGGAGGTCTACTTTTTGTGATGGAATAAGATCAGTTTTAATATTTTTCCATAATAATTTCGGGTTTTTAATTTTGTTATTGATGTTATGTTGGAAGTATGCACGTTTCTCCTTGTAAAGCGAGGTGATCACGAGAGATTTTAATTCTTTATAGTATAGTCTCTTAGTTTCTGACTTATCAATCCTATACATTGATAACGCTCTGTCACGTAACCTCATCATGGTTTTTATGGTATCCGTAATCCAAGGGTACAATCGTTCTTTTATTATACATGTTTTGAGAGGTGCATGAATATCGAATATCAATAACATGCATTGATTAAATGAGTCAACCATGTCATTTATGTTTTGTAAAGAAGATATATAATCCCAATTTATTTTCGCAATATCATCCTGGAAAGTACTCAAACATATATCTCTAATGGGTCTAAAGTTCACCGTAAATGGTTTAAAATAATCTCGCTTAGTGCTAAATTCGCAGATGATAATGCAATGGCCCCGCATCGATCCAAAAGGTGCCACAACTGTAGATCGTTCTCTGAGATCCGTGCATACTAAATCTAACAACGTCTCACTGCTATCAGTATAGTGCGTTGGAGATGTGACTAATTGTGTAAGATTCAGATAGCCTAAGAACTCGTACACCTTTTTTGTTTTGAGCTCGTGCTTGTGCAAAAGATTTACGTTAAAATCACCCATCAATAAATAGTGTTCGCATTTACCTAGTGTGCTAAAAGTATCCGTGACGGCGTCCAAGAAGAGGTCAAGATCAAGCCAAGGCGGGCGATACGCTGTGCCTATCGCGATTTTCTTACCGTTCACCGTTAGCGTGAGCCACATTTGCTCGACAGATTCGTATCTGCTATCGACAGGGACAGTCCAGGTACGCGCACTCACACCACGCTTCAGATAAAAACCGACACCCCCACCGCGGCCCGAGCGTACGCTCGCCGGCCGCGGCGTGTGACGTAGCCTGTATCCCGGCACGACAGGCGCGCGCCCCTCCTCTCCTGGCCGCAGCCACGTTTCATTTATGGCAAAAACATCGAAGGAGTTACTTGCCATGATCGAGACGAGCTCGTCATGATTTGTCCCCAGGGATCCTGCATTTAAGAAACCAACTTTCAAATATTTGTCATTTTTAATCATTGTAAATATAAAAGATTATGTCTACGGGTTGTTCGTGCATATAAATATAGTAGATTAAATGCAGTATCGCTATGAACATGTGTGGATTTTTATATGAGCATCGACAGTATACGTATGTAAATAATTGAGATTGTGGTTTGTATGTGAAGTTGATCCATGTAAGAAAATGTTTATAATTAGTTGAGATATTCATGTGTATATGTGTTTGTGTAAGTTGCTTGTGAATAATAAATGTGAATGTGATTCGGACATTCTGATTGTGCTGAAAAATTAGGGAAAGTGGACATTTGGCCGTCGCGGGATACATACTCTGTTGTGGATTTAACGCTACACAATAACAAAAAAATATTAATATACAATAGCAAAAAATAATTAAAAACTTAAGTTTGAACATAAATTGACAGACATTCAAATGAAATAGACTTAAAATATTAATAACTTTGTGTAACTCATGCAACCAACTAAAGTTTACCCAAAAATTGTATCTATGTCCTTTTCGTACCTAACTCTCTTGGTTTTGTGACCATCTTCTTTACGAGCCAGGATTCTACCTCCTTTAGTCCATACGTACTTCCAGTTATGAAGGCTGCCGGCCTGCCGTGTAAGATAAAAAAGTTGACGGTTCGCACGCGTCAAGCGCTCGTTTACATAGATACGGCTAGATGCCCCATGCACTTCAAGGTCAGCCGAAGTAAGACCGCGACGTACGCGGGCCGCGCTAAGTATTTGTTCGCGAGTCGCCCGGCGCGCAAAGCGCACGGAAATACATCGCGGCCGCTGCGTGGTGGGGTCGGCAGTCATTGAGCCGCTGTCGTTCACCGCCTCTACTCGATTGCGACGCGTCGATCCTACACGCTCGGCATGGACGACATCCCTTTCCTCTAAGTTGATGCCAAGTTTGATGGAGAGAACTTTAACGAGATGCATTGCGTTCTCATCTTTATTTTCTGGTATACCAGTTATCTCGACGTCGTTGAGTAGTAACTCCTGGTCCCGCTCGTTAAGCTGGCATTTCAGGTCGGCGATAGTTTGTTCGACAGGATCCATGTCAGAGGGAATCACTTTTTCAAATCTGCTTTCAAGTGCCGAGATTCTACTTTCCATAATGGAGATGGAGTCACCGTGCGATTTAAGCTCGGATTTAAACGTGGATATTTCGTCTCGATATTCACGAACTTCGCTTCGTAAGGCACTGATTTCGTTCCGAATAGAGCGAATCTCGGTGACTAAGTCAACTGTACAGTCTACTTTTTGTGATGGTGTATTGACGACAATCATATCCTGGCAAGACATAGCACCGACATCCGGACTGGAATCCGATCTTTGCTCGTCCACAGGAGAAGTCGAGTTGTTGCCCATGGAAACTTTAGCTTTGCAACTGACACATTTCCATGTCTTTTTGGCCTTAGCAGTTTCGGGAATTTGAGCGCATTGAGTATGGAAATACGCCTGACATTTGCAGCAACGCACACAGTTCGCGCTCGACAGGAATTTCCCACAGCCTCCGCATTTAGACATAGCGAATAATGCAATATTAAAGATGTTATGTGCTAAGTTTCTGTCCTACTGCTATAGATGGCGCTAGAGTACATACAGTGCATGCGCAGCGCACAGACAGCTCCCCGTACCTTAGTGAGGTAACGCTGGGGACACGTAGTTCGCGGCTAATAATATAGATGGCGCTTTGTAACAAAAACTAGTTTATGGTGTTTTCACGACTCGCTATGGGGTAACACCAATGACAGTCACTATGCTTTTTACGGGTACGGATCCGCAGACACCAGACACTGAGGCACTGTTGGGCTTGCACTTATTGTGTGATTTCACTTTATAATTAAAAAGTACAGGGTAGTTGCAGTCTTGTATTGCAACAAAATGCTATTTACAGTTTATTACACTTTTTCTGTTTCCACTACTACTGATTTTATTTTGTATGATGTATCACTTTGTAATGAAACACTTCACAATAAAGTTTTATATATTAATAACTTGTTATAATTTTAATTTTACAAATAGTATAAAGTGTACTACAGCTGATTTGACATCCGTGACGTCACCGTCACTCATGCATAAGTAAGTTTATCAGTTGCCTGGTTACCATAACACAAGCTCTGCTTAGCTTGGGATCAGATAACCGTGTGTGAGTTGTCCCGGAATATTATTATATTATCTACATCTACACTAATATTATAAAGAGGAAAACTTTGTTTGTTTGTAATGAATAGGCTCAAAAACTACTGGACCGATTATAAAAATTCTGTCACCATTCGAAAGCTACATTATCCACGAGTAACATAGGCTAAATTTTATTTTGGAAAAAAATAGGGTTCCTTAAGATATTTGGGTTTTTCGGACACAAGGTGTAAAAATCAACCAGAAAAGTTTCGTCGATATTAGTGTCGGTGTCTATGAATTGACCTGGGAATCATTTTGCTGACCGTGTCTTTCCTGGGTAGGCTTTTTGCAGCGGTAACCGACATCCACGCGGGCGGAGCCGCGGGCGACCGCTAGTTATTAATATTAAAAGAACTAAAAAGTTATTCTTCAGATGAATCAAATACCTCCAAATTTGTAGACTCAGTTGCTGGTAACAAATTTCTACAGAATGTTTGGTAATGTGGGGGTATAGCATTCGTATTACATAGGTTGATTAAATCTTTAAACAATTCGTTAGAAATAGTTAACAATTGAGTATAATATGCATGTGGAAGTTCATCAGAATCCACGATATTGACATATTCGTTTTACGTGTGCGCGTTGAAGTACGATTTATCGTATCTAATCCAAAATATTAATTGCTTTCGAAATCATATTTAAATAATAGTTTATTTGGTTTATTTATTATATTATAAAATTAAACACAATCGTGATTATAATCAGTTATCACAAAGACACAAAATGATTTGACAACATCTTGTTACCTTATTATGTAGTAGAATTATGTATAAGGAACCTATTAAATTGAACACATGACGAACATCGACATTATTTACATATTATTTTATGATCCAGTAAATCATATGACGCATAACTAGGACTAGTGTATACTACTCGTAATCTGAACTAGCGTTAGAGTCTGATGTAACGGCAGAAGAGTTACGACTAGAGGAATTACTAATTTCCAGGGCCTGGATATTTATTCAGGGTCTCATTCTGTCCGCAGCTACAACGGTTTCGTATTTCTTTTCCTTAAAACCGGGGACATTTGTGATTAATTTCATAGCGGTCGTTTCCTAAGCAATTCTTAATTTTAAACGGGCCTATAAATTTAGGTAAAAGTTTTTTGCTTTTGCCATCATTTTTGAAGTTAGTCTTAGTTATCTTTACCAAGTCTCCTACGGAATATGAATGCGCTGGTGACCTATTATTATCATAAATCAAAATCAAAATATTTTTATTTCAAGTAGGCCTTTTTAAGCTCTTTTAAAACGTTAAATTACTGACTCTAGTTGCAGGTTCCAAAATGTCATTCCAATGGAGAAGAACCGGCAAGAAACTCCATAGGTTACTCTTTTAAAAAAAAGGTTAACATCAATGTAAAAAATACAATTATATATAAAAAAATATACAAATATGCGACAGCAGCGTAAATAGCAAAATGTTTAGTTTATTGTAAATGATAACATCCAAAATGGAAGAAAAATGAAAAGGGACACGCAACAAATTTACGTTGTTGTCACATTTACAAAGGTCGCCTATGCGTAAAGAATGAGAATAATAAAAAAAAGACTAAACTCAATAATTAAAAAAAGAAAAAACAAATATCTAATTAAATAGCTTTACATACAAAAGATATGTAGTCCTAACTAAACCCTAACAGGAATGTCAAGGCATGTCAAAAGGTTTCTACGAATAGAGACCGTGGGGAAGCTAATCGAGAAAGATAAAACAACAAGATGAGGCAAATGAACTAACGGACCGCCAGGGAGGCCACATGTGCAGAAGGTCCTAAATCCACGCGCTTTTATCCTCTACATGGTCACTGATTTTATAATAAGCCTTTCCTATTAGTTTGGATTTCACGCACGTTTTAAACTTCTTGTTAGTTCAATGAATTAAACTATCTGGTAATTTATTATAAAAGCGAATAGAATTCCCTAGGAAGGATTTAGTATTTGTTTTAGTTAGTCTAAACCTTGGGACTACTAGTTTATTTTTACTTCTGGTGTTAATGTTGTGATAATCACTGTTGACACTAAAACTATCTAAATGTTTACGAACGTACATTATATTTTCCATAATATAAAGCGATGGCAACGTGAGAATACCTATTTCTTTAAATTTCTCTCTAAGTGATTCGCGGGGGCCCATACAGTAAATGGCGCGAATTGCTCGTTTTTGCAAGATGAATATAGAATTTACATCGGCTGCAGAGCCCCATAGCAGAACGCCGTATGACATAATGCTGTGAAAATACGCGTAGTAAACTAATTTTGCCGTGGGAATATCCGTGAGCTGTCTAATTTTCCGTACCGCAAATGCAGCTGAACTTAACCTTTTCGTCAATGCTTTGATATGAGCGCCCCATTGTAACTTAGAGTCTATAGTAACACCAAGAAATACCGTTTCGTTAATTAATTCTAGTTTTTTACCATCAAGCATTAGATTTAGATCCAAATGCGATCGAACGTTCGGAAGTGAAAATTTTAAACATTTTGTTTTTGAAGCGTTTAGTAGCAAATTATTCGCTGAAAACCAATCTGACAACACGTTGAGCGTACTATTTTAATTGGAATAGTCTTGCAATTTTCTGTTAATTTAAAAAATAAGAGATGTATCGTCTGCAAATAAAATTATATCCGTTAAATTAGACATTGTGAAAGGCAGATCATTAATATATGCTAGGAAAAGAAAGGGGCCTAAGATTGAACCCTGAGGCACGCCCATTCTTACTAAGGACCCAGGTGAAGTCACACCGTTTACGCCTACCTTTTGCTGTCTTGTTGACAAATATGACAAAACTAGATCTAAAGATTGTCCTCGTAATCCGTAGTATTTTAATTTTAGGATTAGAGTGTTATGATCAACGCAATCAAAAGCCTTGGAGAGATCACAAAAAATGCCGATGGCGTCTTGTGAACCCTCCCAAGCTCCCAAAATGTGAGAGACTAACTTAACCCCGGCGTCGGTCGTCGACCTTTCCTTAGTAAAACCAAATTGTTGCTCGTGAAAAATATTATTCTTACTAAAATGTGACATCATTTGGTCAAGGACCATTCTTTCAAATATTTTACTAAAAGCTGGAAGTACTGAAACTGGTCTATAGTTAGATGGATCATTCTTGCATCCAGATTTAAAAATAGGTATTACTTTACTGTGTTTCATTAAATCAGGAAAGGTGCCACAATCAACACAGTCATTAAATTCAGTGCATCGCGGTCATTCGTTGACATCGGACGCGTTTGCACTGTTCGCAGAAATTATTATTTCGTGCCGAGCGCGGCGTCAGCCGCCGCTTAAGTTAACACCATGCGTTCGGAAGAACTCGTGGCGAACGAGGTCCTGGCGTTCCTGCAGTATCAGCTGGACGTCATGGATGAGGTCAGTGTGACCCAGATTTGCACCTCAAACTTCACTGAGGAGGAGATACGCAGCGCAAAGAAGCTGCTGTATGAGTCGCTGCAAATGGCAGATAGAATGCCGTCCCGCAGGAGGGATGAAAAGGGAGAGAAGAGTCTTCAAGATGCCATTAGGCTGTTGAAGGAGACCGACCCAGACGACGTGCCGACATTCGTGGCAAAGGACTTGCGTAAGCTGCCTCCTGTCACCTTCGATCACGTCGACGTCACCAGGCTGCTAAAAGACATCACTAGTATGAGGTCTAGCCTGGTCGAATTACAGTTGAAGCTGGAAGCATCGCAATCTACCATCAGCGATCTACGTTCTGAAATGGCAGACTTACGCAGCTCAGTATGTAGGTCACACGCGCATGCCAACAGCGACAACACACGCCTCGGGCAGGTCAACGCATCGCCGCTGCGCGCCGAGTCAGCAAACGTGCACTCGTCGCCGGCCGCCGCCACTGCTAGCGATGCTAAACTGTGCCCCGCCCTCCCCGCGTCTCCTGTCGTTAGGACGCCGACGAATGTAAACACGTCTAATTCCGGTCGTGTTTACTCGGATGCCGTAAAGAAAGATCCCGTCCAACGGCAACTCATATCCACTGCGGGCAGTCAAAATCGCCCCGAAGCTACCCAAGACAAGGTACAATTTGTACCAAGAAAAGGGACAGATGCAGATGGCTTCATCAAGGTGGAGAGGAAGAAGAAGAAGCCATCTAGCCGAAATCAATGTGGAACTGCATTGACGGGTCCGAACATGCTACTGCGCCCTGCAATTCCTACGACGCAGTTGTATGTATCACGCCTGCACCACTCCACGAAGGTCGAGGAGATCGTGGAGTATATACGAGTCAAGACGAACTGGACCTTGAGAGTCGAGAGGTTGGAGCCGAAACATAACACCAATTTTAAATCATTTGTGGTACGTGTGCCGACTCAGCATCTCGACATGTTCCAAGAACAGTTTTGGCCGAAGGGTGTCATTTTCCGGCGTTTCCGCGGGAGGCTCCGCGACACCACGCAGTGCAACACGACACCGCCTACTCGTGTTAACAAATAGTTATAAAAAGTGACCTAGTTATAAGTTTATATTATTGTATGTATGTTAGTCCGTAAGGTATATATAATATGGGCCTCTGTAAGCTTTGTTTAGCATTGTTTTATATTGCCTGAAATAAATGATTATTATTATTATATTATTATTATTATTATTAAAGATTTTTGCAAGAATCGGGGCAATAGTGTCAATTATGGATTGGAGTACTTTGACAGAAATTCCCCATAAATCTTCAGTGGTCTTTACTTTAAGCATACTAAATGTTTTCTTAACAATACTAGGAGATACATGAGTAAAATTAAAATTTGGAAAACTTTTATTTATAGATGTTTTTAATATTGATTCTGCTTTTGAAGAAGATGAGGGAAGAGACTTCGTTACCTCTACTGGTATATTTGAAAAAAATACTTCAAAAGCGTTAGCAACATCTGTCTTGTCTGAAATTATTTTATTATTGATTTTCAAAGACAGGTCTGTATCTCTTTGAATACTATTCTCAGTTTCAGAATTGATGATCGTCCACACTGTTTTAATTTTATTATCAGATCCGTCTATACGCTTGCTGATAAGTCTAGATTTTGCCGCTAAACACACTTTTTTAAATACTTTTGAATAATTTCTAACATAGTTATGAAAATCAGGATTAGTGTTGAATGATTTTTCATCATAAAGACCGTAAAGAACGTCCCTACTTATTCTTATGCCTTTAGTAGCCCACTCATTAAATTTACGCTTAAAGTTGATTTTAACATCTTTTCGAGGACACGTTTTGTTAAACGATTCCCGTACAATACCAAATAGGGAATTATAATCTTTATTTGGAACTCCGGAAAAATAATATTTACAATTAAGGGCTGATGTAATATTATTTTTAAATGAATTTAGTATATGATTAGTTAAGGGCCTGGTTGAAATAACTTTAGCTACAGGTAATTTACTTTTAGCTTTGATAGTAACTAATTGACCCATATGATCAGATCTTACACCGGGTATTAATCTAGAGTTTAGCACTGAACTATTTGAAAATATATTATCAATGCAAGTAAGTGAAGTTGCAGTAATCCTCGTTGGTTCCTTAAAAATATAATTTAAATTAAATGACTTAAATAAAGATAAGAGCTTACATTTATCCGGCGAATCAATCAAGATATTAACATTAAAATCTCCACAAATATATATTGATTTATTATTGCGGCATAATTTACTTAAAATTTCCTCCATTATAATTAAAAATGATAACAAGTTAGATGAGGGAGGCCTATAAACGCAAAGAACAATAAGAGATTCTATTTCTGCACATGCTACCTCACATATGCGGTGTGCTTCCCTATTGTCTGCGTTGAGAGTTTAAACAAACTAAATTACTACTTAAATCTAAACTTAACCTATTCAGCGTTATATCTCCTATAACTGTGTTAATATTAAAAGCTATTAAACTAGCAACTAAAAATTTATATCTTCTAGGAAGATACATAGTTTCATGGGTTAGTTGAAACCCAGTAATAAATTGATTAGTGTCAAAAAACACTAATTTGTCACTATGACAACAAGTAGACATGTACAATGTGTTGTTTAAGTAATGCACATACTTATTGTGGTCGCTACTTAATGTGTTTGCATAAGGCAAAGCACACAACATAATTTTACCTATATCTAAACCTAGTAAGGTGTCAATGCCATAAACAATGTCCTTTCTCTTTATGCCTATGCTGTTACCTACTAATAAAACAATGTTAGAGTTTTTATTTAATTTCATGTTTTTAATTTTGATTACCAAATTATTGAAATTACAGTTAGGGTAGCAGTAGTTTGTAACATTGTGAGTGTTATTGTTATTTAACAATGAACCAAACCCTGCTCCTATTTTATCAGAAACTATTATGCACTTGTCTGAGTAAAAATCACTATCACATTATGATAATTTGCCACACCACTAGTTTTCATCAAACTAAATTTTAAAATAAATTTGAGACTGAGGATTTTAAAGGATTACTCCAACATTTATTATTGATTAAGATTTTTTTTATTGTGGATTGTTACAGGCCATCAAAGTGTTATTTTGTTATTTTGAATTAAACATTGTTCCAATTCGGACTACAGTCTATGGTAGTTTAGTATATCTTTGCGATTACTATTTATTGTCTCCTTAACTCCAATTGGGTTATTTATGTAGTGCAAAATAAAAGTCAAACAAATAGGTAAAACTTGGTGTCTATATTATATCGTTCACAATATTAGTACACACACACCACACACGCAAAAGCTGGGAGACGACTGGCTTAAGGGAACGGCGCAGTCGTTAAAATGCTTACATTGCAATTGCTTACGAATGTACATTGTGTCGCTACAGTACTCCTCCCCCATTTTCAATTTTTGAAAATAATTTTTATTAAACTTATACAATTCGAACGTTAAAACTTACATTTAAACAACAACCTGTATCTTTGTACATTACATTGTACTGCGAAGTTGATTACACAATGCAAATGGAATGCTACTCGACAAATTTAACACGCGCGAGGTATAATATTACAACATGAACAATAACTTAAACAATAGGCTTGACCGATTTATTAAAAGAGAGTAATGTGTTTATAAAATCACAAAATAACTATGTTCCAATAAACATAAGTTTTACCTGATATTACTAACTATACTATTACAATAACACCTTTCGATAGAGGGACACTGGTAGTCGCGGTATGCTTACATATCTCACGTTATAGAAAAACTTAATACACTTGATCCACAGTTTGAGCTGGAGCATGCTGAACTGGTGTTAGTTGTGGTCGTGACTGACCCTTTTCCATTGCAGATATGATATCTTTTATGACAACCCGTTTGGTACGTTGTCCGCAATACTTGCAACTAACGAACACAAGAATGCACAATAAAATAGTGCCAATCAGGGCGGTAAAAGCCCCATACATCTCTAGCTTCCTTTCCAGAATAGCGGTGGTCTCTGCGCCGTTAGCGCCATTCTGTGCGATAATAACTTCCGAATTCTTACTTTGCGGATTCCCCATATTATATATTAAAAATAAATTTGACAATAACTTTTCAGAGTGCGTATGCTACTGCCGCGGGTGTCCGTCTAAGAAAAGTAACTAATAACATTCCATATGTTTAAACTTAAGTACTCTAGATATGCTTACAACGTAAACTTACTAAAAATGTCATTCTGTCGAAATGCACAAGTGATCAGTTTGCACATATTTTTCAACAAAACAAGATTTTTGTATATCATTATTTTATTAACATAATTACAAACAGAAGTTCATTGTACGGGTAGTGAACCTGTAACCTACATAGAAATGTTTATGCCACTGTACTATAATATTAACATTACCGTTATATGCTTACATACATTATTCAGTCGGTAGGTATATCATGTAACTTATAACATTATAATGTACTTTTTAAAAATGATTACTTATAGTACTAGACTAAAAATAAGCTTAACTTAATAATTCAATTATCAATTAATGTCATCGAAAAACCGTGTTTTTTTAATCACGCGACCATACCTTGAAACTAGGGGTTTAGACTGGTTTTCAATATTGCTCTTGTCCGACAAAACACTGTTTTTCGATGTCGATTGACTCTTACACGACGTGTTTTCGACATTGTCAAACTCATCATTCAATACAAAAGCCGGTTTTAGTCGGTCGATAGATATGCACGCCTGTCTATTGATTAAGTCTATGATGTAAAACTTATCGCTCCTGCTTATGATGCGGTAAGGGCCGTCATAAGGGGGTTGCAGTGGTTTACGTACTGTATCGTTGCGGACAAAAACATATTTACATACTTTTAACTCGGGATGCATAAACATAGAACGTGTTTTATTTTCCCTAGCAGTAGCTCTAAATTTGCTTATTGTTTCGCGTAATTTATCTGTGTAAGTATCCAAATCTGACTGTCGCGTCTGTCTGATATCGTAAAAATCTCCTGGCAGTCTAATGGTGCGCCCGTATGTTAGCTCTGCGGCGCTGTGTCCTGTATCGCTTCTGATAGCGGCTCGCAACCCTAATAAAACGGTAGGTAACTCGTTAACCCATGATTTCGAACTTAACGTAGCCATTAACGATGCCTTTAGAGTTCTGTGCCATCTTTCCACTATTCCGTTACTTTGTGGATGAAAAGCGGTAGTTCGTATCTTATTTATTCCCATTACTTTCATTAATTGGTAAAACAGATGACTTTCGAACTGTCTGCCCTGGTCACTCGTAAGTTTTATGGGACAGCCAAATCGCGATATCCACGTTTCATATAGCATCTTAGCAACTGTTTCCGCAGTAATATCTTTTAATGGTATGGCTTCTGGCCATCTAGTGAAACGATCTATGATCGTCAGACAATACCTATAACCGTCTTCGGAAATTACCAATGGGCCTATTATATCAATATGAATGTGTTCAAATCTATCACATTCAGGAAAGTGTCCTAAATCGGAAACTGTATGTCTTTGAATTTTTGCTCTTTGACATCCGATACAACTTCTGGTCCACGTTGCTATATCCTTTTTCATGCTAGGCCAAAAATATTTTTGTGTCATTATATTTTTTGATGCTCGAATTCCAGGGTGACTCAGGTTATGCACGTTATTAAAAGCTTTCCGCCTGAAACTTTCAGGTAAATAGGGTCGCGCTACATTTTTAGATACCTCACAATAAATAGGTTTTTCTGCAATAGGAAGGCTAAGTTTCTTAATAACAACTTTATTATTTTTTAAAACGTCACTCGTCATTCGTATAATATAATCATCGGTTTCCTGTGCCACTGCTATTTCTGCGAAATCTAAAGCAGTCGGGCAGTAAATTTCTGTAACACGCGATAGCGAGTCAGAAACTATGTTCTGTTCTCCGCTTACGTGTCGAATATCCGTTGTGAACTCGCTTATAAACAATAATTGCCTTGTTCGTCTAGGTGTTTCTGAATTACTGTTTAGTTTTGAAAAAGCGTAAGTTATTGGTTTGTGGTCTGTAAAAACAATCAATTCTCGACCTTCAAACAACTTCCTAAAGTACTGTATAGCCATATATATTGCCAACAGTTCGCGATCGTATGTACTATACTTTTTCTGTGTATCTGAAAGTTTTTTTGAAAAGTAACCTAATGGTTCCCACTTCCCATCTATGTGCTGTTGGAGGACTGCCCCCACACACGTTTCAGATGCATCACACATAAGCGAAATCGGAACGTCACTACGGGGATGTGACAAAGTAATCGCCCTTTGTAGGCTAAGCTTACATTGTTCGAATGCTACGTTTGCTTTATCGTTCCACTGAACTTTCGTCTTATCGTTTTTCTTGGAATGATGAATAAATTTATTAAGTTCTATTTGTGATTCTACTGCCTTCGGGATGTGCGATCTATAAAAATTAATCATTCTCAGGAATCTGCGTAATTGTTCAACTGTTTCGGGTTTAGGAAATTCGATAATCGCTTGAACTCTATCTTCTAATGGTTTGATACCTTTACAAGAAACTTCAAAACCTAAAAAATCTACTTTCTCTTGACCAATTTCACATTTAGAGATGTTAATTGTGATACCGAAATTACTGAATCTTTCAAACACTAACTTGAGATGTTCTCTATGCTGTGACTCGTTATCGCTAGCAATAATTACGTCATCAATATATGTGTAGAGGAAATCTAATCCGTTTAGTACCACTGTGTTCATAAAACGTTGAAACGTTTGTGCCGCGTTGCGCAAACCGAAACTCATCCTAGTAAACTCAAAAAGTCCGAACGGGGTAATGATAGCAGTTTTATCTACGTCATCAGGATGTATTGGTATAAAATGATACGCTCTATATTGGTTTCTTAGGTTTACGCGAATGTTAGACATTGAAATAAAACTACTTTTTACGGATTTTTTCGCGGTTTATATTGAGATTTTAGGTCCCGACGTTTCGACACCTTTGCAGGTATCATGGTCACGGGCAGACTGAGATGGCGTTCGTCTTGACAGTAGATGTTGCTCGTTCTACCTTCATATTTTAACTAATTATTTGAGTTCCGACCTACGCAATATGAGCTCACTGTGTCTTGATGTCTTGCAGCGCTGCTCTTGGGTTTGGCCTTGAGTTTATGTATTATTGGGTCCCAAGTAGGTGATATCTTCCAGCCATCTTCTCTATTGAAATTAGGGTGTTTTTTAATCTCAATAGCCTCGCGAAACATCCTAGGTAGGAATTTGGGTTCTTTAGCGAGGATCTGTGGTTGGTCAAATCTAATATAATGGCTGGAGCCTTCAGCATGTTCGGCGACTGCAGACTTCGTTGAGCGGCGGTGTTTCACGTCAGCTATGTGTTCTTTAACGCGGGTCCCTATGCTTCGTTTTGTTTGACCGATGTAAGAGAGGCCGCAGTCACAATCTAGTTTATAAACTCCTGCATCTTGTAGAGGTATGTGACACTTGACAGATGGTAAGGACTGACTAATCTTCTTGGGCGGCTTGAAGTATGTTTTAATTGAAGCTCGCTTCAGGATGTAGCCAATCTTGTCTGTGACACCTCTGACGTATGGTAGTACAGCAGGTAAACGATCAACTGTGGCTGGCTTCACTCGGTTTCTGTGACGGGGCCGTGGAATTTGGAGCTTGTTGTCTCGCAGTACTTGCTTGACATGTTGAAGCTCAGCGGCAAGGTGTCTGTCATCACAGAGTCCGTGTGCTCTCTGAAACAAGGATTTTCCCACGGTAGCTAACTGTTTAGGGTGGTGGTGAGATTCACCGTTTAGGTACCTATCTGTATGGGTCTTTTTGCGATACACAGTGTGACTTATTGTCTGATCAGGATTACGTTTGACTAATATGTCTAAGAAGGCAAGAGATTTGTTATCCTCCAACTCCATAGTGAATTGAATTTTGTTATTGATGGAGTTAAGATGTTTTAAGAATGCATTTACTTGATTAGATGGTAAAATTGTGAAAGTGTCATCTACGTACCGTTTATAAAACCTGGGAGTGAAAGGAGCTGTTTTTAAGGCTGTCTCCTCGAAATCTTCCATGAATATATCGGCAACTACAGGGGAAACAGGCGAGCCCATCGCTACACCATCTATTTGTACATAGAAATTGTTGTTCCACAGCAGGTAGCCAGATGTGAGGCAGTGTTCAAGGAGTTCTGCATATTCTAAAGGTAAGTTATTCTCTGCTAGCTTCTTGGAAACAATTTCAGTACAATCCTTAACTGGTAGGCATGTAAACAAGGATTGTACATCGAAACTAACCATTACTTCATTGTCATGTAGACGTAGATGTTTAATCTCATTGACAAAATGGTATGAATCCTTCACAAACGCTGTCGTCTTGCCTCTGAGTGGTGAGAGTATTTTCGCAACGTGTTGAGCCAATCTGTAGGTTGGTGTGTCGATTTGGCTTACAATAGGACGTAGCGGGGCGTTTGGTTTGTGTATCTTGGGTAACCCATACAGTTTAGGTGGTTTCGCGCATGTAGGTATTAAGTACGTGACATCTAGACTTAATGCTTCGGAGTGTTTCTTAACCAAGGTGGTGGTGGTTGTTAACACCTTTTTGGTAGGATCAGTTTTCACTGATTTATATGTACTTGCGTCCGACAATAGATCTTGTATTTTAGCATTGTAGTCCGATGTATCCATGATAACCGTAGCGTTTCCTTTATCTGCACGGAGTATAGTTACATCTTGTCTGTTCTTGAGGTTCTTTAAAGCGAGATATTGGGCTTTAGGGAGGTTTGGTTTGGGCACTACACTTCGACGCAAGACAGATGATATATCTTGGCGTATCGCCTCCAAATCTTCCTTCCTCACGTTGTTATTGAACAGGCAAGTCTCAACATTGCAAATAATATCTTCGTACGGTATCCTACGCGGTGTTATGGCGAAATTTAAACCTTTTTGTAGAACCTGCACGGTCGGTGTATCTAATGTTTGTTGTGACAGATTTATAACTGCGCGTGATTGGTTGACGTTTGACGGGCGCGTTCCGTTTTCGTTTGTTGTGTTATTTGACGCGTTTGATTTTAATTTTAGTTTTTCATATTTATTTATTAATTTTTGTTTGCTTTCGAGGTATTCGGTGTTTTCGCGCTTATTTAGTTTTTCAAAGCAAGTATTAAAATCAAAAGTTGATAAAACTGTTTTCAAATCATTAGTCACGATCTCAACGGTATTATTTAAATTTTGTAAATCGGAACGAGTTTCATGAATTTTGAGGACGAGTAACTTTTTGCTTGCCTGATTGAGGATCTTGGCGCTCCCTCGTATGTCCTGGATGGTATGGTTAAGAAACACTCCGAAGCATTAAGTCTAGATGTCACGTACTTAATACCTACATGCGCGAAACCACCTAAACTGTATGGGTTACCCAAGATACACAAACCAAACGATTAAAAGATTAGTGGAAAATCTACAGTCCTGTTTATCCAAGAACAGAATAACTAAAATCAAAGTTTTGAACCCTCCACGTCAGGATTGGATAAAAAGAGAAATTATACATGAAATTAACAATCGGAACATATTGTGGCAAAAATGCAAATCAAACTTATCAGACACAAAATTAAAAGCAGAATTTGAAAAAGCAAAAGCTAGAGTAGCACATAATATTCAAAAAACGAAAAATACATATTATTACAAAAGTTTTAAAGACAACATGACAAAACCCCGAAAAATGTGGAAACTTATTAACGACTTCTCCAAAAATAAAATAAAAGAATCGATGGGGCCAGATAAACTGGAAATTGACGCCGGTACTATTGTGGATCAAAAGGAGATCTGCGAAACGTTTAATTCCTATTTCTCAACGATTGGCTCATCGCTAGCAAATCTAATCCGTAATAAAGATCAAGTAAATCAAGCTCCAGGAGAACTACAAGCAAGTGATACAACAGAACTAAATTGTTTGTTACCAGCAACCAAACATGAAGTACTAAAAATTATTAATAATTTAGATCCAAATACTAGTTCTGGCATTGACGGCATAAGTACAAAATCATTGATATGTGTCAAAAATCTAATTACTGATAAACTTACTGCATGTATTAATCATTGCTTAGATCAAGGTGATTTTCCCAGTAGCTTAAAAATCGCTAAAGTAACCCCAATTTATAAATCTGGAAGAAGGTTTGATCCTTGCAACTACCGCCCCATTTCTGTGCTTCCCGTTATTTCTAAAATCTTCGAGAAAATCTTATATAATCGTTTAAAAACATTCCTCAAATCCAAAAATTTCTTGTATCAAAAACAATACGGATTTCGACCGCACTCTAATACTCTCTCTGCGACTATTGATCTGATTACAAAAATCAAAAATAAAATTGACCAAAAACAGACCGCTTTAGGCATCTTTATCGACCTCAAGAAAGCTTTTGATACAATTAGTCCTGATTTGCTGTTACAAAAATTGTCTAACATTGGTATCAAAGGCAAAGCACTACAGATTTTTAAGTCTTATCTGCAAAATCGTAAGCAAATAGTCAAAATTGGTAAATATCAGAGCAGTATAAAATCTGTCACTTTTGGTGTACCTCAAGGATCAATCCTTGGCCCTCTTTTGTTTTTGATTTACATCAATAACATATCTCAGATTGGCCTCAAGGGAGATATTTCTCTTTACGCTGATGACACAACCATTTTCTACTTTGGGCATTCAATTGAAGCTATGGTACCTCATATTCAAAACGACTTAAATTTACTTAACGATTGGTTTCAATCTAATTTACTAACCATTAACACTACGAAAACAAATTATGTTATAATTGCCTCTAAAAATAAAAAAATATCCGATAACATTCAACTTAAAATAAACGATCAATTAATTCAAAGGAAGACTAAGGAGAAATATTTAGGTTTAATTTTAGATAACTACCTAAGCTGGAAGCCCCATATAGAGAGAATCAAAACTAAGCTAATATCACTTACAGGAGTTCTTCATAGTATAAACAAATGTTTACCTCGTAAAGTTCGTTTTATAATTTATAATTCTCTAGTTAAGCCGTACATCGATTACTTAATAGAAATCTGGGGAACCGCAAATAAAACTAATCTAGAAGTATTGCAAAGGACTCAAAACAGATTAGTCAAAACTTTGTTTAATTATAAATTCCGAACACCAACACGAAAAATATATGAGGATACAAAGATTATGACCATTTCCCAAACATATATGTACTACACATGTATTTTAATCCGCAAAATATTACAAAAGGATATACACACGTCGCTAAGTTTCACCAAAAAACATCAAGTGCAGAAGATTAAACTACGAAATTCAAATTTTTTGATTACGCGTCCACCCAGAACGGTTAACTACGGGAAAAAAAGCATTGAATTTGAAGGCGTCAACATGTATAATAAAATACCGATGGAAATTAAAGAAGCAAAAAGTATGGCTACTTTTAAAAGACTGCTAAAATCTTATATCGTAAACAAATAATTTAACAGAAAAGGAGAAAAAAAAAAAAAAAAAAAAAAAAAAAAAAAAAAAAAATACAATAATAATAATAATAAAATAAAAATAATATATAAAAAGAAATAAAACAAAAATAAATTAATAATTATATAAATACAATAATTATATAAGAGCTAAAACCAACATTGGTACTGGAGCATTGCATGCCACATCTAGTATCTTACCTTTACTCTAGATCTGTGTTTACTTGGTTGGTGGCAAGCAATTTTGCGATCGCCTACCTACATAAATATTTTTATAAATTTACTTTTAATTTTGATGTTTCTGTACGTGTAATAATATACCTAATATTGTAAATTTAGCTTCTCAATAAGTGAATCATTGTATTCTTATGAGAAATAAAGATCTTAAACCAGAAACGCCCCGCTACGTCCTATTGTAAGCCAAATCGACACACCAACCTACAGATTGGCTCAACACGTTGCGAAAATACTCTCACCACTCAGAGGCAAGACGACAGCGTTTGTGAAGGATTCATACCATTTTGTCAATGAGATTAAACATCTACGTCTACATGACAATGAAGTAATGGTTAGTTTCGATGTACAATCCTTGTTTACATGCCTACCAGTTAAGGATTGTACTGAAATTGTTTCCAAGAAGCTAGCAGAGAATAACTTACCTTTAGAATATGCAGAACTCCTTGAACACTGCCTCACATCTGGCTACCTGCTGTGGAACAACAATTTCTATGTACAAATAGATGGTGTAGCGATGGGCTCGCCTGTTTCCCCTGTAGTTGCCGATATATTCATGGAAGATTTCGAGGAGACAGCCTTAAAAACAGCTCCTTTCACTCCCAGGTTTTATAAACGGTACGTAGATGACACTTTCACAATTTTACCATCTAATCAAGTAAATGCATTCTTAAAACATCTTAACTCCATCAATAACAAAATTCAATTCACTATGGAGTTGGAGGATAACAAATCTCTTGCCTTCTTAGACATATTAGTCAAACGTAATCCTGATCAGACAATAAGTCACACTGTGTATCGCAAAAAGACCCATACAGATAGGTACCTAAACGGTGAATCTCACCACCACCCTAAACAGTTAGCTACCGTGGGAAAATCCTTGTTTCAGAGAGCACACGGACTCTGTGATGACAGACACCTTGCCGCTGAGCTTCAACATGTCAAGCAAGTACTGCGAGACAACAAGCTCCAAATTCCACGGCCCCGTCACAGAAACCGAGTGAAGCCAGCCACAGTTGATCGTTTACCTGCTGTACTACCATACGTCAGAGGTGTCACAGACAAGATTGGCTACATCCTGAAGCGAGCTTCAATTAAAACATACTTCAAGCCGCCCAAGAAGATTAGTCAGTCCTTACCATCTGTCAAGTGTCACATACCTCTACAAGATGCAGGAGTTTATAAACTAGATTGTGACTGCGGCCTCTCTTACATCGGTCAAACAAAACGAAGCATAGGGACCCGCGTTAAAGAACACATAGCTGACGTGAAACACCGCCGCTCAACGAAGTCTGCAGTCGCCGAACATGCTGAAGGCTCCAGCCATTATATTAGATTTGACCAACCACAGATCCTCGCTAAAGAACCCAAATTCCTACCTAGGATGTTTCGCGAGGCTATTGAGATTAAAAAACACCCTAATTTCAATAGAGAAGATGGCTGGAAGATATCACCTACTTGGGACCCAATAATACATAAACTCAAGGCCAAACCCAAGAGCAGCGCTGCAAGACATCAAGACACAGTGAGCTCATATTGCGTAGGTCGGAACTCAAATAATTAGTTAAAATATGAAGGTAGAACGAGCAACATCTACTGTCAAGACGAACGCCATCTCAGTCTGCCCGTGACCATGATACCTGCAAAGGTGTCGAAACGTCGGGACCTAAAATCTCAATATAAACCGCGAAAAAATCCGTAAAAAGTAGTTTTATTTCAATGATACGCTCTATTTATATCCAACCGAGTAAATATCTTTTTGTTCGCCAACAAGTACGTAAAGTCCTGCAATCTAGGTATAGGATAACGATCGGGTTTCGTTATGGCATTAAGCCTTCTATAATCACCACAAGGTCTAATTTCTCCATTCTTTTTAGGAACAACGTGTAAAGGACTCGCCCACGAACTCTTATTAGATCTACATATTCCCATTTCTTGCATAATTCGGAACTCCTCTTTGACTTTAGCATATCGGTCCGGTGGTAACGGCCTTGCCCGCGCGTATACCGGTGGTCCGGTTGTCTCGATATAATGATAAACCGAATGTTTAGGAGGGTCTATGAAAGATGTAGGTCTGGTAATCTCGGGGTAGCTAGCAATTATATCATAGTATGGATGTTTACAATCTAAAGTATTAATTGGTGATTGAAAACTACTTACAATGGAAGCAACAATGTTATGCTCAGTTACCTGATCAATCAACCTCTTGGTGCCTAGATCCACTAATAAGTTATAATAGCTCAAAAAATCTGCGCCGAGTATCGGTTGTCTAACATCTGCGACAACAAATTCCCAACGGAAATTACGACGTAATTTTAAATTTATTACTAATGTCTTTACACCAAAGGTTTTTATTTCCGTGCCGTTCGCTGCATACAGTTTAAAGTTACTAACTGAAGTTGGTCTGATTTTTTTGCTTACCGGAATAATAGATATGTCAGCTCCAGTATCCACTAAAAACTTGTGACCACTATTCAAGTCCGTGACACAGAGGCGGTGCGCAGGAACTATGGTGCAGATTTCCGCCGACGGCTGCACCAACTCTAGTTTTCCTGTGATTTCTCCCAAGCGCAAGGTTTCACACATTTCCGAGCTTTATCGGCGTAACGGAAATGGTAGAAGCATAGCCAATCAGGCTTCCTGTTTGAAGACCGTGCTTTACTCTCATTCCGGGATCCGTTGTGTTGGTTGCGCCTTCTACTGCGCGATCTATCACCCTGAACCTGGTTTTCCAGCTTCTCAAACCTAGCGCTCAACTTAGCTATCTCGGCGAGAATCTCGTTATTTGGTGTTGTCGATGAGGCTTGAGACTGCTGACTCACCACTGCTACGGTGTTCGCTTTGGTCGCTTCGTGGACGTCATCTGCTACCACAGCTAATTTCTCCAAGTCCTTATTTTCCGTAACTACAAGCAAAGCACGCACCGTCGTTGGTAATAAGTTCTGCCAGAGTACTCTCAACGTGTCATCGGGTACCTTGTCACGAGCCAGGTCTTTCATTCTCCGTAACAGCTGAGACGGCTTTTGATCTCCGAGCTCCATCTCACTAATTAATTTTTCGATCTGCCTATTTTTTGAGTCTTCGTAGATAGTAATTAATTTGTTCTTGAGAGCTTCGTACTTGTTTGTTTCCGGTGGGCTGATCAAAAAATCTGTAATCTGATTTATTGTGTCCAGTCCCAGTTTTGACACTACGAGGTCAAATTTTGAGGCGTCTCCAAGCTTTTGCGGTGCCATCACTGCTTCTGTCCTTATAAACCATAGTCGAGGCTGATGCGTCCAAAAGTCGGCTATTCTAGACGACACTGTAATTGCTGCCAAGTCTGCGATTCCAGAGGACGGTGGAAGAGTCATTTTGCACTATTTCACAAGGTACCTATTGTTCACTTATAATTTGATACGTATAAAGTTCGATGTTCAAACGGGGTCACCACTTTAGTATATCTTTGCGATTACTATTTATTATGTCTCCTTAACTCCAATTGGGTTATTTATGTAGTGCAAAATAAAAGTCAAACAAATAGGTAAAACTTGGTGTCTATATTATATCGTTCACAATATTAGTACACACACACCACACACGCAAAAGCTGGGAGACGACTGGCTAAAGGGAACGGCGCAGTCGTTAAAATGCTTACATTGCAATTGCTTACGAATGTACATTGTGTCGCTACAGTAGTATAAAAATAATTTGTTACACTAGCGCCACCTGCCATTGTATGTGTCAACCTGAGTTTGTAATAATAAACGTACAGTCTCTGCAAAACCGCCACACGAGTTTCATTAGGTTATGGGCCCAGTCCCGCGTAAAGTAAAAAAAAAATATAATTTAAAAAATTAAAAAACACGCCTGCCTCGTTTAAAAAGAATTTAATTCTATCCACTTTTTTTGGATTTTTTAGTTCTTTTTAAACGAGGCAGGCGTGTTTTTTAATTTTTTTAATTATAATTTTTTTATTTAATACCTTTTAGTGAACAATACAAAAACGACACAACACAAAAAAAAATCGTTCGGAACCCTTTGCAGGCGATTTCGACTCACACTTGACCACCTTTTAATGTCCACATAGCCTATGTCACTCGGGATAACTTAAGGCTTCTAATGATACCACAAACATTGAAATCGTTCAAGCCTTTTAGAAGTTATGGTGGAATAAAGAAACTCACAAACATACATACATACATACATACATACATACATACATGAACCCTGAAAACATAACACTCCTTTTTGGGCAGTCGTGTAAAAATAGTTAGTGATCTTTGTACAGCACAGTGATAATGGCAGGAAATTATTCTATGAATGTCCCAAAGCTCAAGGGAAGGGACAATTACGATGATTGGGCGTTCGCAGTGGAAAATTTCCTCATCCTCGAAGGCACTGACATCAGCAACAGCGAAGGATTAAGCGCGCAAGATAACAAGAAGGCTAAAGCTAAGATGGTGATGACCATTGATCCATCACTATATGTACACATCAAGAGTGAAACTACGGTGCATAGCTTATGGAAAAAGTTGAAGTCGTTATTTGACGATACTGGCTTCACCCGCCGCATCAGCCTACTCAGAAGCTTGATCTCCATTTGTCTTGAAAGTTGCGACTCAATGACCGCGTACGTGACACAGTTAGTGGATACGGCACAAAAGCTAAAGGGCACAGGGCGGCTTTGAAATCAACGATGAGTGGATAGGGTCCCTCCTGTTGGCCGGATTGCCAGAAAAGTACGTGCCTATGATTATGGCCATTGAGCACTCGGGGATGAACATTAGTACAGACGCTATAAAGACGAAACTATTGGATATGAGTGCAGATTCTGAAATTACAAAGTCCGAGGGTACTTTTATTGCCAAAAGTGCATATCATCAAAACGCGTGCCATAAAAGCAAATGGCGGCGGTCAAGGTTACGTCAGTGGAACTAACAAGCCGGGAAAAAATGTCAAGTATTATAAGTAATAATAATAATAATAATAATAATAATATTTATTTATTTGACCAAATATATGTTACAGTGTAGAATTTTAAACTAGATCTTATAAATACCACAGTTCCAAAAATACTTAAACTACACTTATGTTAAACTAAAATTAATATAACATTTTTAGAGTACATATAGTATGATATGTTTCATAAAGTATTAATTGCTGCCAGCCTGAACTAGGGTAAACCTGTGTTTCAGGTGATCGCTTAAGGTAAATATTTAAGTAGGGCATTTAAAATTAAAGTAAAATAATAATTAAAGACTACATAGTATTCGTTTACAAAATAATACGAGTTACAAAAAAGTCTATCAGCAAAGGAAAATATCTATTAATAATGTTGTCAGTCTTACTTAACAATTTCTAGTATTTTTTCTGTGTCTGCGTAATTCAATTTCCCTAAATATTGGGTTAACATGAGCATACATTTTTTATTATTTAAACAATATATATTAAGTTTTTTATTGATTCTATTGTATAAAAAAGGTCCCAAAAATAAATAAAACCTGTTGACAAATGCATGATTAGCTTGAGGTCTACTACAGACTATGTCCTTCCTTCTCTTGTCTGTTGCTAATGGGATAAAAGGGAGATCAGTGTGCTGTTTTAAAATGGTGTGCAATAAAAATAATTGTCGGATTGTTAGTACGTTGCATTCCCTATATAGCAGGTCAGTAGGAAATAGAAAAGGTCGGAAAGTTGCTACTTTAAGAATTGCTCTCTGAGCGCGTTCTAAAGGCAGCAAAATTGACTTTGCTGCACCACCCCAGGAAGTTATGCAATAAGTAAGTAAAGATTGACACAACGACAAATACACTTGCTTTATTAATGCATAATCTGCTATATTGCGAAGATTCTTAAATAAATATATTAATTTACGTACTCTGGAACATAATAAATCAATGTGTTTGCGGAAATTCAAATTCGTGTCAAGAGTTATACCTAAGTATTTGATGTCGTTAGTATTTGCTAAAGCAGGGCAGGTACAAGCGATGTCAGCGATTATTTTACAGCTGTGTGCATATATGTTTGGATTAAAAATGGGTATGTTTGTGTTTCTCATTGTAAAAAGAATGTATTTGGTTTTATCTGCGTTTAGGGTTAGTAAGTTTTTGTGTAGCCAGTTAGTTACCATATCAAAACCCGTCTGAGCGTGCTCGAAAACCTCCTGCCGGGTATTTGCCGTAAATAATAAAGCGGTGTCATCCGCATAAGATATTATAAGACCATTTGGAATTTTTAAGCTGCAGAGGTCATTAATATAAACCAGGAATAAAGTGCAGCCTAGAATACTACCTTGAGGGAATCCATAGCCAGTATTCTGAACTTCAGAACTTAAGTATTGACCAATTTTAACATATTGTAAGCGATCAGAAAGGTAGTCAGTAAAAAGGCGGAGTTGTGTTCCTCTTATCCCAAGTGCTTCAAGCTTGCGCAAAAGTATGGAACAAGATATGCTATCAAAAGCTTTGGCGAGGTCTAGAAATATCCCTATGGTGGGTTTACCCCGGTCCAGGTTGCTAGTTATATAGTTTGTTAATTGATGAAGTGCTTGATTAGTAGATCTTTTTTGCCTAAAGCCATATTGGTTCTGTGAAAGTATTTTGTTGTCTTCAAGATATTTGATTAACCTATTGTTTATGATTTTTTCCAAAATTTTTGAAAGTCCTGATAATACTGAGATGGGCCTATAGTCATTTACACATTTTCTATCTCCTGATTTAAATATAGGGGTCACCACTGCTTTTTTAAGGGATCTGGGGAATACACCTTCATCTAAACATAATTGAAATATATAGGTTAACGGGGGAGCAAGTAAATGTTTGAGGCTTTTCAAAATAGTATTGGAAATATTATCCCATCCTACAGCACAATTGTGCTTTAATCCAGAAATAATGCTTAACACTTCATCTATATCCGTATTTAGCAAAACAAAGGAGTTCACCGTAGAGGCAGTCATTAACTTATTTAAGTCGATACTGCTTGTCCGCAAGGTTTTTTCTGCAAGGGTTTTACCCACGTTTGCAAAAAAGTTATTGACTTTGTTAATTGCTTCGGATGGGCATGTTTCGCTAAGTAACAAATCTACAGGAGGTTCTGAGGTTTTTGACTGGAATGCATTTTTTTTAATTAATTTCCAAACAAGCTTGCTATTATTACCGGCCTTTTGTAATTCATTCCTATCGTATTGAGACTTCAATTTTTTTAAAAGGTTATTGCAGTAGTTCCTATACCTTTTATAAGATATGGAAGTAACTGAATTGTCGGGTTCTAATTTCGATTTTTGATGAAGTTTGTCTCGATGTCTAATGCAACGTACGAGTCCCGGTGTTATCCAAGGTTTTAAATTTCTATGTTTTCTAGGTATCATAGTTGTCGTAGTATTTTTTATAATTGTTTTTTGCAATAGGTTAATAAAATAGTCTAAAGCAACATTTGCATCGCTCGCATTATAAACTGGTTCAAAGGTATTATGTTTACTTAAATCGCGTTCAAGGTTTTTCATATTGACTTTATTATAGCTTTGCTTGCAGTTTTTTCTCGGCAAGGATAATTTTATTGTTAGTAAAATAGTTTGATGATCGGTAATAGTGGAGTTAGTAACCAATGTGAGTGAAGGTTTATTAGTTTTTATAATAAAATGATCTAGACAGGAACCACTTTGATGGGTGGGGTAGTTGTGCGCAGGTAATAGTCCGTGAAAAGAACAAATGTTCAAATAGTTATGTGCGTTAGTGTCGGTGCTCCCAGTAGCAATGTTAATGTTAATGTCGCCAGTTAAGATTATATTTTTATATGATGATAGGGTTTTTAAATGCATTTCAAGCGATTCTAAAAATAGTTCAATGTTTTGAGAGGGAGGTCTATATACAGCTATAATTACTGTATCGGGGTTTATTCGAATTAATAAACAATTACATCCCTGTAAAATAGGTTCTTCTACAGTTACATTTAAGGTTCTCTTTATATAAATTACTAAACCATCATTTTGGTTTAAAAATATATCGGATTTGTGCATTATATAACCATCAATAGAAGGTAAATGGGATTGTTTGTTAGTAAGCCAACATTCTGTTAGAACGATGATGTCACTACTTATGTCAAGAGTATGGAGCAATACCTGAAAGCCATTCATGTTTTTGTTTATGCTGCGAATATTTTGAGTGATTAATGTAAGAAAAGATTCGGAAGTCGGCAGATATTGTTTACAGTCTTCGACCTCGCAATATTTAGCTTCAGACACAGAGAAATTATCTAGGTCATCGATAAACTGATTAGTCATAATTAAAATAAAATATAAACTAGTTTAAGTGCTTACTTTATAAATAAACGCCGGCGCTCTTAGGCGCCCTCATAGTCTATGGAATGAATGTAACTGTCCTCCGCGTATTTCCGTGCCGGGCAAGTAGCATCACCAGTCTGGTGATCACTTTTACGCTTAAAACGTTTGCACGTCGCACAAGTGGGCGGTGTAGACTTGTTAGTGCATTCCTTAAAGGAATGTCCCAGCTCTCCACAGTGGTTACAGGTAGGGCTAGACTCTCGGCAGTACTTGGCTGCATGTCCAAACTGCTGGCAGTTAAAGCACCTAGTCACCAGCGTAAAATCTCTTACTGGGTAGGACGTCCAATCAATATAAACTCTGCCTTGGATTATGAGCGCTTTTCTAACGTTGGCTGGTACCTCCAGTATAAAGTTACAGGTAGGAAGGCCTTTCTTACCCGATTTATGGCTTAGTTTGACAGTGCTCATAAACGATTCACGAGAGGAGTTAGGGAATTTGTCAGCTAAATTCTGCTCGTATATGCATTCAAATACTTCTTTTTCGGTTAGGGCTGCTGGTACACCTACGACAGTGATCCTAGGACGGCGTTTTTTAGGTTCTTCTACAGTGAGGCCTGATGAAGCTAACTTTTCAAGGTTACGAAGCTTCTCAACATCTCCCTTGGTCTCAGTGCTAATGAGGACACCGCCATTTCGGACCTTTCTGAAGCCACGGACATGCAGTTTGAGCTCCTCTGGCGAAATAATTTTTTGTACGAGGGTCTTGGTTTCGTCACTCGTTTTTGTTTTGTCGCTAGGGTAAATAGTGACTGAGCTCAAGTTACTAGGGCGGATAAACTTGTCGGCACCTTTTTTTACCATATCGGCAAACGAATTATTCTGTTGTGGTTTCAGGTTTTCTACCACAGCTTCCTTGAATAGCCGAAAAGATTGCGCTACGTCTTGCTGTTCTTGCAGGTGCTGAATTGTATTATGCGCTAGTATAGTTTTCTGTTTTAAGGACTGGTACAAAACTGCCATCTGCGAGGTTCCAGATCCGATCTTACGGCAAATATTTGTTACACGGAGCTTCTGATCCGAGTTCATTTTCCCCTCTGTAACTATGGCGCATGCCTCATTTAACAGAGCTTCAATGCTGGAGATCCATCTCTGAATCTCTGGAGTAGATATTACCTCACTAGGTAAATCGTTACTCCTAGGCACAGGATCTTCAATTATGGGCTGAGGCTGAGGTGTTGGGGTCGGTGGAGGACTACGTTGCAGGAGCTGGCTCCGGCCAAACGGGCTTGATCCTGGGTTAGACATAGTCACACAGATTCACAATACAGTCAATATGATTTAGTTCAGACCTGTAGTTTACCACAGTAGGCATGAATCACACGCGACATACTTAGCACAGCAAAGTACTTACGCCGCAAGAAATTATTTATTTGTAATTATTATTTGTCATTAAGCGGCTTTTAACAACAACAAAAAACACGTCTACTTTGTCAAGCGATCACGAATAATCACCTCACATAAGTGCAAAAGAACTGGACACTATAAAAATCAGTGCCGATCTTATAATACGAATGCGATTACACATAACGAAAAACAAATGAACGCATTCAGTGCAATGTTTTTAACTGGTGAATTTAGTGATAAAGACTGGTATGTGGACTCGGGCGCGAGCACTCATTTGATATCCGAATCAAACAAAAGTTTGTTGACAAATATTTCGAATATGACGAAAGTTAGGTACTATTTTATACACCTTCACTTTTGACGACCTCCGTGGTCGAGTGGCGTACGCACCGGTTTCAAGGTGTCGTTAGCTCTGAGGTCCCGGATTCGATCCCCGGACGAGTCAATGTAGAAATAAACTTTTCTACTTTGCCTCGGGTCTGGGTGTTTGTGGTACCTTCGTTGTTTCTGAATTCCATAACACAAGTGCTTTAGCAACTTACTTTGGGTTCAGAGCAATGTATGTGATGTTGTCCGCATTTATTTTATTACCTATTTATTTACTACTTGATAGCTACGTGTTTCGGAAAGCACATTAAACAGTAGGTCCCGGCTGTTATACATAGATCTTTGGCAGTCGTTAAGTCAATTCTGACAACCAGTCTTACTATGGGATACTGTGTTTCCCAGTAAAATGGGTTGTGGAGGTCAGATAGGCAGTCGCTCCATGTAAAATACGGTATTCAGCTGAATCCGGTATGACTGGTAGCCGACCCCAACGTAGTTGGGAAAATGCTAGGGAGATGATGACTACTTGATAGCTGCCAAAGTAACCACAACCCAAACTCTATAGTCGCTGGTCGTTCTCACCTGTATAGGGCACATGCACTGAGAAACTTTCAGCTTTTTTTTATAAAATGACGAAGGTCTAGCAGTCGTTGGCTCTTAGGCTATTTGTTTTATTTTCACAGCTTAAAGACAATGAGACCTTAGTATTTGATATGAGTTTCAACTTTATATCTCTACGCGTTCATGAGGAAAAGGCTAATAAGTTTAAAATTATTTGAAAAAGAAAAAAAAATGTGATGTAACTAAGAATTTAGGGTTTCCGGAATTTTTCCTTTATATGTGCTATTAAACATTGCATCATGCCAAATTTCAAGATTCTAGATCGACTGGAAGTACCCCTTAGGTTTTGATTCCCTCGCGAGTAGTAGCGAGTTTGAAAATATGCGGCTTAAATTGCTATTTCCTTTGATTCGTTGACATAAAAGTTTGATTTTGTTACAGCTTAAAGGTACTAAAGACCTGAGTATTTGATATGAATTTCAATTGAATACCCCTACGTTTTCATGAAAAAAAGCAGTAACTTTAAAATTTTCAAAAATATTTATTATTATATTTATGACTAGCGGTCGCCCGCGGCTCCGCCCGCGTGGATGTCGGTTACCGCTGCAAAAAGCCTATCCAGGAAAGACACGGTCCCCTATTTTTTTTCCAAAATAAAATTTAGCCTATGTTACTCGTGGATAATGTAGCTTTCGAATGGTGAAAGAATTTTTAAAATCGGTCCAGTAGTTTTTGAGCCTATTCATTACAAACAAACAAAGTTTTCCTCTTTATAATATTAGTGTAGATAGTGTAGATAGTGTAGATGTAACTAAAAATTTATGGTTTTTGGAATTTTTCCTTTGTATGTGCTGTTAAACATTGCTTAATGCCAAATTTCAAGATTCTAGATAGATTGGAAGTACCCATTAGGTTTTGATTTCTCCGAGTAATTGCGAGTTTGAAAATGTGCGGCTTAAATTGCTATTTCTTTTGATTGCGTTGACATAAAAGTTTGATTTTGTTACAGCTTAAAGGTACTATAGACCTGAGTATTTGATATGAATTTCAATTTAATACCTCCACGTGTTCATAAAAAAGCAGTAACTTACTTACTTAATTTCAAAAACATTTTTTATTGTATGATGTAAATAAAAATTTACGGTTTTCGCAATTTTTCCTTTATTTGTACTATAAGACGTTACTTCGTACCAAATTTCAAGATTCTAAGTTCACGGGAAGTACCCTGTAGGTTTTGATTCCCGCGCGAACTTCGAAAATTTGCGGCATAAACGGCTGTATCTTTTGATTGCTTATGCTTAGAAGTTTGATTTTTTCACAGCTCCAAGGGACAGTAGACTTGAGTATTAGATATAAATTTCAGTTTGATATCTCCACGCGTTCCTGAGAAGAACGGTCTTGACAGACGGACGGGCGGGCGGACGGACGGACCTTTCCTTTTGAGGTACGGAACCCTAAAAAAGTGTCAAAACTATATAAGATCAAACAAAAACCTAAACAATCAACAGTATTCAGTGATTAATATGTTGGAAACGATAAAAACTGTATAAAACATCGAACAAAAATTAAAAAATAACAAATACCGGACAGTGCAGTGCATCAAATACAAGAAGAGAAACTTCAAAACTGTGCTAAAATACAATCAGTTACAGTGAAATACATATATTACTATATACTAGTGCAATTATTAGTGGCTGATATAAGAAAAAAAAAATATAACCTAAAAACTATAAACTTCGCGAAACATCAATTTTGCTAAATCATACTACCAATGGTGCCATCTATACTTTCACTACTGAACTACGTAAACAAAAAAAGATTATCATAACATCATACGTTGGTACTGCCATCTGTGCCTTTACTGTAGAACCACCTAGCAAACTCATTGATCGATCGATGATAGACTCGTCCTAATACGAGCAATAACACACAGAGGGCGCTAGCCTAAACTCAAGATATTAAAATGTCTGAAATAGAGAAATTACTAAAAGAATTAAGAGCTGATATAAAAAATGATTCTATTGAATCGCCGCAGCGACTCGAAAACAGAATAACAACAAAAATATACGAAAAAATAGATGAAAAATTTAATTCAGTGCAAGATGAACTAATTAAAATAAAAGAATGTAATATAGATTATGAAAAAAGAATTTCAGACATAGAGAAACAAAGCAGAGAGAGAAATATCATATTTTTTGGGATTGAAGAAGGAAAAAAGTCGTATGGCGAATTAGAAAAGCAAATTTTAGAAATATTGAAAGAAGAATTAAATATCGAGTGTAACCAAATGGAACTGCAGATGGTTAGACGCATGGGAAAATACCAAGAAAATAAAGTAAGGCCTGTTGTCGTAACCCTGTCTACTTATGGTAGAAAAATTTCTATACTACAAAACAAAAAGAATATGAAAACAGAAACTATCTACATAAAAGAAGATTTCCCCCCCAAAGTTTTAGAAAAGAGGAAGAAGTTACAAGAGCAACTACAAAAAGAGAAACAAGCTGGAAATATAGCCTTTATCCGTTATGACAAACTAATAGTACAAGAGCCAACAAAAACAAAAGATAGTAAAAAAGCTGAAAATAGGAACAAAAAGAGATTACTAGAAATAACACCACCACAAAATAACGAAAACCGCTACGGAGAATCAACAAAACAACAGGCACTTAAGAAAAACAAAAAACTGCCAAACAAAAACCAGGCACCAGTCAAAGTTCTATGGCAAATTTCCTGAATAAACAGAATAACTACACATCACCTCCTCTAAAACTAGCCGAAACTACTCTGCCCTTCGACGAATAGCAACAAAGAAAGCCTCTCCAAACAACTAATAATGCCGTACCCTCAAAAAATACAAAATTAGAAAAAACAACGTAAACAAACCTCCCCCAGAACGGTTCGTCACCGCGGGGGTTGTAGACGAGCACCCTCCAAACATAACAAAAAGAAGATCATACTTTATCTCTACATTTAATGTCAGATCATTAGGAAATGAAGCTAGAGTCGCAAAATTAGAATATGCAATATCCTAAATTAATTGGGACATTATTGGCATAGCTGAGGTAAGAAGAATGGGGTACAATATAGAAGACAGGGGTGGATACTGGCTCTACTGTTACGGTGAAACAAAAGGTGACAAAGGTGTCGGCTTTATAGTGAAGAAACAACACGCAACAGAAGTTCAAGATTTCATCGCTATATCCGAGAGAGTTGCTCTACTACAAGTAAAGATACATGGAACCTGCTTCTCTATAATACAAACATACGCACCTACCAAGAGAGCCACAGATAGAGACATAGAAAATTTCTACTCCGATCTAACTAAAGTTATACATAAATGCAAAAAAAAACATAATTTTTATGGGCGATATGAACGCAAAAATTGGACACCCTGAAGAGGACGAATATCTGGTAATGGGAAAATATGGATATGGAGACAGAAACAGTAGAGGGCAAACATTTATCAACTTTTGTCTGCAATATAAATAAAAAATAGCTAAGACCCTATTCAAAAAACCTTATAAGCTTCGGTGGACCTGGATGACACCAGATGGAAAGTCAAATAACGAAATCGACTTCATAGCGACAAATATCACTAAAAACATACAAAACGTACAAGTACTAAGCCAATTGGAACAAGTTATAGAATCAGGCGTTACTTTGCGGAAATCCATGACATTAAATGTTATAATAATAATAATAATAATATCCTGGGACAACTCACACACGGTAATCTGATCCCAAGCTAAGCAGAGCTTGTGTTATGGTAACCAGACAACTGATAAACTTACTTATATATTTCTAAATACATACATATTATAGATAAATTACACCCAGACACCAGAACAAATGATCATGCTCATCACACAACATTTGTCCTGGGCGGGAATCGAAACCACGACCTCCGGTATAGCAGGCAGGGTCACTAACCACTAGACCAACAGGCCCGTCAATAAATGTCCGTTATAAAAGATATTTAGCTTTAATTCCGCTAATAAAATCCAAGCTTGGAAGCAGGATGCAGTCCTACCCTCCCGCCCTCATGCAATATTATAATTATAAATTATTTTTTATTTTTGATTTGAATATGCGCATGCAGGAAAGCCCACCCTCCCGCCCGCATGCATACGCAAAAATACACGAAAAGTGAGACAAAAGGGGGTAGCATGCCAGCTAGCCAGCAACCAAACCAAAACTCGACACGTGTTTCGCCCCTCCACGGGGCATCCTCAGGAGATGTTGACTCGACAACCGCTCGGGAGCGAATGAGCCAGTTGTACGGCTCTCGCCCCTTTATATAGTGCAATGATGACGCATTGGCAACGATCGATACAAACGTCACAAAGACGTCTGTATCGACCTACCTGCAATCGTACTTAAAAGAGGTGATGTAATTAAGTTAGTTTGTTCATTCAACAGTGTATAGTTATTATTATTATTATGTTTAGAGATTTCTAACTGTTCCAACACACACAACCGGAAACTTTTATCACATACATGCAGAATGTTGTACGTATTATTGTCGCTCAAGGAATGGCCGGTATCGATTAAATGTTTCGCGAAATGTGATTTTTCTGAATGACCATTCCTGTAAGCGGCAACATGCTCCCTATACCTTATTTCGAAGTTACGGCCTGTCTGACCTACATAGACCCCGTTGCAATCATTGCATACTAATCTATAAATACCGGATTTTTTTTGAATTTTCTAATTTATCTTTGCCGTTACCAAGATTTCGTAAGTTATGATCTGATCGAAAGGCAACGAAAACATTGTGTTTTTTAAGAATATTCGCGATTTTATCGGAAATGGGGCCTATGTAGGACAGACTACCGACATACTTGTTAATTCGTTCGGGGGTACATGCATAAAGTAGTGAGCGAACCCTGTCATTCTGTTTATTCTGAATTATATTATCAATAACTTGTTTGGAATTCCCGTTTGAAATCGCGATTTGATATAATATTTTAAGTTCTTTTGCGTAATTATCCGTGGACGGTGGGACAAACATTAAACGGTGGACATAGCTGCGGAAGGCTGCAAGTTTGTTTATTTATTTATTTATTTATTAAATTAAATTACAACGGCATACACCAATTACAGTAATTTAAAATTACAATATGTAGAAATACAAAATATACAAATTTAAAGAACACAGGAAACAACGTTAGAAGTATTTAGTAACAAGTTATTTATATTATAAATATTTATAGTAATTAATATATACATTAGTGCCATTAAACAACTCTTATATGACTAGTCAATAGTTTCACAGAACTTTAAGGATGCTGCTAGAATAGCGCACCATCTATCTACAAAGATATCACAATCGGGTTCGGTATCAAGCAGGGCATTGATTGCACTACGCATGCGACATAGTGGAGAATGAGCTCGAGAAACAGTGCGGCAGTGAGCTGCAGCAAGCAGCCTGTGCCGGCGGGATGGTCTATGGCGCAGATAATTCTCTGGTACATAGAGCTTGCACAATATATTGTGCAATTCCGGGGCATCTACAAAACTACGCAATATTTTTACAGCCATTATAATTTGAGTTCTGGTTCTACGTACTGAAAGAGAGTTGTAATCTAACATTCCTAATAAAAATTTGGTAGGGTATAAAAAGGGGTAATAACCATAGATTTTTTTGTACATGGCACGCAAAAATGCTTTTTGTACCTTCTCAATTAATAAAATATAGGAGGACTCATACGGAGTCCATATACAAGCAGCAGATTCTAACTTACTCCTTACGAGTGTATTGAACAGCACTTTAATTATTTTAGGGTTATCAAAGTCGCGCGCATTGCGTAAGACGAACCCCAATCGCCTATAAGACTCAACAGCAAGGGTAGATATATGGTTGTGGAATGTAAGCGCACTGTCAAATATAACGCCAAGGTCTCTAATACTTGATACACGAGTCAAAGTACTGTCTCCTAATAAATATGTAAAGTAGTGGGGTTGCTGTTTGCGACTGAAGGTCATAACATAAGATTTGCTTGTATTGAAATACATTTTGTTCTTGATGCTCCATTGTTGCACACTATCAAGATCACTTTGAAGGAGTTCCTGAGAGGTTGTATCGTCAACTTCGATTACTAGTTTGAGATCATCAGCGTATAGAAGGCACTTAGAATGTTTGACAACACTAACAAGATCATTGATCATAATAAGGAATAAAAGCGGGCCAAGAATTTGTGTTGTAATGGGTGACAGGAAGAAGCGGGGATTGTTGTGTCGGTGTGAGTGGGTTTTCGGTAAATTTGGAAATCGAGTTTATCATTAACTCTAGTGATTGTTAGATCCAAAAAATTGAGGGATTTGTCTGATTCTAATTCTAATTTGAATTTAATTTTCGGATGGATAGAGTTAAGCTTATTGAGAAAAATGTCTATTTGACCACTTACCAAGCTTTTCAACCGTATACTTACAACTAAGGAAATTCCAGAGACATGGACATGCTCAGAAATAACTCTTTTATACAAAAAAGGCGACCCCAAATTGATAACGAACTATAGACCAATCTGTCTCATATCCTGCCTATACAAAGTCTTCGCATCTACCCTACTAAGACGTATAACACCCAAAATTGACGAAAACCAGCCTGTGGAGCAAGCTGGTTTTATGAGAAATTACTCAACGGTGGACCATTCACACGCTAAAGATAATAATCGAAAGGGCTATGGAATACAACCTACAACTATACAGTCGAAAGCTTTCGAGTAATCAATAAAAGCGATATACAACGAGTAATACAATTTGCTCAAGTTAAGAAAGTAGTCGGTTCAGAATAGGCTTCTTAATTGAATTCCGAAATAAAAAATACATGTTAATTTTTCAGGAAAACTCCCTTCACATGTCTTGAATTAGAACCACCACCTCATAACAAATAAATTTAATCTTGAGTTTAAAGTAATTTTAACCTTATGTCAAAAGAATAAAGTCCAATTTGTATTTCGTTATTACGTCGCTAGCTTTTCATACACACACATAAACAATAAAAACATTTTAAATATTTAAGTTGTTAGAACGCGAATAATAAATATTCAAAGAAATTTGGAACTTAATGCAACGAAATAAAGCTTATCTAAATGTACTTCCGACATTGTAGTCGGCATTTTACATTGTTGTGTCAAAAGACGCGAAAACCCTAAAAAAATATGGTACCTAATGTAAACATAATGCAAAAGAGCGAGACGCAAACATTTCCCGGCCACCCGGCCACCCTCTGACCTATGAGCGCCGCACGCGCCGCGGCCGCTCGCGCTGCAGCAGCGCCAAGAGCGGCAACCGCCCGCCTAACATCAAAGACGATTAGTCATCCGCCGACAGCGTGCTATGATTGTCTCGTTATTTATGTTGTGACTTGTGACCTTGACGTGAAGTATTGCACCCGATGGATAGGTAGCTAGGGACCCATGCAGTGGTCTTCCTGCGTCAAACGCCAGAGGATTTTTATTTGTGGATCTTATAAAACCGCTAGTGTTATTAGGTAACGTTCAACTGTCGATGACTTCAAAAGTAAAATAAAACTCGCGTTTGTGACAGTGAACAGTGATACTCGAGTACTAAACTAACTAAAAATACCTTGATAAAGTGGGTAATACCTAAAGTGAATCGAAAAATACGGCGGACTTTTGAGCCATTGTTGTGAATGTGACGAAGAAACAAAGAAAGTTAGTGTTTCTACATAATGTTCAGTTTTGTAAGTACAACTTTGTTCTAATTCCTTCTATGCCGCCTTTAATTACCTACGAGTGTTATACGGCGACTCGGGCCAACCCCTCCACGTTACGTTATTGACGATAGGTAGGTACCTACATCTAAACGGTTGAAAGTCGCACACCGATTAAAGTAACATACCGTTATTATGTCCTATTTATTAAGTTTGATTTACTATTAAACACAATTACTGTGAAATGAACAAAACGCCAAACACGCCATTCCGAACAGCCGTGTGATAGAAATACAGAATCTTAATTACCTATTTTACTAGTTGGAAAACTATCTACCTATTTTACTATCAATAACTTATACCATGATAATATCCAGCTAAGTGTGAACAGTAGTTATTAGAAATAATTTGAGTGTAGAATGAAGATGATGAGAATGTTCGATCATTGAACTAGTGCCCACCTAAACAGCTGACGAACAATCGAGTTTGCGTGCAAATACCTACGCACACACGCAGAGCACAGTACGCGTACTGTGCTCTGCGTGTGTGCGTATGTTATACGACCATACGTTTAACGTAAAGTTAGGGTACTTATTACTTGAAAAATGACTGGGTTTGGTTTGACTAAATTAAATTATAGACCTTATTTTGATATTATAATTTAATAAACTAATTGGGGTGTGTGAGGGCTAGAATTAATTGTTATACACCTTGTATATCGCTTTTATTGATTACTCGAAAGTTTTCGACTCTATTTTCCATGACTCTATATGGCAGGCATTAAACCAGCAACGAATAGATGACGATTACATAGCACTGATAAAAGCGATTTACAAGAACAGCACAACGAGGGTACGCTTGGAGGCGAGAGGACCAGCATTTCCGGTAGAGAGAGGGGTAAAGCAGGGAGACCCGCTCTCTCCGAAACTTTTTATTGCAGTCCTCGAATCTATCTTCCGAAACCTCGAGTGGAACGAATTAGGGATCAAGATCAATGGCAAATACCTGTCACATCTCAGGTTTGCGGACGACATAGTCCTACTGTCAGATAATCCGTACAACATTAAGTTCATGATAGAGTCACTTGGCCAGGAAAGTGAAATAGTCGGGTTACAGATGAATATGGAAAAAACTAAACTGATGACCAACCGCGATCAAATAAATATAATTATACAATCGAAACTTATAAGTTATGTTGAAGACTATGGGCCAGTTTCACAGGTTACGGATAAAGTCTCTGATAGCCTATTAGGAACTTATCTGCCAGATAAACTACAACTTTCGGTTTCTCAGGTGTCGGATAGCGATATCTGGTAGATAAAGCATTGGTTAACTTATCAGCTGAATCAACTGGCTGATAAGGAAGTTATCATCTACATTATAGTAGATTTCGAGTACCCCGCGATCCCGGCAGTTGTATCTTAATCATAGTGCAATAAGTGCCAATTTTCAATGTTATTGATAAAAAAGTTTCAAGTGGCGGGCACGAAAATAGTTTTAAGCGTTATTGCGTGCTTTGCATCGATTGCAGTTACAAGTGTTACAAATATTCAAACATGGACTTATTTGAATTTTTAGAAGACGAATTTGATGAATATTTCAAACGTATTATGCGACCTCGTAGAAATCGAGTGATTAACCCTAGACCTAATTATTTTGAATCACTTGACGATGAAGATTTTAGGAATCGATTTAGGCTTACCAAGCAGGCTGTTGTTTACATTCTATCGTTAATAGAAAGTGATATAAAAACTACAACGGACAAGTAAAAAAATCAAATACCTATACTTAAAAATTACTATTTTAATGCAAATTAATTTAATCGATATTCTTTCTTCAATAACTGGATACAATTAATTTTTAAATAAATTCAATAACATACGATAGGTAAGAGATAAATTATGTCCTCAACCCAATGATATTTAAACAGATAATATGTTGTGAGCGCGCAATCCTGAAGACTCGAAAACGTCCTAATTGGGACGTATTGCCTTTAGTCTGCGTCACGCATGGCGACGAGTGATACGCTGCAACGAAATTTAAATAAAAGCATGTAAAATGCCATCGTGTGTATTCAGAAAGTGTACCAATTATGATACCAAAGTAAATAAAACACAAGGGATCTCATACCACATGTAAATACGCAATATACTTCGATTTATTAATATTTTTCATTTATTTTCCTAATATTCTGATAATTGGCGGTGTACAAAACGAGGGTCGACTTGGAGAGGGTGGCAAATATAAACACTGATTAATTATCTTAAACCCGTATATTAAATGCCTAATCAATGTATTGCTCACAATTTGTCTCTCAAACAAACAATATTTTTACTAACCTATATATCCATTCGCGTGTAACGAAACCATAGCGCGATCTATTTCGACGCCAACGCCATCTATCGAAGTATGTGTCAAACTTATGTCCAAATTAAACTTATGGTGCTATGGTTTCGTTACCCAAACATACCGCCCACCAAGGACATTATGCAGGATGTCCTTATTACTGGCCGCCCACCATGCCAAACAATGGAAGGTTAGGGCAAACCCAAAACAGCAATATCAACAGTTTACAATTACAAATCTATGCTTACAAACCAAAAAGTGTTTCAGGCATTTACAATTAACCTTAAAATATAAAAATACAACTTACATGCACCTTAATCTAACCTTACAATATACACCTCTCTGCGTTACTGGGCAACTGGTAATATACACAATTTAGATATAGGTCTTTTAACAATTGAGGCCTTTGTACGTAACGTTACTACCCGAGTAATTCCATCAGGAAAATTTCCTCGAGCGGTCATGCAAGTCTGACGTGTCGGTGCCGTCTCAGTGTTTAATAAATCTAAAAGTGGTATAAACAATGCGAGAAACCTCTTAAATTTCCATAAAATATAGTGTTTTAAATGTTTTCTGCAAATTTGTGAAAAACAATTGAAAAGAAAGTGTCTATTACGGTTAATTTAATCAAAACATAAATCAAGAAACGAAATAGCATATTAAAAGTTTGTGGGTACAAGTGTCCGCTGTCTGTTGTCGTGACTTTGTCGGTTCGTAAAGGTCACCCCACTCTTTAAACAATCTGCAGAACACGGCACAAACAGACGCAAAATTTCATGCGTATTACTGTGCGGAATTTGGTCTAGCGCCAGAACGCACCGACTGCCGTGCAACGAGTCTTAAGACCGAATCCCTCTGCCGTCGAAGTACTTTTTGTGGAAGCATTATTATTTGTTATTATTTTTATTGTATTGGCTGAACTCTTTCATAAGTTTTTTACTTAAATACATAGAGAAAAATTCTTTCATCCTGCCAGAAAGTTGTATCAAAAGATCTGAGAGATCTCTCATATTCTACTTGGCAACTTACAAGAAATAAAATGAGTTTCCACCGTACCCCACCGAAAACACCAAACCCCTTGCTGCGGCAGAGCCAATCTGTATCGGAACCTGATTTATCATCTCCCCCAAGAACTCTGATAGCGACGGATCATAATATAACCGTCAGGAACAAGCGCCCGCGCACAGAAAACTCCCCCAACCCAGTAACAAATGAACTATCACGAACGTTAAACGACTTTAAAAATGAAATCATGGAAATGCTTGCCTCGTGGAAAGCCGACAATGACGAACGACTCTCCCTCTGGAAAGCTGAACACGATGAGGCGCTAAAGGGGTTGCTTAGAGACATGGGCGAGCTTAAATTACAGTGTGCAGAAATACGAAAGAACCACCTTGATATGGAAAACAGTATAAAGTTTACAAGTGAATGCTATGATGAGATTAAAGCGGGTCTGACTGCTTTTGAGAAGCACAAGAAGGAAAATGCAGATCGCATCGAGCAGCTGGAAAAACATATCCTGGATCAACAGCTTCAGTCGCGTCCATCAACAGTTGAGTTTAGAAATATCCCACTCAAAGTCAAAGAAACCTCAGAAGATCTTTTAAACATTGTTTCCGCTGTGGGTAAAGTTATCAACGTAGATGTCTCCAAAGACTGCATCCGTGACCTGTATCGTTTACCGGGAAAGTCTGCGACACCTAGACCTATCGTTGCTGAATTTAACTCGGTAACAAAAGGAAATGAATTTCTCTCAAACGTCCGTGGTTATAATAAAGAACGTCCTGTAATTGAAAAGCTTAATACTCATTCAATGGGCCTAGTAGGAGAGAAAAAGCCGATATACGTAGATGAACACCTTATGCCGTCAAAGAAAAAGCTTTTCTACGACACTCGTACCTTAGCAAAGGCTAACAAGTTCTCCTGCTGGATTTCGTATGGTAAAATATTCTTACGAAAAAATCTCAACGATCCAAATGAAAAACCGATTCAAATTAGGTCAGAAAAATGTCTACTCTCTTTAACTGAAAAGAAATGACTATATTTTATGCATTTGTCCCTAACTTTTACGATTAGTTTTTCCCTTTTTATTCTTTTTACAATATTTTTTTCCTATTTTTCTAGTTTTATAATGCATGTTCCAGTTAGTTTTTATAGTCATAGGGCTAAAACCCGTTTTTTATTTGAAAATTGTTTTACTGTTTCAATTATTAATATAGTATCTAAATTAAGTGGTTGAAAGAAGTTACTAGTGGACTGTATTTCGTTAGCTGGTTGTGTTGAACTTTAATAATTAAAAGGCGAGCGACGTGGTGTATGCATTTTATTGTTCCATGACATTTGACAGAGAGAGAACACAGTGTTGCCAGTAGTAAAACTAAAATTAACCTAAATTAATGTTGGGTTGCCAACATATTGCCAGGGCAAATAAATAAATTAAAATTAAGCAGTAATTTTATAAGAAACTAAAGAATTAATTTATTAATAACAGTTATTTTTTTTAAATTTACGTTAATTTTCACAAAACATGCTAATGGACATTTGTTGTTTTTTTTTTATAATTGGAATTTACAATCTTAGAATGTTTGTCAAAATGTAAGTTAACAAATAAGTATCAAAATCAAAATACACTGCCAAAACAATACTACAATATTTTGAGTATTAGAATTACAAATCAAATTATACATCTCAAATGAGCTTACAGCATAACAAAAAGATATAATGTTTATAAAAAGCTTAATAATTAATCACTACATTCTAGATCTACATCCAAAACAATACTAATTATACATCTCAAATGAGCTTACAGCATAACAAAGAGATATAATGTTTATAAAAACTTAATAATTAATCACTACATTCTAGGGGTAAAACACAAATTTTCATTACAGCTCTTCTATGTGTGTGGCCGTTTGAGGTCTTAACTTCAACAACTCTGACTTTACCATCTTTACCTGGGTAGGTATTTGTTACTCTAGCCAGAGGCCAGTATAATGGTGACAAATTATCGTCCCTAAGAATCACTAGTGTTCCTACTTTTACATTTGGTTGTGTGTCTTGCCACTTAGGGCGAAATTGTAACAAATTCAAGTAATGTTTACTCCACACTTTCCAAAATGAGATTTTCATTTGGTTACAAACATTCCAAAATTGTGATCTTGTTATTACAGTTACATTAGGATCTGGGTAAGTATTTAAGGCAGTTCCTATTAAAAAGTGACCTGGAGTAATACAGGAGTAATCATTTGGATCATTTGACAATGGCATGAGCGGCCTACTATTTAAAATGGCTTCAATTTGACACAAAACAGTACATAATTCTTCATATGTAAGAACAGACTTTAATAACACTCTTTTTAAATGGTATTTAACACTTTTAACACCAGCTTCTGCCAATCCAGCAAAGACAGGTGAGTAACAAGGTAAGAAGTGAAAGTTAATCCTTTTCTGAGATGAAAAATAGCAAACTTGTCTTTGATGCATTGACGAGTTGTGTAACTTATGCAATTCATTTAACTGGCTCCCTGCACACCTAAAAGTTGACGCATTGTCGCTATATATATCTGTAGGTAATCCACGGCGCGATATAAATCGATTTAGACATGCAATAAATGTATCTGTTTTTAAATCAGAAGCTAACTCCAAGTGGATGGCCTTTGTAACAAAGCATACAAATAGACAGACATAACCCTTTGTGATTATTGGTTTTCTGATCCTTGCTATCTTGAGTGAAATTGGACCAGCATAGTCCAAACCAACCTTTTGGAAAGGGCGACATGCATTGACCCTATCAGGTGGCAAGGAGCCCATCAACTGTTTAGCTGACTCGGCCTTTAATCTAAAACAAATAGTACATTTATGTAAAACCTTTTTAACCTGTCTGAGACCATGTACAATCCAAAATCTTTGGTTTATTGATGACAGAACCAGCTTAGGGCCCGCATGGAGATTTTTTAAGTGTTCACTAATAATAATTAAGTTTGTGACACGCGAATCCTTAGGTAAAACAACGGGATGTTTCTGTGTGTATGGAATAGAGGCATTTTGTAATCGACCACCCACACGAACCAAGCCTTTGTCATCAATAAACGGACATAACGGTTTTAAGTTACCTTTAACAATTGTTTTGTTACATTTTAAAGCATGAATATCTTCTGACAGATACTTCTGTTGTTCATATTTAACAATAGCTGACAATGACTCATCAAGTTCCTGAGTTGTTACATAGTTAAGTTTATTCTTTGCTATCTTTGACTTTGCATTCTGACTAAAGCGTAAGATGTATGCTAAAACTCTGATCATTTTATTGATATCAGAAAATTTGTCAAGAAAGTCGAGACATAAAGGCTGCTCGTTAGAAGCTGTACAAACCATTGCGCTTAAGCATGCAGAGTCGTCGTGAAGCTCGGGCAAGTCTCGTGGCAGAATTAAATTTAATTGTGGCTTGTACTCACATGAATGTAGACATACTGGGCCTTTCCACCATAGTTGATGATCAGCTAGCTCATGCGGCATGACTCCTCTGCTTAGACAGTCGGCGGGGTTCTCGTTCGAGCTAATATATGACCATGTGTATTGCTTTGTGAGCTGCGAAATGACTTTGATTCTGTTTGCTATATATGATTTTAATCTGTTAATGTTAGTTTTAAGCCAAGCTAGTACAATTTGTGAGTCAGAATAAAGTATAACATCCTGTATGTGCATTTTAATAGCCAATGTATTGTGAACTTTGCTCACGAGCTTTGCGAGCAGCAAAGCAGCGTTAAGTTCAAGCCTAGGAACTGACAAACTCTGGTTGATAGGATTTACTCGCGACTTCGAACTAAGCAATGATATCTTAACATTGCCTAATGAGTCCACTGTCCTCAAGTATACACAACAACCATGAGCAGTGGTACCAGATGCATCAGAAAACCCTATAATTTGAGCAAAGCTTGTATTGTGCAGACATATATGTCGCTGTATAAGCATTGGTTTCATTGTAAGCAAGCTATTATAAAATTCATGCCACAACTTTAACAGATCAGCATTTGGCAATGAATCCCAATCCAGTTTTGCTACCCATAAGCGTTGCATTATAACCTTTGCGCCTACTACGATAGGTCCAGCAAGTCCTAGTGGGTCATAAAACCCACTGATAAAGCTAAGAATTTCGCGCTTAGACTGAGGCATGCTATTAGCAGCTTTTGGGCTAGATATGACGAATGAATCTAACTTAGTATTGTAATTCATACCTAATGTTTTTAACGAAAAATTATTTTTCTCTAAATCAACTTCATCAAAATGTTGTTGATTTGTTGGTATCTCTTGTAACAATTCTGTTGAATTTGAAACCCATTTATGTAATTGAAAACTTCCCAAACTTAATAGACTACATAGTTGTCGCCTAGCTTCTACCAATTTCTCAGGTGATTGTTCAGAAAACAAAATGTCATCAACATATGTTGAATTATTTAAAATAAAAGCAGCTACGGGGAGTTCATCCTTGTATTGATCTGCCAACATTTTTAAACATCGAGTTGCCAAATAGGATGAGCTCTTCAAACCATATGTAACTGTGCTTAGCTGAATACATTTAACACTTTCATTTGGTGTGTCTCTCCAAAGAATATTTTGTAATGACCTATATTTTGTGTCTAACAATATATTTCTAAACATATTTTTAATGTCTGTTATAAAAAAATATTCATGGACTCTAAATAACAACAAGACATCAACCAATTCTTTTTGTACTACAGGGCCATTAAGCAGTAAATCGTTTAATGAAGTCTTTGTGTTTGTTTTCATAGACCCATCAAATACCACCCGGCATTTAGTAGTTTTTTTATCTAATTTAAGTACTGGGTGATGAGGTAAAAAGTACACTGGATCAGTAGTTAAGTTATATTGACTGATATCAATTATTCTACCGTGCCCTTGATTTAAATATTCATGAATGAATTCTTTATAAAGTTTATATAGATTAGAATCCTTTTTAAACCTAGCTTCTAGATTATTAAACCTTTTTAAGGCTAAGTATAAAGAATCTCCCAAAGTTTGATTGATTGAATGTAACTGTAACTTAAGCGGCAAGACAACTTGAATTTTGTTATTTTTAGTATCTAATTGAACATTTTCACAAAATATCTTTTCACACAACTCATTTTCAGAATGTGTTTCTGGAAAAATTTCAGGAACACTTTCACATTTCCAAAAATTAGCAAGCGATTTACTTAAATCAGAATCACATTTCTTACAAAATAAGGTTACAACTGGTTGCGTGTGACATGTGTGTATGTTACCTGCGATTATGTAACCAAATGTAGTGTTTAACAATGATGTAGGTGTGGCAATGCTGTCCGGCCCTTCTGAAGAACTGGACAGGTGAGCTTGAGGCTCAGGCGGCAGCAGGATCTGGAAAAAGATGTCGGCACCTAATAGAATGTGTATATTACTCGGCTCATTAAACTTCTTGTCAGCCAACATGATGTTAGGTGGTAAGACTAATTTATGTAAGTCAAACCTTTTTTGTGGTAATTTTGAAGTTATTTTATCCAGTAAGTAACATGGAACAGAAATTTTAAAGTTTTGTGTAAGCGAATATAACTCTAAATTCACCCTCTCCTTTAACCTATTTAATGTATTGCCTATACCAGTGACTGGAGTATTCACTGAATTAACTTTTGCATTTAACAAATTAACAAGCTCCCTAGTGACAAATGAAGCCTGTGAACCAGTGTCAAGGAGAGCCTTAACATGAAACTCAGTACCGTTGCTCGCTATCAATTTTACTTGTGCTGTAGGCAGCAGTACCTGTTCAGTAGCAGCTTCAGACATCAGTGTCACCGGAGATGAGGCCTTATCATCATGGAGTAGTGTGTTGTGCCTCTCTTTACAGACTTCACACTTGAAGTGATACCTGCATTTCTTGTTGTGATTGTTTAAACAAATCATACATATGTTGTTAGATGTAGCAAATTTGATTCTATCACCTGCACACATAAGTTTAAATTGAGGACATGTAAAAAGTTTATGGTTAGACTTACATAGCAAGCAGCTCTGTGCTCTTATAGTTGGTGCCGCCGCAGCCATCCCCAAATCAGAGTGCTGTGCTTTTTTCACAGTAGCGACATGAACAGCCTTTGAGGTTGACTGGCCTCTGTCCATTGGACGCTCTGCATTCTCAAGCGCAAGTGCACGCTTCTCTAGAAAATCAATTAGATGTGCGACTGTGGGGTCTTTCTCTCTAGCTAACTGAAATTCCCTACTGCATAATACATCTAACTTACTTGTAAGAATGCAAAGTATTACAGGATCCCACTGATCAACCAAATGACCCAAATTTCTTAAGGCAGCTAATTGCTGTTTCACTATAGATACAAAACTCCTAATATTACTTGCAGTTGATTTAATGATCGGAACAATATCTAGTAAAAGGTGTAAATGCTCATTAGTTATTTTATACTTATTATCATATCTGTCAGATAAAATTTTCCTGGCCTCATGATAGCTTTCACTACATAATGTGAGATTTTTAACTAAATCATGGGGTTCCCCATGCAGGAAACTTCGAAGATAAAAGAACTTTTGTACATTCTCCAACTTACTATTGTTGTGAATGAGAGAATCAAACAATCCTATAAACGGTGTGAACTCAGAGTACTTACCAGTGAATGTAGGTACATTTATAGTGGGTAACTTGGTAGTACAATATTTCTTAACACTATCATCCTTAACATCTATCTTAACTAATAATTCCTTGATGACGGTTAACGTCTTGATATATTTGTCTTCGACATCATCATCAGTTTCTTGATCAGGTTCCATGGCACAAATCTCCAATGTGAACTCTTCGTATTTTTGGAAAGCGTACCTGAGACGCTCCTCTTTGAGGGTCAAAGCCTGGATCGAGAACCCTTCGTATTCTTCTATGTTTTTAAACGTATTAACAATTTTCGTTATTGAGCCTTTGATGGCCGCCCGTTTTCTTACAAGCGTTTTTAGCTGGTCATCCATGGCCAAAGAATCGTCGAAAACTGTGTACTCGTAAACTATTTGCACTGTGAGATTCTTTATTTTTAAATTTGAACAATATATTCGCAAATGCACTACACAATGAATGAAAATATAGCGGAACTGCAAAAAATTTTCCTGCACGGTGACGCGGTCGTATAACGAATATCGATTATCGCGTGATCGATCGACTCACCCGCCGTTTTTGGACTCGCCGGGGTTCTCACTCACGCAGCCGGTTGCAGCACCGCAACCAATCAGGAGCGTTCATTTGAATGCAGCGACGAATCACGGCTTACCGCGCGCAGAGAATTTCTCGTTGCTTCTCGAACTTGAACTTGGACTTGCCCAAAAAGACGCGTTGACCCGTCGAACGTTCCCGAAGATTAATGGACTTGCCCGAAAACCACGATAGAAGTTACTAGTGGACTTGCCCGTTGCTTCGTACTGTTTCGATGAATCTTCCGTCTTCCGAGTTCAAAGCCCAAGATGTCACTCACTTCGCTCAAACAAGTAGGTTGAAGGACCATGAAAGAAGTTACTAGTGGACTGTATTTCGTTAGCTGGTTGTGTTGAACTTTAATAATTAAAAGGCGAGCGACGTGGTGTATGCATTTTATTGTTCCATGACATTTGACAGAGAGAGAACACAGTGTTGCCAGTAGTAAAACTAAAATTAACCTAAATTAATGTTGGGTTGCCAACAGTGGTTTTAACGTTTGTAATGAGTTTGACTACTGCAACCATAATTTACCTTGTTTCAATTACACAATTACCATTATTTTTCTAAAACAAGTCATTAATCTTTGTATTCAGTTGGGAACGATAGTCATAAAGAGGAAACTAGTTAATTTATATGTTCCGGTTTTTCCTATCTTATGCAACTATTTTGAGATTCACATTATTTTAAATGGCTAACATCAATTCTATATCGAATGAAGTAGATCAAATATCAATAGCTTCAACGCATCAATGCCCCCCCGACAACTGCTCGGAGTTTATTACCAATCCCAGAGAACACTTAAAGTTAATTCAAATAAATATCAGGAGTATTAAAAAGAACTTTGATCAATTTATCGCTATGTTGTCTATCACCAAAATTGACTTCGATATAATTGTATTGACTGAGTGCTGGCTTAAAGTATCAGGGCCAAACCCAATTTTACAGGGATATACCTGTCACGTAACGGTAAATAACAGATCCCAAAATGATGGAGTTGCAGTGTTCACAAAAACCTCCCTTCGAGTTGCAGTTTACGAACCTAGTTTTCTTGAAGCAAACTGCCTTGTTTGTGCCGTAGAAAATACCGTTGTCGTCTGTCTATATCGTTCTCCTTCTTATTCTAATTTAGACGTCTTTTCAAATAGCCTTAACAACTTATTGTGTACCTTAAACCACTTCCAAAATTTGATTCTTATGGGAGATATTAACATAAATATTATGCCTAGAAATAACGACCGAAATTCTGACAATTATCTTACACTAACGGCGACTCATGGCCTGCTTCCTGCACACCTTCTTCCAACTAGATCTGGAAACTGCCTCGATCATGTTCTGTTAAAAACTAAAAACAGGGCATTGGTAATAGTGGTACAAACTTACATTACTGACCATCTCCCAGTTATCCTGTCCATGAAGCTTAAAAGATCTACCATCAGAAATAGCTCCATTACCAAATTTAAATACGACTTTCTAGCTATTAAACAAACCATTGAAAATACGGATTTTGGACCGGTGATGTATGAAATGAACCCAAACTCTGCCGCTAAAATATTTATAAACATACTTCAAGAAGTAATTGCAGCAAATACCCTATGTATACGCTTACAAAATAAGATCCGTGTCATCAAGCCCTGGATGACACAAGGATTGGTTAGATGTATTCGTAACCGAGACAGGATGCATCATAGCTTAAAAAGAAATCCGGAAAATTCGATACTTCAAATAACATACAAAAGATATCGTAATTACCTTAATAAATTGTTAAAAAAACTAAAACGTGCTTATGATAAAAATGAATTGCAAAAGGCAAAAAACAATCCAAAAGCTACATGGAAGGCCATCAAGGCTATTATCAACTCATCTTCCCAAAGGCTATCCCCTAATGAGCTCCTACAACTGACTAACGATCCTAAATCATCAGCGAACCAAGTCAATACTTTCTTCACGGATATTGGTCGCCAACTTGCTTCTCAAGTTTCTCCCCTCCCAAGGTCTGACAATAATGTGAAAATTCCACCACATCAACCACCTAGTCAGTCTCTTGTGTTACTGCCAGTGGATGAATCCCAAATAGAGGGACTAATCAGCTCCTTACGCTCTAATTGTGCCTCTGGTTACGACAACATATCTGCGAAAATACTAAAAGATTCGAAGTCTATTTTAAAACTGCCTATTACGCACATGTTCAATCGTGCAATTGAAGCTGGAACTTTTCCCGATGCCCTTAAAATTGCGGTCGTTCATCCAGTTTTCAAGAGTGGGGACAGAGCCAATGTAACAAACTACCGCCCAATATCGGTACTAAGTTCACTATCGAAGATTTTTGAAAGAATACTAAATAGTTGTCTCGTTACATATCTCACCAAACACAAAATCATTGCGGCTAATCAATTTGGGTTTAGACCTGGAATTTCGACGGAGGATGCTGTGGCTGATCTTACTAATTCCTTAATTGATTACATGGACAAAGGTATGAAATGCTACGGTATCTTCCTCGACTTATCAAAGGCTTTTGATACGGTTTCTGTTCCCATCTTGATCTCTAAGCTGGAAAACGCTGGAATACGAGGAATTGCATTGGACATTTTTACAGACTATTTGTCATATCGCTCTCAACGCGTCAAAATAGACTCTACAACGAGTGACGACCAGTCCATCAGCTTCGGTGTCCCACAGGGAAGTATCCTTGGCCCCTCTCTCTTCTTGCTCTATATTAACAACCTGTGTCAACTAAAAATACCAAACTGTGATATATTTACGTATGCGGACGACACAGCGTTAGTAGTTTATGACACGGATTGGCATGGAGCAAGAAAAAGGGCAGAGCAGTCGCTTCGCTTGGTAATGGAGTGGCTTTCAGAGAACTTTCTAACCCTCAACGTAGCAAAGACAAAGGTTATCAGATTTTTTCCCACAAACTCCTTACCTCCTCCCCAGGAATCAGAACAAATTAAAGCCCATATTTGCTCATATGACTCACTTAACTGCAGCTGCCCATTCCTGTCTTTGGTTCCAAGTATAAAATATTTAGGAGTTCACATTGATTGCCACTTGGATTGGAAATGCCATGTCGAAGCCTTATGTACACGGATCAGAAAACTAATCTACATTTTTAAAGAACTAAGGCATTGTGCTGATCCTGACACAGCTTTGCTAGTTTATCAGAGTCTTTGCCAGTCGATTATTTTATATTGTATTCCAGTTTGGGGCGGAACATATAAAACTTACCTACTCAAAGTCGAAAGAGCTCAAAGGGCAATCTAGAAGGTCATGCACTTCAAACGTAGAGATTTTCCGACCACAAAACTGTACTCACAGGCTGACGTATTGACTGTCAGACAGCTATTTATTCTCCGCGCTGTTTTACGGAAGCACTCAATGCTACAACTGGACTCGGATAAACTAAATAGACGCAAAGGTCTCCCCGTATGCGATACAGAAAAATGCCGCACTAAGTTTGCCAGCCGACAATTTATGGCTACCAGCTCCCGATTGTATAACAAAATAAATAAAATTATTTCGATCTACCCTCTTACTAAACGCGAAGCTAAAATTAAACTCACCAAATGGTTGCAAAAGTTAACTTATGATGAAACTGAAAATCTTTTCAAAATTGTATCCTAAATTGTTCACTATATTTAAACTACTAATACTGTATTCTAATCTGTTAAAATCTATGTAATTCTGTGACTTGCATGACAGCGTACATTATTTACCTTAAGTGCCAATTGTTATTAAGAACATTGTCTCCTAAAACACAGGCTCTCTTGCCTAGTTTAGGAGGCAGAAGTTCGCCTTTTAATTTTGTCATTACTGTACAACATTTTATCCACTGAGCTTATGTAAGTTTTCCTGTCTTTTGTCTGTGTACAAATAAATAAATTATTTATTTATTATTATTATTATTATCAGGTCCACAATGTTTCTGCTCAATCTTTCCCAATAACCATTTACCGGGAGGCATGTTATCCTCCTTTACTAATACTATAGTCCCAACAGATGGTTCTGGAGTTTTATTTTGCCATTTATGCCGCTGCAAAAATTGGTGAAGGTAGTCGTGCGACCATCGTCGCCAAAACTCCTGCATCATTCTCTGTTGCAGTTGCCATCGCCTTAAGCTGCTAACATTTTGGGTTTCATAATTTGAATCGGGTGGTAAAACGAGAGGTTCCCCTACTAGAAAATGACCTGGAGTCAAAATAGTTTATCCTGATCCTCAACGTATGATAGTGGTCTCGAATTAAGGCATGCCTCAATTTGAGCCAATACCGTGGTAATCTCCTCAAAAGTCAACGTCGAATTACCGATCACCCTCTTAAGGTGATGCTTAGTGGACCGTACCCCTGCTTCCCAAAGACCTCCAAAATTAGGGGACTGAGGGGGGATAAAATGCCATTCCGTACCGTTGTTCCCTAATTCATCTGCTAATTCAGGATTACATGCTGATCTTTCTTGATTGAATAAATGAGACAACTCGCGCGCGGCTCCTACAAAATTGGTCCCGTTGTCACTGTGTAGTTCCGCACATCGACCACGCCTAGCCACAAATCGTTTGAAAGCCGCTAAAAAACCCTTGGTGCTTAAATCACTTACGGCTTCCAAGTGCACCGCCCGTGTGGCCATGCATACAAACAAGGCTATGTAGCCTTTGTAGGACCTATTGCCGCGACCTTTAGACGTTCTAATACTGATAGGACCCGCGTAATCTACCCCGCTTCTTAGAAACGGTTTACCAGGTGTTACCCGAGCGGACGATAACTGTCCCATGAGTTGTGGTTTTACCTTAGCTGTATATCGGATACACTTCACACAGTTCCTTGCATATCCTTTAGCTAACGTCTTAATTCCTATAATCCAATACTTTGACCGTAAGTACGTGATCATTAATTGCAGACCCCCATGCATGGTTTTTTCATGTGCGTCCGCGATCAAAAGCTTGGTTAGAAATGATTCCTTAGGTATTAGGATGGGATGCACTCTTTCATAGCTTAATTGAGACATCTCAAGCCTACCTCCTACTCTAATTATTCCCTTCGGATCTAAAAATAGATTTAATGAATTTAATTTTGCGTTTTTCTCTCCTAACTTATTGTTTTTTAATTTTCCTAATTCATTTGCAAATTCTTCTTCCTGACATCTCTTAACACATATTTCTGTTGCGTTCCCTAATTCCTGTGAAGATAACTGTTGTGACCTTTGACCATTGCCTATTGCTACATTTTTTCTTAAATTTAAAAATCTACGACAGTAAGCTATCACTCGAATCAATTGTGGTGTGTGGGGGGTTATGGGTAGCCAGGCGAGGAGGGTTTACGAATAAACACGGACTCACTGTAGGTTGTACAAGTATATTGAATACTGTTTAGTACTAGCACGATGATGTGTCTCTCAGTTAAAGAGGCGCGTATATATACAATATAATACGTGCCTTATAACAATCTTAGTATCTAACATGGTACATATCTTATCTTACTTATATCTAAAACTAACCTAATCTACATCAAGATAAGTACGTGATGTCGTGACTACACACTACATCACCCTTCTTAAGGAAAAAAAAAAAAATATATATAATTAAGTTTTTTTTTTTTTTTTTTTTAACTGTTACAATACAATTTAGTCCTATTTTTATGAATAACATCTACTTTACCCTTACATTGAATAATAACATTTGGTGATTCATCTTTTACAACCACAAATGGTCCATCGTATATACAATCGAGTTTACTACCAGTCTCATTTCTTACAAGAACTAAATCACCTTTCTTATAATTTATTGGATTTATATTTATATCGTAACAATCTTTCCTTTTTATTTTACTAGCTATTACATTTTGTTTTGCGTCGGCTTGCGCCCTTTGCAACCGATACTTAAATTCTAAAGGATAATTATCAAAATTATACAATGGTTCAATAGTTTCACCTTGTAAGTTACTTGGTAAGTTGCATATTTTCCCAAAAACTAATTCATAAGGCGTATACTTGGTTACGGTATTTACAGTTGTATTATATGAAAAACACCAATACGGAATCCAAGAACTCCATGGTGATGTATTATTATTCGTCTGTATTCGCAAATATGCACCTAAAGTTTTATGAACATTCTCTAACGATCCTATACTTTCGTGATGATACGCTGTTGATACCATTTTACTACTTCCTATAATATTACATAGCTCCACCATAACTTTCGAAATAAACTCAGAACCCCTATCCGTAGCAATGACTTTTGGTATCCCATATCTTAAAATAAAATTTTCTGCTAACGCCCTCGCTACCTCATTTGCAGATTTATTTTTTAATGGATAAGCTTCCACAAACTTCGTAAACTCACATTGCAAAGTCAATATGTATACGTTGCCATACTCATCCCTATCAAGAGGTCCTACTAAATCTAAATAAACTTTTTCAAAAGACGAAGATGCGGTGGTTGTTATGGTCATCGGTTCCCTAACATTCCTGTGATACTTTTGCTTTTGGCACTTTTCACACCTACGAACATATTTAATGACATCATGTTCAATTGATGGCCAGTAGAAATACTTTTTTATATTATTCACCATTCTACGTATCCCTGCATGCCCACTCGTAGGTAGAACATGAAAATCATTCATAATAACCCTCTTTTCATCGTTGTCTTCTATTCTCCGCACATCCGCTATTACACAAAATTTAAAACTCTCACATATCGATTTACCGTTTTCCTTTAAATATTTTGCCATCTCCTTTATAATACGATTGTTATAACAATTCTTCAAAATAACTACTTCTTTTATGCCATTTTCTAAACAAAATGTAACTATATCTTTCGACAACTCGTCTCGCGATGATGCCGATAAAGATTCATAGTTTATATAAATACTCGAGTTTTCTGGCATATACATTAAATTGCGCGACTTTGAAATTATTTTCGTACGAGAACTCTTCATTAACTTTTTCCACGTATTCACACCTATTTGAAGTACTTCAACGTCATTTCCTTGTTTCTTAAGAACTTCTACGATAGTAGGGTGATCAGTCCTACTAATCGCAGAGTCTTTATTACAAATACTTGAACCTTCTAACCGTTTGCACTGCGCTCTCGTCATCACAGATATGGTTTTCTCATGCATGGTCTTTAAATCTTCACTTGAAATTAAAATCCTAGATAATGCATCTGCTAACACATTTTCCTTCCCTTTCACATATTCCACATCAAAATCGTACTCTTCTAAACATAATCGAAACTTAGTTAATCTACTCGATGGATCCGTCATGTTAAATAAATACAAAAGTGGTCGGTGATCCGTTTTTACGATGAACTTTCTCCCATATAAATACGGCCTAAAATATTTAACTGACCACACAATAGCCAACAACTCCTTCTCTATTATAGGATAATTTAATTCACTCTTATTCAAAGCTCTACTAGCATATGCAACAGGCTTTCCGTTTCTATTGCACAAAACACTACCTACAGCAAATCCTGAGCTATCTGTTTGTAATATAAAAGTGTTGCTATCAGAAAAATCTGGATAATCCAACACTGGAGGATTCATCAATGCTCTCTTTAGCAATAAAAATGACTCCTCGCATTCATCCGTCCAATCAAACGTCACATACCTCCCACACAGCTTATTCATTGGCAGAACTATCCTAGCAAAGTTTGGAATGAATTTCCTATAATAATTTGCAAACGCCACAAACCGCTTCACCTCATCACTAGTTTTGGGACGCGGGTAGTCTTTTATCACTAAAACCTTTTCTGGATCTGGTGAAATACCTTCTGATGAAATGACGTGTCCCAATTACAGTATTTGCTTTTTCAAAAACTCACACTTTGAAGGATTTAACTTAAGGTTCACTTTCCTCAATCGCGAAAAGACAGACATAAGATTCCTGTTATGCTCATCCAAATTTCGTCCAAATATTATCAAATCATCCAAATAAATCAAACATCTATCATAATTCAACCCTGACATGGCTACAGTCATCATTCGGCTGAAAGAACTTGGACTAATCTTTAGCCCCATCGGTAATCTACACATCTGATACTGTCCTTTGTCTGTTGTGAAGGCTGTGTACTTTCTACTGTCTTTATTGAGAGTGCATTGATAATAAGATTGAGATAAATCACAATGACTGAAATATACTGCACCTGATAAAGAATCTAAAATTTCAGTTATATTGGGCAAAGGAAACTTATCATCTTGTATCTTCTCATTTAATTGCCTATAGTCTATAACTACACGCCACTTCTTTTCACCCCTACGATCCGCTTTCTTTGGAACGATCAACACAGGACTAGACCACTCACTAACTGTTTCTTCAATTATCCCATTCCCTAGCATCTCCTGCACCTGCCTGTCAACTTCCTTTTTCTGCGCATATGGTATTCTATACTGCTTCCTATAGACTGGCGTGACATTTTCCTTCAATCGTATTGACTGTTCATACACGTTTGTGACAGTCAACCTATCCCCTGGTACATGAAATATATCTGGATACTTTGCACATATCTGTTCAATGCTCAACCGCTCCTCATTATTCAAATAATCGAGTTTAAGCAAAGAAAATATCTCCTTAACACGCGCCACACTCACTTCCGGTTCCGCAAAACTACAATAATCGTAATCTTGTAACGAATATACATCCACATCCGTCATATTGCAAACAACTTCTGAGGAAGTTGTATTTAATATCCTAATGGGTATTATCCCATTCCTAGGTCTAGCTATTACATTAGCCAAAAAAACACCCTTCTGCACCTCTTTCCTAATGACTACACAATCGTCCGCTCTATTGACTGGAAAATACTTTATTACTTCACATCGCGGAGGTATATTCAATGAATAACTATAAAACTTAAGAGGAATTGAAATCATGTTCCCTTCACGTTCCCTAAGTGTTAACTCGTTGTCCGAAAAATTTACAATACCACTATATTTTTGTAAAAAGTCTTGACCTACTATGCCAACTGATTTACACGGCAAATCATCAAAAACATAAAATTTATGCAAGAAGGAATATTTTCCGCATCCTAATTTTAAATTAACATAACCAATAGACCTTAAATTACCACCTACACCATTAATTATTAACTCGTCCTTAACAATCTTATAACACATCGCGCTTGATTTCAAGAAACCCTTTTTGATGGCTGATAGTGACGCTCCCGTGTCAACTAACCATTCTGTATCTATTCTACCAACTACAAAATTAACCCAGTTAATACTATTACAAGCTAAAATATGCTTAATCCCGAAAAAACTGATTTCTATTAGGCTGCTCATCGTCGATATACTGTGACCTTGATATTGCGCCTGAGTCATGGCCGTCTGACGTATGTTCAAAACACGCTACATGCCTATGATTTTGCTGACTATGCCGACCGCGATATGTATTGCTCCTCACGTTACGACCTTGCGCTTTGTTGTTACATACGTTCGCATTTTTGCCCCTCTGGAATGTACGTTCAACAGCTGATTTTTGTTGTTCATAATTATTCCGCTCATTACGCATGTACGTATTGCCACGACCCCTATTACCACCTGAAAATTTATAAGGCCTAAACTGACGTTGGAAGGTCATGACTTGTCCCGACGATGTACAATTTTCGTCCTCGGCCACCCTAATCGCGTCTTTTAACAAAGTCAAGCCCCTTGCAGTAATAATAGTTCCCAAACGCTGGTTTCGAAGTCCGTCCGCGAATTTTTTAACCGCATACTTTTCGTTCAAGGGCTGCAAAACCTTGTAGGCTTCCTGACTATCCCCGGCTTGAGAAATAGTCAAGTCCACCATCAATCTCTCTATTTGTGCCCCGAAATCAGCAATTGATTTATTATCCTGCCTAGCACGAGCTAACTTAGTTTGTATCGCAACGTCCGATTTTGCCGTAAGAAGATGTTTCTTCATATCTGACAAAAGACTATCTACTGTCGCGTATTGTGAAGACAACCGCATCTTAGCCCCTTGAGTTAAACGCGTGGCGAGCACGAACTTTATTAAGAGCCCACTATCGAGCTCCCCTAACATGGAACTATATAAACCTATGGCTTCTATTAAATCCTGGGTAACACTTTCATCACCGTTCATTTTAGGAAGCAAACTAGCTGCCGTTTTTAACGAAAACCTCTCCGAATTTTGCGACTCCATCTTTGCTTGTATCTCGCCTTCGTGCTCAAACTTAATAGTTTTCACGTACAAGTCTTCTATTTTACTAATCAATTGTGTCAATTCGTCTGAAAATTTTGACACGCCTGATAACACAACTTTAAACTTGTCGTAAAGGGCTTTCGCTTGACTAAGCTTTGAGTCGAAATTACTCCCCGTTCGTCTACTAGGTCCTAACTTAACTATAGATTCCCTAATTACCTTGAGTTGCACATAAATAGACGTTAATTCTACTTCCATTTATAACAATATTTTTTTTTTTCACTAATGTCTCTATAACATATTTTACACACGAACACTTGAATATATACCACTTACTTCTTCATCATTACTTGTTCATCAGGCCGTTTGCACCACTCGTTGCACCTCCTTCCGGTTCACCTCCTGCTTAATCCAGTCCAAATGGCACCTCCGGTATAGGTAGATTACCCCACCAAGTATAGCAACAGCAAAACACGTCGCTATGAACAACACAGCAGTGCTCATCGCCGCAATATGCTCTTGCACCACCGACGCATTATTCGAACCACCTGAGGCCACCTGAGCAATGACCACTTCTTCTTTTGATGTCGTGGAGCCCATTGTTTCTCCAATAAAATAATCCCTGTGTGTGGTGAACTCACTGGATTACAACGTGACGCCGACGTTCCGATGACATTGGCCAACAGCTACGCCATCCGTCCGAATGGCAGGGTCGCCATGTGGTGTGTGGGGGGTTATGGGTAGCCAGGCGAGGAGGGTTTACGAATAAACACGGACTCACTGTAGGTTGTACAAGTATATTGAATACTGTTTAGTACTAGCACGATGATGTGTCTCTCAGTTAAAGAGGCGCGTATATATACAATATAATACGTGCCTTATAACAATCTTAGTATCTAACATGGTACATATCTTATCTTACTTATATCTAAAACTAACCTAATCTACATCAAGATAAGTACGTGATGTCGTGACTACACACTACACAATCTTGATAACGAGGAAAATCGGTTCCAAAATGAAACATCGAAAGTACTCGTATGCACCTTGATTTCTTCTAAATTTGTGACAAGATGTTTAGGTCTTTTAGATTGAACTACCGGTTCCTTTAGAAAAATCGGACCTTCCCACCAGAGAGAAGACCTTGCAAGTTCCGACGGAGGTAACCCGCGTGAAGCACAATCTGCTGGATTTTGTTTCGATGCTACATGAGCCCAATGATGTGTATCCAAATTAATCAAAATATCCGAAACTCTGTTGGCAACGAAAGTCTTCCAACGACTCGGATGACTATTTAACCAAGCTAATACAACTTCGCTATCTGTGAACGCAAAAAGATGCTCTTTTTGTATAGCCATAACTTCGGCAACTTCCAAAATGAGCTTGGTTAAAAGTACTGCTCCGCAAAGTTCCAGTCTAGGAATCGACACTTGTTTTATAGGTGCGACTTTCGTTTTGGAAGATATTAACGAAACGTGTATGAAGCCCATCTCGTCAACTACTCTAAGGTATACAACTGCGGCGTATGCTACCTTAGAAGCATCCGAAAACCCGTACAACTCTTGTTTTATTTTCTTTCCAGTGTTCATCCAGCGTGGTATTTTTAAATCAACTACAGAAGCTAAGTTTTCGCGGTAAGTGATCCATTCTTTTAATAAATTGCTTGGAACTTCTTCATCCTATTGCAAACCTGCTAACCACAGCTTTTGTATGAATATTTTTGCTATAATTATGCTCGGTGCTAACCACCCCATTGGATCGAATAATCGTGCAATATCCGCTATAATTTTTCTTTTTGTTTCAGGTCCACCTATCGGCTTCAGTTCCAGAGGGTATTGGAAGCAATCGTCGCGCGCATTCCAGGTAAGTCCTAATATTTTTGTAACTTCATCTATTTTTATTTGTAACGCTTCATCATTCCCATCTTTAATTCTATTTAATACTTCTTGGCTGTTGCTTTTCCATTTTTGTAATTTAAATCCGCCTTTAGCTAGAACCTTGGTTACCTCTGTATAAATTTTAAACGCCTCTTCTTTAGTTTCAGCTCCTGACATTAAATCATCCATATAGAAATCACTTACGATTATTTTAGCCATATCTTGGTTATCCGCGCATTCGTCAACTGCCAGCTGTTGAAGAGCCCGTACAGCCAAGTATGGTGCCGAGGCTGTGCCGAATGTAACGGTTATCAACTCATACTCTCTTATTTCCCTTTCAGGACTATCCCGCCAAAGTATTCGTTGCAATGGAGTATCCTCCCTATATACTAAAACTTGCCGGTACATTTTTACTATATCAGCTACTATACAAATCTTATGTGCCCTCCAGCGCATAATAATATGACGAAGCTCGTCTTGCAAAGGCGGACCAACCATTAATTCATCGTTAAGTGACCTCCCGTTGCTGCCCTTACAGGAAGCATCAAATACAACCCGCACCTTTGTTGTGTCTTTATCCTCACGGACGACCGCGTGATGAGGTAAGTAAACACCCTTTTTATTATCTTTCTCTGATACTTCTACCATGTGATTAAGACTTAAATATTCTTGTATCACATTTGAGTAGTCGGCCCTTAATTTATAATTTTTTGCTAACCTTGCCTCCAAACTCTTCAGTTTTTTTCAGCAATACTCTTAGATTCGCCAACCTTGCTGACTGGGTCAGAATCACGCAGCGGCAGTTTCACTATATACCTACCTACGTTGTTCCTCGTTGTGGTAGTCGTAAATATATTTTCACATTTTATTTCATCCTCCGTGAGGAATTTATTTTTTCCAGATGGTTCCGCTTCTAACTCCCAAAATTGTTTCAACATGTTATCAGCCTGAACACTGGAATGCATCACGGTAATGTGTGAATGACTAATTGATTCAGTATCCACTTCACTGGCTCCCGATAATATCCATCCAAAAGTGGTATCTTGCGCTAATAACGTTCCGTTCACATTCTTCTTAACACCATGCTTAATGACTTGGCTGTATACTTCAGCGCCCAATAGAATATCAATTCTATTAGGTGTAAAGTAGTCCGGATCAGCCAAATCGTTGTCGTTCAAATCCACCCATTCTACCCTAGCTACTTTAGTCGATGGGAGAAATGCTGTTACAGACTTCAGAACGTAGGCATTTACCTTTATTTGAAACGAAGGATTTATTCTCGATTGAAGATTTATTACCACTATGGCCGTTGACGTTGTACCTTTATCTCCCACACCTACTACCTTGTTTTTTGAAGGTTTTTTCTTTAAACCTAGATACTGAACCAGAGACTCCGTAACAAAGGAACCCTGGGATCCCTGATCCAGTAACGCCCTTGCCGTGTGGTAAGTCCCATTCTTCGACTCAGCCTTAACTAAAGCTGTAGTTAATAATACAGATTTCCTGTTTCCTGTCGCAAGACATGAGACTATTTGTGGTTTTGACCCCTCCGCCTGATTGACGGCCTTATTTCCCTCCTGGGTTACCGATGAGGCTTCCGCGTGAGCAGCACCACTACCCTCACCAATTTCCGACCCTACAACCCCCGATGGGTGTAGCAATGAATGGTGGCGGCGTTTGCACACCTGGCACTTGAGAGTGTTTTTACAAAACTTAACAGAGTGGTTGCTAAGCAGGCAAATGAAACATAATTTGTTCTGTAGAACAAAGTTCCGCCGGGTGTCAGTACTTTCCTTAATAAATTTTGGGCATGAACTTAATTTGTGCTCACCTGCACAAAATGCACAAGATGCCCTTTTATCTTTAATTACGTGAAGTGCCCGTGTAGCCTTTGGGACCCTATCTACCTTTGTTTCCATATGCTCTAAACCCCTAAATCGATTAACTAGAAATTCTTTAAGTTCATCAAAAGTAGGAAGCTTATCCTTAGGATCTGATGCTACCTTTAACTCCCACGCCCTTCTAGTCGTCTTATCAAGTTTTTCGGTAATCATATGTACAATTAAAAGTGAGGCAACATCTATCTCCAAATTTTTTATTGACTCTAAACAATCGGTTGTTGTACTCAAAAGTTTTTTAATTCCTGTTGCGGACTCTTCAGTTAAAGGTTTTTGGTTAAATAAACATTTTACCATCCCATTTGCTAAAAATCTTTTATTATTATACATGGACTCTAATTTTCCCCAACTAGTACTATAATTATCCGCAGTCACATTAACATTTCTTAATAAGAGTTCCGCTTCTCCGGTTAAATATCCTTTCAGATAGTACAATTTTTGTGCATCATCTAACCTACTATTGTCATGTATCAATCTTATGAACAAATCTCGAAAGGTTAACCACTCCTGATATTTACCAGAAAACATTGGTATTTTTACTTCCGGTAACCGAAAATTTTTAAATTCTTTGCTACTACCGCTAAGTCCCGGGCTACTGGCATTTTCGACACTAGATACTGATATATTTTTCCTTATTAGCTCTTTAAGGGTACTTTTAAATTGAATGTATAACTCCTCCACATCATCATATAAACAATCTTTATGGTACTTAGAACTATATAAATCAGATTGTTTTAACTTCGCTTATTATTTTAACATGTGTATTATAGAAAAGTTGCCATTGTTGTTCTAAACTTTCTAAACGTGTTTCAATATAGTTACGATACTGTAAGCCGATCTTTTGGGCATTTTTTAAAGTTAATCAATGACTTTTCAATTTTGACTTTTACGTCTTATTGGATATCCATAAATGAATCCATTTTGTAAACACAATTTACCCGTAAACACACAAATTAATAAAACACACAAAAACAATGAGAGATCAAACAAATAATACAATCTCTAACTACAGCATAAATATAAGTAAACTCAAACAATAAAGAGTGAAAGAATATAATTATATTATATGCTAAACTTAATGTCCACTAAAGTAATCTTCTTGCACTTGTTCCACACAAAGTTAAATTCCAGCGAAAATTTTACAAGTCTTTTAAAGCTCAATTTCTATAGGAAATCGGGCATAGGTTCCCCGTCTGAACCACTTTTTCTTAAAATTATTACAAGTCCAAAATCACACACAAATGACTAAGTTATTTTTCTAATGAAATTAAAGTTTAAATTTAAATGCACTTTTTCTATTAGATTCTTCCTGTTTTAATAAGGTTTAAAGTACTCACGATTTTTTCCACCAAATTCACTCACTGACACTAACTTTGCCCCTGTTGCGATGTGTTTGCGCCACACAAGTGGCGCCCCCTGTGACCACTCTGTGATCAACTTCTCCTCCCTTGCCTCGTCCCTCCGGCTGCTCCTGCCACCAGTAGTGCTGCACCACGCTCCACTGGCTGCTCCCTGCGCCAACTGGTCTTCCACCTCCAGCTCCTGGCACCTCTCACCTGGTACCCACTGAAGGGATGCTCTGGACAGCGATCCACTGCCCAGTAACGAAGCGAAGGGTGGTAATTTCTACCACCACCGGAAACTACCAAAAAACACTCGCGCCCACATCCAGCTCCGAAGGACCATGTACAAAACGAGGGTCGACTTGGAGAGGGTGGCACATATAAACACTGATTAATTATCTTAAACCCGTATATTAAATGCCTAATCAATATTATATTCAAGCGTAATTGACAACACTAATTCTCTTTTTTTCTTATTGGTTTTATCGTGCTATCTCTTTTGTATCATTTTGAGTTGTAGTGAAATGTAGAATGAATGAAAAGTGTGCATGTGAGCTGCCGCTGCTGCGCGGAACACTTTTTTCGGTTGTTTTGTATGTGTATAACATATCTGTTTATTAGAATATCATTGCCTCAACCCATCACAAAACCAAACTGTTGCCAGCACAAAATATTCGAATCAAATAGTTACTGGCTTGGTAACTAGTCTTTTGTGTTTCAATTTAATTAAACAAAATGTAAATTAGCGAACCCTAACAAAAGGTAAAAAAGTAAAAACGAAACTCAAATCAACTTTCGCAGTTCGAAACAAACAGAAGCGTCCAAAACAAACTCTATCAGACAATTGACACTTGCGTTTCGTTTCTATACGCACATTTAGAATTAAACATGTCGTTACTCATAGGAATCTTACAAATTTCGGTCTATAATGATAAAATTATACTTCAAAATGTAACAAAGGTTGACTTGGATTATTTTGAACAAAAATTATTTCATAATTAAGTTTTCAAAATTATTTTCAAATGAAAATATTTTACGTAGTAGTATCGTAACGCAAAGGAGCGACGTTGCCGTTCCGCTTGTTAATAAGTGGCTGTCAAGTGGCCGGTATCTTATCTACCGGATAAATTATCTGGAAGTTTGACGGTGAAACCGAAAAAAGTTATAACCAGCCTATAAGTGGTAGATAATATTAACTATCAGATAACTAACCGACACTTTATCCGTAACCTGTGAAACTGGCCCTATATCTACCTAGGACATCTTATCTCATTTAAATACTGTACAGAAAAGGAAATAAATCGCAGAGTAAAGAATACATGGAACAAGTACTGGGCTTTAAAAGAAATCTTCAAAGGCTCCATTCCCACAAAACTAAAGACCAAAGCGATGAACAGCTGTCTCACTCCGGTTCTTACTTATGCGTGCCAAACCTGGCCTTTAAAGCAGTCACATCTACAAAAGTTGAAAATCTGCCAACGAGGATTAGAACGAAGTTACATGAATATTAAATTAAAAGATAGAGTCAGAAATTCAGTAATAAGGAAGAAAACCAAAGCTTGAGACGTAGTGAAACAGATATTAACACTTAAATGGAAATGGTCGGGCCACATCCAAAGAGTAACCGATGGAAGATGGTCGCAGACAGTAACGAATTGGTACCCACGAGACAAGAAAAGAAAGAAGGGTAGACCGCTCAAAAGATGGAGTGACGACATCGTGGCGACCACAGGTTTATGGCCCAGACTGGCACAAGACAGATCTACCTGGCAAAGTTTGGAGGAGGCTTATACCGCAAAAGGCGGCCCCTACAATTAAATCCAACTAACAATACTAACGTAAATATAAATACTTTTAATACTAACAAAATTACTAAAAAATGCATAAATACTGTATATTATATATAAATAAGATACTAGGTTAACATAAACTTGTAGAGGGAAATTTTAAGCTTAATAAATAAATAAATAAATCTGTAATGAAGACGTTTGTAGACGCATAAGAATTATATCAACAATTTTTTCGCCATTGTTCTTTTGTTGGTGTATTAATGGCAAAATTTTCCTGCGCAAGCAACTTGGACATATAAACAAATTCTTATTACATCGGAAACTACCCTGCAAGAGCTCCAGAATAAGATATGATTACTGCTCGAGTTAGTGACACTAGTTTTCTCATGTTGTTTTGAACCAATATCTTGTAATATTCTTCTTTCCATTTGTATTTTTGTACTGACTGATATAACTTTATATATTGTACCACGTAGGAATATTTCAAATATTATATTTAGAATACACACACAAAAATACCATAATCTACCCCATACACATAGACTTTTATATTACACCACACGCCGTCACACTTACATACATCATCTCTCCTTTGTAAAAAGCACTTACACCTATCCGTTGGGATACACATATCTTGGTTTTTATCGTATTTCAAACTACTGGTTATTATTTATTCTACGAATGGCTAATCTAGTTGAAAATATTATCACTGACTACTAGACAATATCGAAGTTGTGAAGGCTTATACATGTACTCCGAGTGAATGCAACAAATATCTTAATGGTTTAAGTGCTTCTACTACCATTCTCCACATCAATATTCGCAGCATTAAAATAAATTTTAGTGAACTGTTCACTTTACTTCCTCTAATTAAAGCCGATTGTGATATCCTTATATTATACTAACTAAATGCTGGCTGAGCAAAATAAGAAACTTACCTGTGTTGGATGGCTACAACACCTACTACACAAAACAAACTAAAAACCAGAACGATGGCATAGTTAAATTATCACTAATCACATGCGAATAATTTGAAGTTTCTGCATGATACAATTAACGAGAACCTGATAAAAAGAGAAAATTGATATTTCGTCATGGGATCCTATTTTAACAAGAATACTGAGTCGCACTTGGGATTCGGAAACTGACGAAAAATACGAAGAACAACTCATAAAGCCGAACAAACTTTAAACATTTTCATCAATGATGTCCTTTCTGGAAAAACTATTTATGTGTCTCGAAAATAGCAATTGTGAAGGAAAATCCGATTATAAACAACAGTATAATACTAAATCTATAAATAGCTACAAGTGCTGGCTATGTAATAATTACAAACATAATATATACACGTGCGCGCAATTTAAAGCGTTGTCAGCAGAACAGCGTAACAATAAAGTGAAGGAAAATCACATATGCAGACAGTGCATAATACATGACTCATGCTTTCAATGTTATAGTAATGGAAAGTGTAAACATTGTGGCAAACTAGGTCACCATTCATTATTACACCTTGAATTTCAAAAGAAGGTTAATGTCAACAATTACGTCACTAAAGATCACAACAATAAAGGGTCGAAGAATCGGAAAACCTTTGAAAACAATACTACAAGTACAACTTGGACGAAAACCAAGTCAAATATGTCGTCCACAAAAGGACCGGACACACAGAATACAACGCTTTTAGCGACGGCCCTTGTGCATACATACGCCAAAGATGGTACGTCACACCTACTAAAAGTACTGTGTGATCAAGGTTCCCAGGCTTCATTCTGCACGGAAGAAGTAGCTCAATTACTACCCTACCCTCGCAGCAAAATAAAATGCGAGGTAGTAGGTATCGGTGATGAAACACCGAAGACTTCAAACTACAGTATTGAAGTGAACTTACAACCAAGGTTTCCAAGCGAATTTAAGTTGCCCGTAAAACTCATTATTTTACCAAAGTTAACGGGTTCATTACCAAATAAAACTATACAACAAATACAAGCGGATTGCTTAGTAAACACGTTAATTGCAGATCCAACTTATTACGAACGAGGTCCAATAGACATAATATTGGGCGTTCAAGAATATAGTAGAATATTGTTGCAAGGCTTACACAAAATAGAAAGCGGTATTATTGCACAGGACACCGAGTTTGGGTGGATATTATCCGGAATATGCAGTTATCCTGCCACAAGCAACATACGAATCGCTAGTATGATAACACGCTCAGTTGAAATGCACCAATTAACAAAATTCTGGGAATTAGAAGAGATACCAGAGGGAGATAGTCTATCCAACGAAGTCCAATAATATGCGAACATCTGTACCAACAAACCACAGAAAGAAATCGAGATGGCACTTACACTGCTCGGCTTCCAATTAAAAACTCTGACGTCGTTTATGGGAATACGCGCCAAAGGGCCGCTGCTAGACTGTTTCAATTAGAACGAAAATTTGAAGGAAATAAAACATTGCAAAACCAATACAAAGAATTCCTAGACGAATACCTTAAAATAGGTCACATGAGAAAAGTGCCACAATCAGACTACTACCAGAGAAAATATTATATACCTCACCAACCGGTGATTAAAGAAGACTCATTAACCACCAAATTACGGGTAGTATTCGATGCGTCAAGCAAGGTTAAATCACACATAAGCTTAAACTCTAATATGTACACGGGACCTAGGTTACAACAAGATTTGGCTTCTATATTATTGCGGTGGCGTAAACATAAAATAGTATTCATGGCAGATATAGAGAAGATTGTACAGGTTTGTAAAAGTAAATGAAGAAGACTGGACATACCAGAGAATATTATGGAGGGAGTCACCAAAGGATCCAATTGCGGAATACGAATTAACAACCGTTAAGTACGGGACAGCATCTGCACCTTATTTGGCAGTAAGGACGCTACACCAACTGGCGAATAGTGAAAAAAGGAATTATCCTATTGCCAGTCGTATAGCACTTCAAGACTTCTATGTCGACGATATATTATCAGGGGAAAATGAAATCAAGGCCGCAAAGCAAAAAGAGTTAATATGTATGTTACAAACCGGTGGATTATATCTCAGAAAGTGGTCGTCGAATAGTGCGGAATTATTGGAGAGCATACCAAATGATAATCAAGATAACAAAATGTTAAGATTGCCAATAGACGAAGCCAGAAAGTCATTAGGGATATGGTGGACACCGGCTAAAGATAGTTTTTCATATGAAATCATAGTTAATAAAAACCAAAGTCCAACAAAACGGTTTATTCTGTCAGAAGTTTCCAAATTATTTGACCCGCTTGGTTGGTTGGTACCAGTTATTATTAATATGAAACTAATTATCCAAGATCTTTGGGCTAATGGAAGTGAATGAGATCAGCCTGTAGATGACTCTATAAAGAAAAGGTGGGAAGAGATTCAAAGCCAATTGAAAGTAATGGAAAGTATATCAATCCCAAGATGGTGTCATTATACACCTAAATCACAGATTGAACTTCACGGGTTCTGCGATAGTTCCGAAAAAGCGTACAGCGCAGTGGTCTATTGTCGAGTCATAAAAACTGATAACTCAGCTGACGTAATACTATTACAAGCTAAGTCCAAAGTAGCGCCAAAGAAACGTAAAATAACTTTACCTAAACTCGAATTGTGTGCAGCATTATTACTCACAAAATTAATGAAAACATTATTAAGGACATGCAAATGGATAACATAGAGATATATTGCTGGACGGACTCAATGATGACGCTTGGATGGATCAAGGGAGAAGCAGATCGTTGGAAAACTTTCGTCTCTAACAGGGTGTCTGAAATTCAAACATTATTACCAATTGCCAAGTGGAACTATGTTAATACGTGCCAGAACCCTGCCGATGTAATCTCAAGAAGTATCGCTCTAAGTAAATTACAACAATTAGATCTGTGGTGGAATGGCCCAGAGTGGCTAAAAAATAATTCAATACCAAGTACGAAAACTATTCCAGAAATATGCAAAGAAATAAAACGTAGCTTTTACTTAAGCACTAAATCAAACGAATCAATATAGGAAAGATTTTCAAGCTTCAAAAAGATGATACGAGTCTTATCGTATTGCTATAGACTTATAAGACAAGGAAGGAACTATGGCTAATTAAGTTGTGTGGAAATCAAAAAACCGCCAACCATATTTTAAAGTTGGTACAAAAAGAAGTGTTTTCGGAAGAATATCAAGCGATTAGTAACGGTTTGTCGCTAAAGAAAGGCAATAAACTGGCTTGCCTAGATCCATTTATCGATAATGAAGGCTTATTAAGAGTGGGAGGTAGGCTCCCAATATCAAACCTACTTTTCGACCAAAAACATCCTATTTTGTTACCGCAGAAGCATCACGTAACTTCATTTATAATTCATGACGCTCACTTGACAACATTACATGGAGGTAATACGTTAACATTGGCCTACATACGACAAAAATATTGGGTGCTTGGCGGGAAACGTGTAGTAAAGAGCTACATAAGAAAGTGTGTAAAGTGTATTCGATATACAGCATCGGCAAGTAAACAGAAAATGGGGATACTACCGAGAGCCCGAGTAAAAGAGTAATTTCCGTTTACTCATACTGGGGTCGATTATGCAGGACCCATAAAAGTGAGAACAATGAAAGGAAGAGGGCATAAATCATACATAGGATATATTGCAATTTTTGTGTGTCTAGCGACAAAAGCTATACACCTTGAGTAGGGTATAATTGGGGGTTCTGCCTCACTTGCTCTCGCTGCGCTCGAGCTGCGCGATGCAGAAGCCCCCAATTATACGTTGCTAATGTAACGTACATCAAGTGCGCATCATATTCAATAATAACAATGCAGACGGATAAGCATTTCGCTCGATTCGAATCCGATTTCTTAGTATGCAATGCATTATAATTTTTCTGGACATCTGTAACGCGTTATATTTACTCGTAGGATGAGGTGTCTACATTTACGCTCGACAAAACTTGTGATGTGTCATATAGTAATCCAATCTGTTCAGACATTCGCTATACTTGCTTTGCCGAGTAATATTTGTATACACTTTGTTGTTCTCGTGCCTCTGTTAGATGAAACATTGCATCACGATTATATTCCCTATATTGAAGCAGTAGGCAGAAGTATACACCGCTATGTTTAAGTCCCATGTAATAACACTGCATATTATTGTTTTGTTTTACAAGTAAACTTAATAATAAATAATTAATATTATAGGTACAAGTAGATATTAGGAGTAACTAGTAATAGTAAGTGGGATGCCTTGTTGGTCGAGTGATCGCAAGCGCGACTTTTAGAGTATGAGGACCTCACACATCACATACAGTTTTTAGGTTTATTTAAGCCATTGGAATGTGGTATACAGGCTTCCCCACAATGATTTCCTTCACTGTCAATGCTGATGATTTTTATTTTAAAAGTCAAAGTCCTACAATTAAAGTTCACAAAGCAAAGGGGCGATGGAAAAAAGGCCGGTAATAAAAACTAACTAACTAACAACTAACGTAACAACAAGAAACAATAAAATATATTTTCTTTTTACTATCAATATCATGTGAAGGCGAGTGAAACACTACACATAACTTCGAAAAGTAGTCGAGTAGATTCGAACTCGCGTCCTTTCGCATAGAAGGCGAGCTTTCAAACCACTAGACTATCACTGAGTACAGAAGTACATACAACTTCCTTTTTAGAATTTCATCTCAGGTATCTGCGACAATACGGTGCCGTTTCCTAATTGGTAAAATAATGTTTTACCATCTGATTCAAAATGAACTCTTTGTACAGAGTACATAAAGTTTTTAAATTTGTGACAGACTACTACTTTGTTCATGATTTAACATAGTGATCCTATTATTCAATAAAATTGAACTTTAATGACATGTTGCTAATATTATATTTAAGGCTGAAATTAATTAAAAAATATATTTCATTTGTAACAATTGTCGAGAGTGCTAGTCGAAGATATTAAATAAAATGTCGGTGAGTAACAATTTTTCTCTTTTTCATTAATATTATGTTATCGTAAAAAAAATATAGACATTTCTTTTGTTTAAGGACTCTGAAGATCTTTTTAATTTTATCCAATATCCCCCAAAGGAACCAATTGCTAGCGAGTCACCTAAACTTAATTTAAAAAGAAAAGGGAAATCGTCATCATCTCCTCAAAAGCACAAGCGAGTTCAGGTATATTCATATACCAAGACGAGGGCTCAAAACACATCTGCTTTGTCAAGGACGATCAAAATTGAAATTTATGAAGCTGATAACCAACCTGTAAAGCCGTGCGAGTGCAGCGCAGATAAATGTGTACAATATGTAATAAAAAATATAGGTAGTGATGATAATATTTACTTAGCTTTAGAAAATATAATTGGAAAAATTCACGAAAACATACAATAAAATAATTTTAATATATATATATTCATAAGCTTTTATTATTGTATGGCATTCTTTTATAGTTAAAAATGTTTTATTTTATTGATAAAATTAGATTATATTTACAAAATTAATATGAAATACTTATGTAATAAAATTTAATATAAGATTTGCATTAAATTCTGATACTACTGATACTGGTAAAGTTTTTATGCGCTTATGTAAATCTAATTAGAAATATTGTGTTAAGATTAATTGTAATAAAATTACTTATTTTATATATAGGTATTTTACAAATGATTTGGTTTTTATTTATAATTAACTATTGTTATTGGTTAGTGCATACAAATATATGAGGTCCCATATAATTGGTTTTATGAAAGATTATTGTTAATGACTAGAAGTGGTAGAGCTTGTTAAGTACGGAACCCTAACCGATATCGACGACGCGGCGTTTCTGTCCTAGTTTTCATAACTATGTGCCGAGACATCAAATATGCAGCTGCGCGATTACAACGGTACAAGAATCAATCGCCGACGCAGCGGATAGTGCAGGTGCATCGATGACGCCCGTTCGGCGATGAATCGCCGACGCAGCAAATTGATTTTATTTATTCCTTTTGTTATGATTTTCATCTCGAATTGCTTGGTGACGCGCTATTATGGACAAAATGCTGAGTAGATATATTCCATATCTGCATCATTCGGGAGTGTTCATACTTGAGACTAATATAAGAAATTCGTTTAAATGAAAGTATGCTCTAAGTACATTGAACAAAGGTACAAAATTGCATCAGTATTTATTTACTGTATTTTTTTTTGCAATTGCTTCTTACAACGAATTCGTATATGAACACAGCTTAAGTTTAAAGGTGTATAAAGTACCGGGTATCCAGTGAATTTGCTTTATTTTACTTTCTTACACATAAGAGTGAATACTTAATTTTCGGTGCCAAAATCCTGCATTAGTAAAGTATGTAAGTACCTATTAATTATATATATATATTTTTTTTTAAATCACAATTCATTTAATCTTGACTATTCTATACTCATATCGCCTAATGTCTTATATTTAATAATTATTTATTTGTCTATTCTAATGTTTAATTTAAATTGAGAGTACTATTGACCGTGAGGTTCTGGCTTCGTTCTCCAGATCGTTCGGTGTTACTGTTTTTTCAATACACTTTTTACAATCTGAGGTCAAGTCCAATTTTAAGTTAGATTTATTTTTAGTATTTATACTTTGAAATCTTGGTCAATCGTATTACCTAATACAAGGCAAAGCACAATTCTGATTTTCCTTTATATATACAGCTGTGATATAATATTATATTAATTTTACTTTTCAGGGCTCAAGCTAACAATCCGTTTTGGTCGAATGAAGAGGATTTGACGCAACCTTCAACTAGTGTTAACAGCAGTAGTTCTAAGAAAAAAGTCGAACCAGCGAAGCGGGCTAAAAAGGCTCAGAAGAAAAAAGTTCTGCCTGTGAAAAATCCATTTGCTGAAGAATCTGATTCCGACAGCGATGTGTTTAAGCCTACTGCCCCGCCAGTTGTCAAACGGTTAAGAATTGCTGTGTTGCCTGACTCTGAGGTGATTTTTTTATCTCAGTTTAAATGTTAATTTTTATTTTACTACAGTTTACTTTAATCTGTCGATGAACCTAATAATTCTATCTTATTCTTGAAAACAGACAATAAAGTAGGAAAGTGTCACACACCCTGAATTCAACTTAGATTCTTAGACTTTCACTATTACACACTAGATGTTAAATTGTAAATTTATTGTATTCCAGGATGAATTACCACAACAACCAATTCGAGCGGCAACTTTAAGAAGTGCATTCTCTCAGCGTATAGCTTCGGGTTACTCTTACCAGTCGGACCCGGCAAAAACGGGGCAATATTATTTCGAACTAAGAGTGTACAACTCTCGCGAAGCTGAGCAACTATCGTACAACGAGCGCTGGAAGCAAGCTCTTGTAACTTTAAAGCTTGCTACTGATCAGAACACCAGTGTTTGGGGCGCATTAACTGGTCTAGTTAATGCTGCTCGGGATGAAATGCGGGATATTCGTCCGGTACTGTACACTAACCCTCAATAAAGAAGGTTATTTCTTAATTACATTATTATTTTTAATATTTTTAAGATACATATAATCCTACCTATCTTATGTTATTCATCATTCAACTTTATAGCAATTATTTTACTATAGGTATCTTGTTAGTGCCCATGTTTTAACGTGTCATCTCTTACAGCTATTTTTACACATGAGAATAAAAATTGAATAAATTTACAAATGAGATAATAAACTGAATAAAATTACATGAGAAATTAAAGCAGATTAAATTTGTATGATAATTTTAAGCTTAAATATTTTAACTATACATTTATTTTTAATTTCTCTAATTGAATTAACATGTATTTTCTTACAGCAATTTTACACATGAGAAATAAATATTGAATAAATTTACAAATGAGATAATAAACTGAATGAAATTACGCATGAGAAATTAAAGCAGATTAAATTTGTATGATAATTTTAAGCTTAAATATTTTAACTATACATTTATTTTTAATTTCTCTAATTGAATTAACATGTATTTTCTTACAGCAATTTTACACATGAGAAATGAAAATTGAATAAATTTACAAATGAGACAATAAATTGAATAAAATTACACATTAGTAATGAAAGACCAGTAATATGATATATTTTTATGATTAATTTAAACGTTATATTAACCATAATATTATATTTGTTTTAAAAATCTAATTGATTATATCTTAGAAATGTTTTTTTGTAAATACTGCAATATTTATTTATGTTTCACAGTTATCATCACACAATAGAACTAATATTCATAAATTAAAAAGCTCATCAAGTTCTGAATTTAACAATGTTCAAGTTATTGCGTGTGCATTTAAAAAAAGAATTATATGTTATAAAATAAAGCCGATTGTTTTTACTATTATCCCAGAAAAGTTTTTAAGCCAAATTTCAAATACTGTATATGATATTATAAAAAATGCTATGAAAAAACATAAATCAATTAAAGTTAATTTTGAACTGTTTATAACTTATAATAAATTTTGCCCAAAAATGATGAAATATCTATGAAATCGTTTAACACAAAGTTTAATATTATAGTACAGAGCACTGATATTGCTGATATTTACCTGAAATGTTCTGAGAAATTAATATCAAAATGTTCCGAGTTTGAAGTTTCAGAATCAGGTTGGACAATTAATTTTATAAGTCATTTGGAAATAAATATAAATAAGTACAATCCTCTAAGAGCTGGAACTTACTTACCGTTACCTGCAGTCATAAGAAATACAAAGTCTTGTTTAAACGTATATAACAATGATAATCACTGTTTTTTATGGTATCTTGTAGCTCATAATTATGTATCCAACTGCGCAGAATCCTAATCACATCATTGTTTAATTAAAGACTTTAGTCGCCTTCTGCATCGTCAATTAACTAAACACAAATCGAAAGTATTTTTATGCGATGAATGTTTTTTATACTATGACAATACAGATAAATTAATGAAACACAATTGTGGCAGAAAACAAACTGTTTTACCTAAAGAAAGTAGCAAATTACATTTTGTGAATTTTGAGAGAACACAAAGAATACCTATAGTGATATACGGCGATTTTGAAAGTTTGCTTTGTGAATATTCAGACAAAAACAAATCTCTATTTACTGAAAACGTACAAGTACATAAAGCTTCCTCGTTTGCTTACTATATTTGCTGCAAGTCTAAACCTGAACTGAATGATTTTGTTAGTTACAGAGGTCCAAACTGTGCCCAAACGTTTGTTGAAACAATAAAAAATTATGTCAAGAGACTTCATAATATATTACAAGATGACAAGTCTATGTTACCTCTTACCCCTGAAGAGTTAACTGTTCATAATAGAGCTAACACATGTCATATATGTAAAAAAAAATTAAGTAAAAACGTTTTTTAAGAATGATCAAATAGTTAAAGACCATGACCATTTTACAGGTAAATATAGAGGTCCAGCACATAATAATTGTAATTTAAAACTGAAAAAATGTCAGTATATACCAATAATTTTTCATAATCTATCCGGATACGATTGTCATTTATTTATTAAAGAATTATCCGGTATCCTTGGTAGAATAAATTTAATTCCTAAATCAAAAGAAAAATATATATCGTTTACTAAGTTTATACCAATCGATAAAACAAACACAGCGCAGTTAAAATTTATAGATTCGTTTAATTTTTTGAGTACTAGTTTAGATAAATTGGCAAAAACTTTACATTCGAACGATTTTCATCACATGCGATTACATTTTCCTAAAGAAGATTTATTTCAATTAGTCCGTAGAAAAGGTGTTTACTGTTATGACTATATAGATACATGGGAAAAATATAACGAAACTCAACTGCCCGAGCAGTCACATTTCTTTAATAAACTTACTGGAGAAAACATTTCAACAGATGATTATCAGCATGCCATTAAAGTGTGGGAAAGTTTCAAAATAAAAAAATTGGGGGAGTATACGGATCTTTATTTGAAATGTGATGTTCTTTTGCTATGTGACATATTTGAAAAATTTAGAGACATGAGTTTAGATTATTATAGTTTGGATCCATGCTTTTATGTTTCATCCCCATCATTAAGTTGGGATGCTATGCTGTTATATACTAAAGTTGAACTCGATTTAATTTCGGATGTGAATATGTACCAAATGTTAGAAGATGGAATTCGGGGAGGTCTTGCTCAATGTTCATTGAGATATGCTAAAGCTAATAATAAATATCTATCGTCTTACATTAATAAAGAGCCAAGCACCTATCTGATTTACCTAGATTGTGTTAATTTATATGGATTTGCTATGATGCAAAAACTGCCCATGTGTAATTTTAAATTTATAAATGAAAATGAAATAATCAATTTCAATGTCATGAATGTATCTAAAATGAGTAAACAAGGGTATATTCTTGACGTCGACTTGTGTTATCCAGGTAGCATTCATAATTCTCATTCAGATTTACCTTTTGCAGCTGAAAAGTTTTCGCCTTTGCAAAGTCAATGTAAAAAATTAATAGCAAATCTGTATAACAAACATCGCTTTGTGATCCATTATTTGCATTTACAAGAATGTTTGAAAAATGGTTTGATATTACTTAAAATACATAGAATACTAACATTTCACCAAGATAACTTTTTAGAGCCATATGTTTCTTTAAATACTTCTCAAAGACAAAAAGCCAAGTCAGATTTCGAAAGAGACTTTTTTAAAAAGCAAAACAACTCTATTTTCGGAAAAACGATTGAAAACAAACGAAAACAAGTCGATGTTCGGTTAGTTCAGTTATGGAAAGATAAGTTAAATACAACTAACAAATTACATGGGGCAGAAAAATATATAAGTTCTCCAAACTTTAAAGACTTAACAATTTTGGGCAAAAATTTAGTCGCTATTCAGTTAAATAAGACAAAAGTAATTTTAGATCGTCCCATTTATATTGGATTTTCTATACTCGAAATTTCTAAAACACATTTATATAATTTTCATTATTCTGTTATGAAAAATATTTATAAAGATAATATAAAACTATGTTATACGGATACCGATAGTCTTCTTTATCATATAAAAACAGATAATTTTTACGCTGACATGAAAAATTATATTATGTATTTTGATACAAGCAATTTTGAGGATAATAATATATATGGTATGCCAAAAGTTAACATGCAAATACCAGGGTATTTCAAAGATGAAATGGGGGGAGAAGTGATTTCAGAATTTGTTGGTTTACGTGCGAAGTTATATTGTATACAGTCCGAGAAAAAAACTATTAAAAAGGCAAAAGGTGTAACAAAGCCAATAACGAAAAAATTGGACATTGAAAAATATAAAAGAGCTTTAAATTATAATGAAAACTTAAGAGATGATATGTATGTTATACGATCAAAAAATCACTTCATTTTTACGCAAAAATTAAATAAGTTAATACTTAACAGAGATGACAATAAAAGACAAATGTTAAAAAATAGTTTTGAGACTGTACCATGGGGACACTATAGTACGATACTTTAGTTAGAATTAGTTATTAAGTATTTCAAAAATATATTAGTGATAATGTATTGTGTGTGTTTAAATAAAAAATGTTGTGCTTAATAAATACTTTTCAAATGTATATTTTGTTTTTCTTTATACATTAGGAATACCTTAACTTTATTGGTAATTGAAAGACAAATAAAAGGAGATATGAAAATGTATAATATTTTTTATTCAACAAAAAGTAATAGAACTGTACAATACATATTTAACACTATCTTATTACAATCAGTCGATTATACAAACTACACATTATACATAAGATTTGCTTAACTTTTGTACTATTTTACTAACAAAATGATCAGTTTTGTCCATGATATCATCGTAATCACTTGTCACTATATATTGCACATTCACACTCGCATTATCAGTTTCAGCGTCTATGTCTTCCATATTACAACCATCCAAATCATAGACCATAATTTTTATTAGATGACGAACGCGCCCATGCTCCTTACGCATGATAAAAGATGAGTTTTTAAAAGATTTACTTTTTTTCTTCTTCAATCTTCGCTCCTCTGTTTTTTGCTGCCGACTCTCCTCACGTGCTTTAGCTGCTACTTCCACATCCCAGCTCTGCCTATCTTGAGCATAGTAAAAAGGATTGGTAACAGGGTCTGCGTCTTCTATCACATTCTGAAAGGATAACAAGAATATTATAAATAAACAGCATGAACTATGGATTTAATGTTATATTTAAGATAATCCTAATATACATACCTCTAACCTTCGTGAGTCGACGATATCTAAAACGGGGCTGTAGGATGGTGAGTGTGACATGATTCTGTAAAAAATAATTATTATATAATTATTATAAAGTTTTTTTGTTTTTACTTTCAATAATTAATTAAATAAATAAAAAAAAATACTACGTACCTTGAAAATATTAAATCGTAAACAAAATGACCTGCTTATGCAAAGAATACCTGCGAAGTGATCGCTTATTGTATAATACATAAGTATAAAAAATATTTAATGCACGATGTGTGGCACGAAAATTACCTAACTCATATTCATACATACCTATCTTGTAAGATGAGAAGGCAGTATTCTCATTAGTTAAATAACGAAACATGTCTAAACCTGTACAGAAATAGTAACAAAATGTCATGTTACATTTTACGTAATTAATGTGTTTAAAAGGTGTGTATAAAAGGTACACATAAAAACGTATGTAGCCATTCATGAAAATCATTGATAAGATGAGGTTGATTAAGCAACCCATATCTCTGAAAGTTAATGGTATACAATTTAATGAACCTTCTCGTCAAATCAGACATAGTGCTTTATTACCAAATACGATTCGTTGTATAATATGCGGCCCATCCAACTGTGGCAAAACAAACGTTATGATCAGTTTACTGTTACATGAAAATGGTCTCAAATATAAAAATCTTTATCTTTACTCCAAAACTTCTTTTCAACCAAAATATCGATTTTTGAATGAAGTATTAAGAAGAGTTTCTCAGATTAACTTCTATGAATTCAAAGAGGATAAACATGTTATAGCCCCGAGTGAAGCTTTGACTAATTCCGTATTTATTTTTGATGATGTTGCATGTGAAAATCAAGGTAATATCCGTAATTATTTTTGTATGGGCAGACATAAACAAATAGATTGTTTCTATTTATCTCAAACCTATTCTAAAATTCCGAAACAATTGTTACGTGATAATGTTAATTTTCTTATATTGTTTAAACAAGAAGATACGAATTTAAAACATGTTTATGATGAACATGTCAGCTCTGATTTACAATGGAATCAATTTAAAGATATTTGTCAAATGGTTTGGAAAAGTCCCTATAACTTTTTAACTATCAACAAAGATTCCCCGATAAATAATGGAAGATACAGACAGAATTTCGATACCTTTTTTTACTTTGAATGAATTTAGATATTTATAAACGAATTTCATAGGAATACAGTTTAGTGTAAATCTAACCTTACTTGAATTCACTTGTTATAAAAGGAAGATGGAAAAAAATATTAAAATAGAATTAATGAAGTCTGTCGACTCCATAAAAAGTAAAATAAAACAAATGAAAAACCAGGAACATGAAGTCAACTTATCACTAGATAAAATGTTCAAACCTGTTTCGGAACTTCTCAATACCCTGGTGAAATCTAAAAGATTTTTAGGCAATAATGATAACGTGAAAAATGTAATATCCGCTAATTCTATGACAATGGAGTCAGACGAAAATAGTTCAAGTTCTTCGAGTAAGTGTGATAATTTTCAAGATGCTGTATTAAATTCTGCAAGCACTCCTAAAAAAGAAAAAGAAAATGACATAGAAACTTCTTTGGAAAGTGAAGACATTTATGGTATTTACGATGGAGTGAATGTGCCTTTTGGAATAAGAAACGAAAACAAAACTTTAATGATGGGCAACGAAGTTGTTTTATTTTCTAAAATTGATAGTTTAGACGACGATAATACGGTCTTGGTTAAAATTGGTGGTAAGACTTACAATTTAACCCCTGGACTTAAAGAACTTTTACTTCGAAAGAAACCCGATTTAAAGTTAATAACAAACAAAGATAAACTTGTCTATAAAGATATGTTATATCACACTAATGCTCACAAGAGAGATTTTAATCCTAAAGGTCAAATAAGAGGCGATAAAGGAACTAAGTATCGCCAAATAATCAAGCCATTATTTGGCGAGACTCCAATAGAAAAAAAACTGCCGAAACTGGGAGGTAGCTTGCCAAAGCTTAAAAAATATAAAACGAACACCGACTTGGTATATTGGGATGATCCCAATGAATTAGTCGAGAGATTAAAATTATTAGTAGCTTCAAGAGATGCAGGCAACACAAATCATGATAATGAAATTTTATCAGTAATTGAAGAATTAAAAGAAGCTAACATAATTAAAGAATAAATACTTATAACAAATAGCATTTAATTTAGTATTACTAAACCATTCATTATAATATATACTAAATATTTTATAATTTTTTTAACTACATGATAATATGTAAAAAAATAAATAAATTAGAAAATAAATATTATTTAAAAAATAATCATAAACCATATGTATACAGAAATTTCTAAACATGAGTAAGGCTGATATAGTAAATGAAATTCATAACAATGCGAGGGTGAACTTTCCACGAAGAACTGTTATTATGAAAGATATCGATGATCTATGGCAGGCTGACCTAATTGATATGCAATCAATATCTAAAGTAAATAAAAACTCTAGATTTATTCTTACAGTCATTGACACATTTTCGAAATATGCTTGGGCATTTCCTCTGAAAACTAAAAATAAAGATGTCGTATGTGACGCTTTCAAAAGATTGTTGGATGAGGGTCGCAGGCCTAAAAATCTACAAACTGATAACGGTACAGAATTTTATAATAATAAATTTCAAAAACTTATGAAATCTTATAATATTAATCATTACTCAACTTTTTCTACGAAAAAAGCTTCAATAGTTGAGAGATTTATCAGAACATTGAAATCAAAACTGTACAAAGAATTTAGTTTGAAAGGTAACTACAACTGGATAGATAAAACCCTCAAAAACATTATTTATAAATATAATCACACCCATCATCGAACAATTGATGAAATGCCTGCAAATGTCAATAGTATAAATAAAAAACGTATATTAAAAAGATATGAAACAATGGTGAAAAGAGTCAGTATGAAAAGCAAATTTAAATTGGGTGACTATGTGCGTATTAGTAAGTACAAAGGAACATTTGAAAAAGGGTATACACCCAATTGGTCAACAGAAATATTCAAAATTCGCACAATACAAAATACAACTCCAGTCACTTACTTAATTGAAGATGCGATCAGAGGTCAACCAATTTTAGGAGCATTTTATGCTCAAGAGCTTCAACAAACTAAACATCCTAATATATATTTAGTTGAGAAAGTTATTAAAAAGAAAGGCAGTCGGGTTTTCGTAAAATGGCTAGGTTTGTCTTCTACTGAAAATAGCTGGATTGATAAGTCGAACGTTTTATGAAATTTTATTAACTTAACCTGCCAAGTGTCAAACATTTTTTGTATTTTGATACCTATTTATTAAGTTTTTAATCCTAGATTTATCAGTCTTATTATGTGTATTGGAGAGAGTAGTCTTCTCAACTGTGTTTTAAATCATTTACCATTTGAATTACATTTACCAGGATACAATTATTGTGGACCTGGTACAAAATTAATTAAGCGACTCAAACGTGGAGATAAAGGTGTAAATAAATTAGACGAATATTGTAAAGAACACGATACTGCATATCATAAGTCATCAAATTTAAAGGATCGGCACAAGGCAGATTTAATTTTGTACAAAATGGCGAGAAAGCGTGCAGTTGCCCCTGATTCCAATACGGGAGAAAAAATCGCGGCGCATTTAGTATGTAATGCTATGTTAGCGAAGATTAAAACAGGTTCTGGTCTAAAAACACGTAATCAAAAGTCTTCGAGAAAAATTACATCTGGAAAAGGTCTTAAAAAGAAATTTAAAAATGTAATTAGTGTTGCGAAAAAACGTATGAAAAAATTAAAACCAAAATGCAAGAAAGTGGCAATAGAATTAGCAATGGCCGCTGCCCGAGAATTAGCTGATAATTCATCCATTAAACTTCCTCGGGTTATTCCTATACCAAAAACTGGCGGAGTATTACCTCTGATTCCTATTTTTGCTGGATTATCAGCCGCAGGAGCTTTAGCAGGCGGCGCAGCTGGTATTGCAAAGACCATAAATGAGTTTAAGATGGCCAAAAAACTATATGAAGAATCAAAGAGACATAATGAAAAAATGGAAGCTATTTGCATCGGAAAAGGACTACAACTTAAACCGCATAAAAATGGACTTGGAATTTTTGTATCGAGCGCAAAAAACTAATGTATCGGCTACCCAACCGTGCCCTAACTAATTTGGACATTTTGAAGTATGGAAGTAGTATTCCCTATTTTAGAGGTGTCTTTATGAGAGATGAGATGGTTACCCCTTAAAAAAAGAATGTGGAGTAATTAATTTAGACAGTTCTAAAAATCCTGGTTCTCATTGGGTAGCCTATGCAAAATACAATGATTATATTGAATACTTTGACAGTTACGGCAATCTTAAACCTCCGAAAGAATTCATAAAATACTTAGGCTCTAAAGTCCACTATAATTATGATAACATACAAGGCGATAACCCTTTCAATTGTGGACATCTTTGTTTAAAATTTCTAGTAATGTTTTGGAATAGGTATAAAATAAAATAGACATGATTCTACAAAAGTGTTCAGTATGCAAGTATGTCTATAACAGTGACGATCTCTGGCAATAAATCGGAATTAGAATCGTATTTTCAACCACCTCTGAGTTTATTTGGAAAATATGAGTGTGGTTTACTATACTATTCAGCGTTAAACTCAGTATCGAATACGCGTTCTAATAATAACAATAACTCCTCTGTGATAAGAATTTAATGTGATTTAATATACGGTTCCTAAACTAACGGATTACCAACCCATATTATTCATGAATTTGTATCTAAGAGTTCTGCAGGTCATCAGTACATAGAAACGCCGCAGACCGTTATTTACTTTCCAGTGAACAAAAACATAATTTTTTCACGAAATAAGTAACAAAATTGATCAGAATATTACCGCCAGTAATTCTTCAAGTAAATTATTTAATAATTGTAATTCCATATTTATGATACCTACCAATCCTAATGACATAATTAATATAATAAAATCTTTGACAAATAAAAATAGTACTGGATATGATGGCATTGCGACCCCTATTATTAAAGATGTAGCCGATATTATATCCGAACCCTTAAGTTACATAATTAACTTGTGCATACAAGAAGGCTGTTTCCCAGATAATCTTAAAATATCAGTTATAAAACCTCTATTCAAGAAAGGCGAGAAATCAAATTTGAATAATTATCGACCAGTAGCACTCATACCCATCTTTGCAAAAATTTTTGAAAAAGTGATATATAAGTGTTTGTACACTTTTTTCGAAAGCCACAAAATTTTAACTCCTAGTCAATATGGCTTTAGAAAAAATAAATCAATCAATTTAGCAATATATAACTTCCTACATAGGGTGATTGCAAATTTGGATAAAGGGTTAACAGCTGTAGCATTATACATGGACATGTCTAAGGCCTTCGACCGTGTAGACCATAGCGTTCTCCTAAGGAAAATGTATGCTTATGGCGTAAGGGGCAATGTGTATAACCTCATAAAATCATACCTCTCGAAGAGGAAACAGTTTACTGAAATAAGAAGGGTAAATTTTGTCACAAAAACTGAAGAAATCTACACTTCTGAACCGGGAAGTGCTAAATGTGGTGTGCCACAAGGGAGTATCTTAGGACCTTTATTCTTTCTAGCATATATAAATGACATGCCTTCAATAACAAAACATGACATTACATTATTTGCCGATGATAGCACAGTGTTATTTACTAATAATAATTCAATTAGTTTAGAATCTGACATAAATCAAACTTTAATAGACATTATGAACTGGCTTAAAATGAATAATTTGACGATTAATTTTGATAAAACTAATATAATGAACTTTAAAATACGAACTCGACAAACACCTCCTTTAAATATTCATTACTTGGAAAATATTGTTGAGGAAACTGATGTAACAAAATTTCTAGGATTACATATAGACAGTCGAGTAAACTGGAAAACACATATAGACCATGTCTGCAAAAAACTAAGCCAGTATTCTTACGCACTTTATAGATTAAGAAAGGTTGTAAATGAAAAAACTTTGCTAACAGCGTATCACGGTTACGTTAGCTCTATCCTTAGATACGGGATTATTTTCTGGGGCAATAGCACTGACAGGCAGCGAGCGTTCGTCGCACAAAAACGCTGCATAAGAGCCATATATAGTTTGTGTGATACTGACTCCTGCGAACCTTTCTTTAAAAACCAACAAATATTAACTCTGCCATGTCTTTACTTGTTTGAGGCTGCCGTATTTGTCAAGAATAATAAAGATCTCTTTGAATATCGAAAGCGTCTACGACATCAAGATAAATTACACTCAATTAAAAGTAAAACTCATTTAATGCATTCGAGTATATTTTGTGCGGCTCCCCGTATATTTAATAAAATTCCACGGACTATTAGAAATACTCTAGATATAAGAGTATTTAAAAGAGATCTACATAAATTTTTAGTAAACAAATGTTATTATTCTGTTAAAGACTTCTTCGTTGATGAGTCATGATGTGTTTGTGTGCGTGTGTGTATGTTTGAGTAGTGACATGTTTATTTAACACATTATAATAATTCATACAATTATAATAATTCAATATTGTAAGCCCCAAGGGCGGGACATAGCCGAACATTAATGTGCTTATATTCCATCTGTATTCATGTACCTACCTATGATCCACAATAAAGACTTTGAGTTTGAGTTTGAATAATTTCGTCTATATCTATTAAAATTGTTGATCAGTTTGGTTATTGCATTAATTCTATAGAACATATTGAACTACGTCTTCATTTAAGAAAAACAACATGATATTATATAATATAAACCATACAGGAAAAATAAAAAGGCTTATTTCTTCTACAACCACTAAAGTGTATAGACGTAAGAAAAAAGTGAAGAAGTTGACTAAAGCAAATATAGATTTCCTTAAAGCTTTAGGATTTAAAACATGAATATACTACAGGTTAATGACTTACCGCACTTTGATACTTCCATCGAAAGTTATGAAGTCCATTCCTACAATCCCTATAATAACTGAATAATAACTAAATCAGAATTCCCATACACCAGCAAGACATATACGTGCTCAATTTATATCGAAGGTCAAGCAAAGCTCATCGGCAAAGATGGAAAACCGATTGAGAAGCCTGTTTCGTTTACCAATAACCCTATTATGTTCTTGTTTCAAGACATCAGATACGAAATAAATGGTATTGAAATAGATCGTATAAAAAAATCAGGAATAACGTCGACAATAAAGTCATACGTTTCATTAAACGAAGCAGAAAACAAAGTAGCTGCCTTATGGGGTTGGAACTTAACTGGATTTCAAAATAATGGACATTTTAGTGCTGTAATACCGTTAAATAAGATTTTAGGATTTGCGGAAGATTACAATAAGATTGTCATAAATTGTAAACATGAGCTTATATTGAACAGAAGTAACTCTAATTTAAACAGTGTCATACTAACTGAAGATATTGCCCATTTCCAAATCAATTTAGAAAGGATGCAATGGAGGGTGCCTCACATAAAAGTGTCAGATCGAGAACGACTCACACTTTTAAAACATTTAGAAAGAGATAAGTCTATTCAAATGGCATTTAGAAATTGGGATTTGTATGAGTATCCTTTACTACCTAAAACCACAAAGCATTCATGGTCAGTGAAAACTGCATCACAATTAGAAAAGCCTAGATATGTTATTTTCTGTTTACAAACAAACAGAAAAAATAATAAATTGAAAGATAGTTCACTATTCGATCATTGTGAAGTGACGAACGTAACTCTCTTTTTGAATTCACAATATTATCCATATGAACCTTTAAGCTTGAAATTTTCTGAGGGCAAGTACAGTATATTATATGAAATGTATGCGAAATTTCGTCAGTCGTATTACAACTGTCCGGTTGATCCCTTGCTCAGCCTAAAGGACTTTAAAGAAAAAGCTCCTTTGTTTATCATAGATTGTTCAAGGCAAAACGATAGTCTAAAATCAGGTCCAGTAGACGTTCGATTGGAAATTGAATGTTCAGCATCAATACCAGATAATACTGCTGCATATTGTTTAATTATAAACGATCGACTTGTGGAATACAAACCTTTGAGCAACATAGTGCGCAGGTTATCATGACTGCCATTGTAGACGTTCAAGGCTTTAAGACAGAAGCAAATGAATTTATAATAAAAGAGATTGCTATATATTGTAATAAAAAACTGCAAGTGTTTTTAATAAAGCCACCATTCCCCTTTTATGATTTAACAAAACAAGAAAGACGGCAAGTTGCATGGATTGAGCGTAACCGGAAGATTTATTGGAGTGAAGGATTTATACCTTATTCTAATTATCAGTGTTTAATTTTAGATGTTTTAAGAGATAAGTGTATATATACTAAAGGTAATGAAAAAGTGTTATGGTTGAAAGGAATTTTAAATAATAGCAATAATAGTGTAATTAATTTAGAAGACAAAAGTTGTCCTAATTTATTAAGCTTGTATGATAGGTATAAATATTCTGAAGATTTTTACAGTTGTATTTATCTTGACTCAATGTGTGCTTTAAAAAATGTTTTGTGTTTAAAGAAATGGTGTTTTGAGAATAAATTATTTTAATGATACAAATATTTTTTAATATTTCCCTTGCTTTCCTACCTTGTGACCAGCCCATGGCAACAACATGCTCAGTGGTTTAGTAAGTGTACTTATGTAAAATATCATTTGATCTTAAAAACTATCCATTCAAAAATGAAGTATATGATATCTTCATATTTCAATGAATTATTTGCAAACAGTAGATTTAATTCCATGCAGTTGATGTTCAATTGCTAAGTATGGCAATTTTATTTCTTGCAGTTGACATTCAACTGCTAACTGTTGATGATAATATCCCATGACGCTGTTTTGATGCGCACTTGAATGAAGTAGGTTACATTAGCAACGTATAATTGGGGGCTTCTGCATCGCGCCGCTCGAGCGCAGCGAGAGCAAGTGAGGCAGAACCCCCAATTATACCCCACTACCTTGAATTAGTAGAAGACTTGTTCACAGAAAGTTTCATAGCGGCGTTATGGCGATTTATGGCAAGAAGAGGCCCAGTATCACACATATACAGCGATAACGCTACAAACTTTGTGAGAGCCGCTAATTTCTTATAAAAGGAACTGTTAGAAATAACCCAATCAGACACATTTCAAAGCAGCATGACAGCCATGGGAACGCAATGGCATTTTATTCCCCCATCGTCGCCACATTTCGGCGGTATTTGGAAAGCAGGAGTATCAATGAAAAAACACTTACACAGGGTAATAGGAGACCTTTTTTTTTTTTTTTTTTTTTTTGATAAGGCGGGGGAATCCTCATGGACACCCACCCACTCGGGGGAGCGGATGGGTAGTGTCAGACTCTTACTGACTAAACCTGAACCGCCGTGCACCGTCATCCGCGTTTAGCGTTGGCGCGTGGTAATGCGTTGCAATTCGTCACGCGCCAACCGCGGGGATCCATCGGCCAATAAGCCGATGGCTCACTTTCGTGATTGGAGGCCGAAGTGTAAAAGGCTTCGGCCTCCCCGCCTCGTATTGGAACCACACCCGATGCTACGAAATGTGGCTCCCCGTCGTGGGTCCTATACACGGACGACATGCACCCCCGTGCCTGTCGCCCAGGGCCCTAGTTAGGGCGGGAGATCGCGCTCATGCGCGGCTCTGCGCCGCCCCACTCGACGTCGGCGTATCTGGGGCGCGTCGGGGTCGTCCTCCCGAGCGCGCTCCGCCGCCTCCTTCTGGGACATGACAGTCTCACAGAAGGAGGACAGCGCGTCCCACGCTGCGCGACTGCTGAGCGCGGATGCGACAACAGCCGACAACGCGGAGACGTCCACGCCTCCCAGCGCCGCCTGGAGAACGGCGCGGGGCTCGGCGAAGGTGGGACACACGGCCAGGGTGTGCAGCGCGGTGTCATCGCTGGCACCGCACTGGTGGCAAGCCGTGGTCCCCTCCCTCCTGGCGACCCGGCACAGGTAATGGCCAAAGGCCCCGTGCCCGGTCAGTACCTGCGTGAGGCGGTAGGTCAATAAACCGTACCGCCTCTCCACCCACGGTTGGAGATGTGGGCGGATCGCTTCGATGGTGACCCGTCCCGCCGACGGTCTCGCGAGCCGAAGCTCCCAATTCCGCATGGTGACGAGACGGGCCTGTCTTCTCCATAGCTCGCGCTGCCTCGGCATGGGGTCGGTACCCCGGGACCGGAGCTCGGTGCAACGGGTGTAAAGGTCCGTTAGCACCTTCGCGTCCAGATCCCAAGGCGGTGTCCCAGCCAAGACACACGCGGCTTCGTGACCGACGGTCCGGTAGGCCCGGACGATCCTGTTGGCAACAGCACGCTGCGAACCAAGTAGGACCGCCCGGTTATCGGCCGTCAGTCGGTCACTCCAAATGGGTGCGCCGTACAGAGCCATCAATCTAATGACCGAGGCATATAGACGGCGACACCCAACGTCGGGGCCCCCGACATTTGGCAGGAGCCTTCCGAGGGCCGCAGCGGCGGACCGAAGCCTCGGCGCCAACCGCTGAAAATGCTCCCGGAAGCTCAACCGCCCGTCGAGGACCAGGCCGAGATACTTCATTGTGCCCGACAGTGGGATCCTCGCGTCCTCCACCGTCAGGCACAAATCCGTATGTCTGCTCCGGGGGCCGTGTAGCAAAAGTGCTTCGGTCTTCCCCAGAGCGACGTCCAATCCAAGCATCCGGATGCGACCTACGACGAGCTGTACGCCGCAGGTAGCACGCCGGATGCACTCCTCCTGGGTGGTCCCTCTCACCAACACCAGGGTGTCGTCTGCATAGCAGACGACCTCCGTCTGACAGAGGAGGGCACCGCGAAGCACCCAATCGTACCCGATGTTCCACAAGAGAGGTCCTAGGACTGACCCCTGCGGAACACCGCGCCCGGTGGGTTGCAGCTGCGGGCCCATCACTCCGGAGTACGCGACATGCCTGTCGCGCAGGTAGTCCGCCACGATGTGCTGGAGGTAGAGGGGCGCCCCGTGATAACGAAAGGGTAATAGAAGACCTAACATTAACTTACGAAGAATTATCTACATTCTTATATCAAACAGAAGCCTGTTTAACCCTACAATGCATGATTTTTTTAAATCGTTTCAAAAAATTATATGTGGTTCTATATAGTGTCTAGACATAATAAATAATAATAATAACAATAAAAAATCCTTGATTTTCTAGTTATTAATTTTTTAATTCTGTTCCATATGTGGTACAGTATGCATTTAAAGTAATATTTGGCTTTTAATTAGGAACATTGAACATAATCATATATTTGGTTTTAAATTAAAAAAAAATAGGTATATGTAGTACTTTATGAATGAAATTTATTAAAACAATTGTTGTCTTTGTTTAAACACAACTCAACACGACACTTTTCGCAAAATATATATGTTTTTCTTTTATACTGTGGAAACTTACAGCGTTGTCGCTTCTCGTTCCATATAGGAAGATGATCGAATTTATCTAGTCTCACGTCGGCGTCGCGTGGGGGGAGGATTGCTGCGTAACTTTTTTTCTTTTTCTCAAGCATTTCATCTGTGGCAGAAGACGGTCTTCCTCTTTTCTTTTGTAAAGATGGACCACACATACAAAGACTTTTCGCTATATCTAGTTTAAAATCTTTTAATTTAATTTGACTTGGCTCATTTTTCTGCTCTCCTACCCTCTTGTGCAGTAGCTAGCAATTTATGGCAGCAATGTCCAGAAAATGGTAGAACAAACGCAGATACCACTTTTTGGTCCGCATTTTTATTTTGTACTTCCCAAGAAAGGAGTCCAATAAATCCACTCCCCCCATATGCTGATTATAAATTTTTACTATCTTAGGACAATCCATATCTATATTTTTTTTTGTTTTTTAAAATAACGTCTAACCTTGGAAATAGGCTGTTGTCCTACAAAAGATGAGGACAAAACTACGGGCTTGTTGTCGTACCACATGACTGTGCCAACTTCCGTGCCATCTACGTCAGCTACCCGTTCTTCTGAATGGCCTCTTTCAGTTTTGGTACTCTTTAAGTCTTTCAGGGATGGGATTTTCAAATCTTTGCCTAGACGGCCTTTGTTGACCGTACCGAGTGACTGTATACCTTGTTTTGAAAGGAAAGAAATAAGTTCAGCTGATGTGTAGTAATTATCGAAAAATAATTTATACTCTTGGTACCTCGGAATAGTCCGTGCTAGGCGAACTACTATATTTCCACTTGCGCCCAAGTCAGGCTCATTAGCATGTCTCAAGTCAGGATTATTTTCCATTCCAGAGTATATCTCGAAGTCGTATGCCATGCCTTTATCGTCACATAACACGAGGAGCTTATATCCCCATTTGTGCGGTTTATTGGGAAGATATTGACGTAAGAAATTTGCAGCTTTAGTTGCGCACATCTGTTCGTCCACTGATAGTGTCTCCCTCTTAGGTATATTCTGGCATTTCTTTTTTAGAGTTTCGAGTATTGGTCTTATTTTGTGAAGGCCTGTCCTGGATGACCTGATGGTACTTGTAAGGAGTTGTCGTTAAAGTGCAAGAATCGTCTTATCTTCTCAAAATGATTCACGGTCATAGTCTCTCTTACTATAGATATACCTAACTCAGCTTCCCAGTACATCCGTATATTAGGTAATGGAGCAATGCTCATGAGCAAACATATTCCTAGAAACTTTTTTAATTCGTATGTGGTGATGTTAAGACGGGGAATAAAATAAAATAGTGGACTGTACCAAAAATAGGTGTACTGGTCTAAGTGCCGTTAATAAAAGTACAAAGGGTCCCGGACAAACATTAATATTTTAAGAGCGGTTGAGGGGTCCGTCGCGGTGGTGTCCGTGGAAGCGAGTGGGGTTCCGGGCCGGTCGTGTCGCTCGCTCGCCGCGCCGCTGCTGGTGGGCCCAGCTGGTGACGCATGACGTGTGCACGCCGCCAGTGCGTGATGGCCACGCGCTTGTTGGGTTCGATTCCCAACATGCTGCCCGGGTTGAAGTAAATACTTCAAAAATCTGAAAGGGGGCAGATATTATTAAAGGCCCTCCTAATGGTGCCCTTTCTGGTTTTCACCTCGGCGACTCGTGAGATGCCGTCGCTGCCAGGGTAGACCTTCACGACTCTTCCTAAGGCCCAAAGTAGAGGAGGAAGAGCTCTATCCTTTATCAGGACAAGAGAGCCTATCTTAAGCTCTGTCTTCGCCGATCGCCACTTCACCTTCTGCTGGAGTAGAGCTACATATTCGAGGGAGAATCGTTGCCAGAAGTGCTGCTTTATGTTCTCTATTCTCTTAAAGCGCTCCAGTCGAGTAATATTAGCATCAGATACCTGTGGATGTGGTATAGCATTAAGTGGCCGTCCAATAAGGAAGTGTGAAGGTGTTAGAGCGGAAAAATCGAAAGGTTCTGAGGAGAGAGGAGTCAGAGGACGGGAGTTTAATATAGCTTCTATCTGAGTGAGGCATGTAGCCATTTCTTCATAAGTAAGGTGCGTGGTCTGCAGGAGCCGTTTAAGGTGATGTTTGGTGGAACGAACAGCTGCCTCAGCTAAGCCATTGAAGTGAGGACTATAGGCAGGTACAAATTTAAATTCAATGCCTTCTTGAGCTATTTGACCTTCAAGGTCTGAAAGTACCAAAAATTTTGAAAGCTCATTGTAAGTTCCGACAAAGTTTGTGCCGTTGTCAGACGTAATACTTTGGGGTTTCCCCCGACGTGACACAAAGCGATTAAGAGCAGCTAAATAAGCTTCACTGGATAGTGCCGTAACGAGCTCGATATGACAGGCTTTGGTCGAGTTACAAATGAAGATTGCCAAAAAAGACTTTATAAGTCTGCAGCCTCTGCCTTTTCGGTCCGCTATCATCACTGGCCCTGCGTAATCAACACTACAAAAATGGAAACTCTAATTCAGTTCGAGTTGTAGGTAACTGACCCATAATGGGTTGCAGAGTTTCCGCTTTAAACCTACAACACCGAACACATTTATTTACTACGGCTTTGGCTAGGTTTCTGCCACCCAAAGGTCAATAAGTTTGCCTAACATTGGCTAATAAGAGCTGGGGACCAGCATGTAAATATTTTAAATGAAAAGTATGAAATAATAATTGGGAAATTATAAGTCTAGCCACAAAATTATTTATTGGACACGTGATTAAACTTCTAATTTTATAACTAAGCAACGGGAAAATGACATAGCCTCTAAGAAAATAATTCGTATCTATTACAACGCCCACTAAATATTCTATAGAAAGCGTCAAGTAAAGATCATCAATTATTGTGACTTGTCCTTCTTATTTATGCTTTGCCACCTAATTTACTAACTCTGCCTCGGATTTTACATCTCGTCACCATTTTACGTTTTACAGCTTCAACGCAATGTCCTCAAAAAAATATAATTCAAGCTTCTACAGAAAGCATAATTTAGAGAGGCGACAGCGGCCCCGACTCCAAAAAATTGTTAAATTGTATTATAGGTTAATCGTAGTTTAGGTTAGGTTTATTCATATAGGTAGGTTATAAAATTATTTTTAACTTTTGAGTGTTTTTTCGATTTTTTGAAGCCGGTTTTTTTTTGCAAAAAAAAATATTTTTTTTTATTTTTAGTGACATATTTTAAATCTTAGATAATATGGGTAGGCCTTCAGCTGACACCCTTTCATCATCCTCATGATAATTTCCGTCAAACGAAATCCAGTGCCACGCATCTCACATCCAACGAATTCCCGCTACATTCACGAGGTCATCTTGGCTTCATCATCAGATCTGATAGTAGAATGGTTCTTATTGAACGCAAATGCTTCACTTGTAGAAAATTCCAAAATCGCTGTACGTTTTCCTATAAAATTTGAAGAGTTCCTTCGATTTTGCCAAAATTCTATCATCAGATCCCGACTTGGTGACTATGGGACCATTTGGGAAGTATACCCTTTCAAACAAAGAAAAAATATTTCAAATCGGTTGGAAAGCAACGGAGCTATGCGCGAAAAACCATAAAAAAAAAACATACAAACATCCGAATTGAGAACCTCCTCCTTTTTTTAAAGTCGGTTAAAAATAAAGTCTTTTATTTTGTCTCTCCTCAATAGCTTCTGATAATATTAGTGGCCAATATACCGACTATTTGATGACATTTTTAGCAAAATTTTGACGATCAATTAATATGGGATGAGTTACATTTTAAACGTACTGAGTTAAAAAGTTAGAAGCTAAATAAATATATTTTTTGATGTCATTTAATAGTATTTTAGAAGTTTACTGTTAGAAGGCATGCTAAAAATTTAAATGCTAAAAAATAATCATTATGCTGAGTTGTATTTAGAGTCGTTTACATAGAAGATAACTAGTGGCTAAGATAGTATTATTTAGATGCTCGTTAATTGTGGCTGACTTAGTAATTTAGAAGGTAACATACATTTTTGGGGGCGAATAATGATATTAAAAAGAAGCCTGTTTAATTAGCACCCATAATAATTTAGTGATATGATGTTTACTGCACAATAAAATAGGGTGTTTTGTATCAAAAGTATATGGGGAATTGTCTAATCTACCACCAACACGTAGCAGGTTATTGGGGTCTATATATGGGGATAAGGAAATAAGTCTATTCTTTTTGTGCAAGGTTTCTCCCTTCTTCAGAATACTGTATTCATCAGGAAACATTTCTGACTGTGCTTTGTGTAAAATTAAATTCAAAGATGACTCAAGTTCGGGCACTGTGAGATGACCAACACGTTTGTTGTGTTTGTTTCTAGAATTGTGTATGAATCTCTGCAAATACGCTAAAGATCTTTGTAAAGTAGTTAAACTAGATCTACTATTAATAAAACTGCAAATACTATCTAATAACTTTTAAACTATCGCGCTGCATGTTTATAGTAATATTTTATAAAACGGGGATTAGCGCGTACATGCATAAATACCTTTAGGGCTTGACGTTTCGACCGGGTTACACAGGCCGTGGTCGCAAGCAGACTGGAGATGCGGTGTCATTGCTCCGTGCACGAAGTAGATGATTTTTCATCTACCCCCTGTTCTTCAAGTACCCTACACACTACACTGACCGTGTCCGTATTCTGTTCACTAATCGACTTTGCAGAAAAGCGAGATTGTGTTAAGGGAATCACTGGATACCAAGATGCAGATAGTTTAAAGCCGTCTTCCCGATTGAAATTTGGATGCTTCTTGATTTCTCTTCCGCGGCCAACATTACCTCCAGATTGATGGTGTCGCAATGGGGAGTCCAGTAGCCCCTGTACTTGCTAATCTCTGGATGGAACATTTTGAAGAAAAAGCCTTGGCCTTGGGGCCAAATACCATCAAGTTGTGGAAGAGATATGTTGACGACATCTTCTGTGTCGTCAGAGGCGGCCAGCAAGAAGTAGATCAATATCTTAACTCCATACATCCAAAGGTGAAGTTCACGTGTGAGATGGAGAAGGACAGATCACTCGCCTTCCTAGACGTCAAAGTGAGTGCGAGAACAGATGGGTCATTATCACACAGTGTGTACCGAAAACCCACACACACAGATAGATACCTGCATGGTACGTCGCATCACCACCCTGGACACCTGCAATCCATGATGACATCACTCAAGAATAGAGCGTATGACATCATCAAGCGCGCTGGCCGCCAAACTCACTAAACATTTGGTAGCCAAATAAGGGGCACTTGCCGTGCCATAAGTCACAGTATTAAGGGTGTATGTTTTTAAAGGCTCCTCAGGATCTGAGCGGAAGATAATTTTTTGGAGAGACCTTTGAGATGGGTGAATATCAATTGTCCTGTACATCTTCTCTACGTCTCCAGTAACGACAAATTTATGTTGCCGAAAACGCAGTAGAATTGAAAGGATGTCTTCTTGTAAAGTTGGACCTACCATTTGGATGTCATTTAGTGACAGTCCAGTACTAGTGACAGCCGAAGCATCAAAAACTGTGCGGAGCTTGGTTGATGTTGGCTTTTTTTTTGCTGAGGGTAGTAGAAGTGACAACACGTTATTTTATTTGCTCTTGCATAATTTTAATTTTAAAATAGTAATTTTCACTTATTTGTATAATAAATGGTGTAATAGTCTTCATTTCGTTTTGGTGCACTCACTTCTTTAATTTATTTCACTGTATCTCTCACTGTTCCTGATATCCTATCTTTCATCATCAACTTCACAATGGATCTGTAGGCAAAACTTACTGACAGCATGGAAGAATTGACTGCAACATTCACCAATAGAATGAATCAGTATGAGGAGGAGCTCAAGTCTGCTGGTGGAGCTGAAGTCACTCACAAGACCATTGCCAGTCTGTCACGTGAGTTCACCGACTTCAAATCTTTAATTTGGAAAACTGTGAGCACGCTGAAATCCCAAATGGAGCTATTGATTGTGGGTCTTGATCGGCATGAGATGGCTTCACGCAGGGAGGTGTTGCTGCTTCACGGCCTTCCAGAGGACAAGGAGGAGGATCATGTGTCGGTAGCTGTCAAGACAATTTCAGAGAAGATGAAGATTGCTGATGTCTCTTCTTCTGATGTTGTAGCATGTCACCGTCTAGGAAGCACCACCGGCAAGCCGCGTCCTCTTCTCATCAGATTCCAGGGACTTAAGATTCGGAATGAAGTTTGGCGGGCAAAGACCACTCTAAAGGGCTCTGGTCTGATACTATCAGAGTTCCTAACGAAGCCGAGGCATGACACATTTATGCAAGCCCGCAAACACTTCGGCGTCAGGCAGTGTTGGACGTCTGATGGTAAGATACATATCTTACTACCGAATAAGACGCGCCGTAAAATTGAGTCTGCTACCGAACTGCAAGTACTTATGGCGCAGTTCCCGACGTCGGTGTTGGAGTCTTCTGCAGCTGGTGAGGTGACAAAGGGTGCTAGTAAGCCTCTTGATAAGCGGTCTCGAAAGCCTGTTAAGTAAGGCTTAAACATGGATACCCACTTATATTGTCATTGTTTTATTTTTACTGTGCTGGTATTTCTATATTTTATTTGTTTCCGTTTCCTTTATGATACTTTGACAGATAAATGACATTTTTCTTTTTTTTTTTTGGTTCATAAATTAGCAAAATAACTTTTTCTTTTTACGTTTTAATAATATTGTGTATACTCTATTGTCATGTTACTGATTTATAATGTCATTGTCATTCTGTCTATAGCTGTTTGACATTGAAAAGCGCGTTCAGAAACCGATTCGACGTTTTGTTGTTGTTTTCGATTAGTTTTAATAATATTTTCTTTCAACCTGGCGAGTGCATCGTGAATGATTATTTTAAAAAGGAGTTTTAATATTATTGCTTAAATTATTTAATATATATTTATTTTTATTACTTATTTATTATATTTTAACTATTATGGATAATAACTCAGATGATAGTTTTGCTTCTTGTTCTTCCTCTTATGCGTCTGACGTGAGCTATGCCAGTGCGTTTAGTGACGATTGCTTGCATCTGCGTGACCAACTAACCTCTGCATTTTCTTCTTTTAACAAGTTTTTTAATATAGTTCATATCAATGCTCAGAGCGTTCCCGCTCACCACTCTGGCCTTATTTCTTCTTTTGATTCTAGGGTTGTGCAGGCTGTTCTTATTTCTGAATCATTTTTAAAACCTGCTCTTCCTTCTTGTCATTACTCTTTGCCCGGCTACAAGCTAGTACGTAATGACAGAACAGGCAAGGGTGGCGAGGCGTGGCCATCTACCTTATAGGCGACATTTTTCACGATGTTATTGATAAGTCCCCGAGTGATTACTCGAAGTCAGCTGAGCATATGTTTGTCGAAATTGTGTTTAATAGTAGGAAGGTGCTTTTGGGAGTATTTTATAGCCCATCATGTACCATTGATTACTTTTCATCTTTTGAAAAAAAAGCTCGAGCTGCTTACACCCTTATATGATGACACCATAATCCTCGGAGACTTTAACACGTGTCTGCTCAAGGACGATGAGCGTAGTCGTAAGCTCCGCGCTCTTGTCTCTTCTGTCAATATGAACATCATTCAGCTTCATGCTACCCATCATTCTCCTCACTCTACTCCTTCTCTGCTTGATCTCATACTTGTCTCTGACCCTGGCAAAGTAGCTGCTCATGGGCAATTATCTGCTTCTTTCTCATATCATGACCTGATATACCTGTCATACAAAATTCGTCCTCCTAAACCCAAACATAAATTTCTTCTTCTACGCAGTTTTAAGAACATTGATCTGGAGCGTTTGGGCTTTGATGCGAGCAAAATTGACTGGTCGCCTCTTTACAACTGCGGTACCATGGATGGTAAGGTGTCTCATTTCAACAACTGTATTTTACAACTGTACGAAACGCACGCTCCCCTTAAAAAAGTTAGAGTGAGGCATCTTCCTGCTCCATGGCTATCCGATGGCATCAAAAATACTATGGCGAAAAGAGACAGGGCGAAAAGGCATTTTAGAAAGGATCCTACGGATGACAACTGGGTGAAGTATAAAAGGTTGCGTAATCGCTGCAGTCGCATGTGTAGAGATGCAAAAAGGCACCACATACATCAGTCCACTCTAAACATTAATACTTCACAGGTATGGCAATTCTTAAAATCCCTGGGTATCGGTAAAGCCACTAGTGAAGAGGCCATTAATTTGGACCTTAACACTTTGAATGCTCACTTTTCCAAAGCACCCGTTACCCTGGATATCTCTTCTAAAACTTCTACACTTGCACAGCTTTCTAATCTTCCTTTGCCAAAATGTACCTCGTTCACATTTAAAGCCGTTGTGGAGAGAGATGTTGAAAAATCAATTCTTTCTATTTCCACAAAAGCGGTAGGTGATGACGGCCTACAACTCCAAATGTTCCTTCCCATCCTAGAATATATAGTACCAGTTATCACCCACATCATTAATTTCTCCCTGACTACAAGTTCCTTTACTTCCGTTTGGAAAAAGGCCAATATCCTACCGCTTCCTAAAGTCGCCAATCCAACATCCGTATCACAGTATCGTCCCATTTCCATTCTTCCTGTCCTATCCAAGGTCCTTGAGGGCGTTGTTCAAGATCAGCTGTCTAATTACCTTTCCTCTAACAGCCTGCTAAGTCCGTATCAGTCTGGATTTCGCCCTGGCCATAGTACTGTTACTGCACTTGTTAAAATTACCGACGACATACGACTGGCCATGGAGAGGAAGTTCCTAACAGTCCTGGTACTTTTGGATTTTAGCAGTGCTTTCAATTCAGTTGATTTTGACATACTCTTAGGGATCCTCTCTTTCCTCAATGTCTCTCCTCCCGCAACGGCTTGGTTTGACTCTTATCTTCGGGGTCGCTCGCAGTCTGTTCGTGCCAATGAGGTCTCCTCTGAGTGGTGCAAACTTACGGCGGGCGTTCCCCAGGGTGGTGTCCTTTCTCCCCTTCTTTTTTCTATATTTATCAATTCTATAACTTCAGTTCTTTCTTTTCAGTACCACCTCTACGCAGACGACTTGCAGTTGTACCGCCACTGTAGCTTTGACAGTATATCCAATGCTATTGCCGCCACCAATAATGATCTTAGTAAAATCCATCAGTGGGCTAAATCTTTTGGTCTTTTAGTTAATCCTACAAAATCTCAAGCTCTCATTATAGGTGGCAGACATTTTTACAGCTTATTGGATCATCAATCTCTTCCACCTATACTTTATAATTCGGCTCCTATAGCATACTCCAAAATAGCCAAAAATCTGGGTGTATACATGGATTGCCATCTGTCATGGGATACCCATGTCTCTGAGGTAAGTAGGAGGGTCTTTTGCTCGTTTCACTCCCTAAAGCGCCTCCAGAAGTTCCTGCCCTATCAAACTAAAATCACTCTCGCCCAATCTCTTCTACTACCTCTTCTGGATTATGCCGATGTATGTTATTTAGATGCAACGGAGGAACTTCTAAATAAACTCGAACGTCTGCAGAATTTGTGCATCCGCTTCATATTTGGTCTTCGGAAGTACGACCACGTGTCGGAATTCCGGGCTAGATTGAAGTGGTTGCCTATTCGGCAACGTCGAGATTCTCATATTCTCTGTCTCCTTTACTCAGTTTTGCACAACCCTAAATATCCAGGCTACCTGCGGGAACGTTTTGAATTCTTGGTCCCCAGGGGCAAGCCTTGTCGTACTTCTTCTTCTTTCTCCTTCGCACTCCTCTTCACTCCTCTAGTCGTTACGACGAATCGTTTACTATTCGTGCTGTGCGCGTCTGGAACTCACTTCCACATTCCTTGCGTAATAGCCCCTCGCTGAACGTTTTTAGGAGAAAGATAAAAAAACATTTCCTTTCTATTTGAGTTATGTAGTCTATGTATGTCTATATTTAATATATATTGTATTATATACGTACTAAATGTAGTATTTGTGTGTATGTATATTAAAATATGAAAGTTGTACACTTCTATCTTCCTCACCACTTAATAATAATCTCACTATAACTCAAAGGTTTGCTGGAAGAAAACTCAATTTTGAGTTAAGCTCGCCTCTGTACATCAACTTTAATAATGTATGTATATTAAATTAAATGTATTTGTGTGCAATAAAGAATTAAAGATGTACTTGACTCTTTGATGACACCGTGATGCGGAAGAAAATAATTATTTGAGTTGAGATATCTCTGCAAAGGCTAATTATCTACAGTCATGTGACCGAGTTGTTCATATTCTTGCATGAACTCAACGTACCTGCTTTTGAAGACAGGGTCTCTGAGAAACCTACGTTCTAACGACAGGAAGCGACACTTTGCCTTTTGAAATGAATCGCCTAAGACTGAAGGATCGTTCTTCAGTGGCATGGTTACGACAAAGCGTCCGTCGTCTCGACGAAAAGTGTGTTGCTCAAAACTCTGCTCACAGGCGCGCTCCTGAGGAGAAAAGGAATGCTTGGCTGCAATCGTATCTAATTCCCAGAAACGAGATAAGTCTGGGTCGGCGCCCTCGTTTAGAAAATGACAAACTTGGGACGAAGAGTGTGACTTATGGCGGGCAACGTACCCTGACACCAGCCAACCCAGTTTTGTTTCGTATAACTTAGGCTGATTTTTACCTAAATCAATTGAATTAATACATAAGACGGACCAAAATACTTCGGCTCCAACTAAGATGTCTATAGCTGATGGTATATTAAATGATGGGTCAGCTAGGCTTATTCCCAAAGGAAGAGGAATGTTACTTATGTTTATATATGAAGACGGCAAGGCTGTAGTGATCTGTGGTAAAATATGACTATCTACAGTAAATCTACAGTCGTCATCATAATTTGACACAATAGTAAGGCTGCAAGACTGTGTACAATGTGAAGTATTATTGTTAATACCTGTCACGGTGGAACTCGCACTACGTCGCGACATAGCCAGCTTACCACAGAATGCCTCAGCCACGAAGTTACCCGTGCTGCCGTTGTCGAGCAGCACTCGAGCAGTGTGCATGTTCCCTTTGCTGTCTGCCACCCTTACGATCGCTGTGGAAAGCAAAACATTCGGAGGAGTAGTATTCTGTTGAACAGAAGTTGAACCTGCAAAGTTACTGACGGGAATTGTTAACTGAGGGGTAGTTATTTCTGCCTCATGAGAATGGAGCAATGTATTGTGTTGTTTCTTGCAATATTTACAAGGAACAAGATTGCACTTTGATTCTATGTGCCCTGGTCGAAGACAATTAAGACAGACCTTTGCTTCTTTGGCCTTTTGCATACGAGCTTCGATAGTTAGGGATCTAAAGGCCTCACAATTAAATAGGAAATGAGTTTGATTGCACATAGGACATGTAAATATTTTGTTGTTATTGAACTTCTTATTTTTGTTTCTAATTTCAGCCGTGTTTTGATTGGATTTTGTAGTTGTAAGTGTAATTAAGTTTGAATTATATTTGTTATTAAGTGAATTTTGTTTTTTATTACTATTTTTATTGTGTTCTTGTAAAGTTTCTAATAAGTCGGCTCTATTGCTAAGAAAATTTAAAAACAAATTTAAAGAGGGTGGATCATCAAGTGTATTTCGATGTTCCTCCCATTCTCTGCGTGTGACACTGTCTAGTTTTTCTGCCATAATGTGAATTAAAAGGGTATCTTGAAGGCTAAATTCAGAATCTTGACCTAGTGTTAACAAAGCACGCAGGTTTTTATTCGTAACATCTATAAGGTTACGAATAGAAGAACATGACTCACTCATCATATGCTCAATGTTAAACAACGCGTGAACATGATTATTAACGAGCAATCTTTTGTTATCGTACCTTTTACATAACAAACTCCAAGCGGAATCATAATTCTGTGCTCGAAAATCTAAATTATCTATAACGAGCAACGCACTACCTTTAAGAGAAGCACGCAAGTAATGCAACTTATTAATGTTGTCAATATCCGACCGCGAATGAATTAGCGATATGTAAGTGTCCCTAAACTCTAGCCAGTGTTGATAGTGACCATTAAAAACAGGTAAATTAATTTTTGGCAACCTAACACAATTAGACTTTAAGCCACCTGCCTGTACATCCTCGTCACTCTTCACGGAACCATCCAGAAGCCTGCCAGACTGGGGATGAGCACCGAGTAGACTCCGCGCACTCGCCACCACCACATATAAGCTATCAAATTTATTAAACCTTGATTCTAAATCTAAAAGTTGTACACTACTAAGCTCCTTGCAACTTTTAAGCGTGTGAAGGTAGTTGCTAAAAATTGTGAGCTTCGATTTCATACAACTTTTGACGGGCCTGTTGGTCTAGTGGTTAGTGACCCTGACTGCTATACCGGAGGTCGTGGGTTCGATTCCCACCCAGGACAAATCTTTGTGTGATGAGCACGATCATTTGTTCTGGTTGTCTGGGTGTAATTTATCTATAATATGTATGTATTTAGAAATATATAAGTATGTTTATCAGTTGTCTGGTTACCATAACACAAGCTCTGCTTAGCTTGGGATCAGATAACCGTGTGTGAGTTGTCCCGGAATATTATTATTATTATTATTACAACTACGCTTCTTAACGAGTTTTTCAACTTTTTCGTCAGCCATCGCAATAAAATACGAAACAACCTCACAATAAGCTTAACAGAATAACTATGAAGAAGGCAACAAAATATTAACGTTTGCTAATGAGTTATGCGTGACTCACCGGTGCGAACAAAGGATCGCCTCATGAACCGGTAACGGTTGTCGCCGAGCGAACAGCTGTTGCAAATAGATGTGCGATATAACTATGGTTGTAGCTTTGTAAGCAGGATAAATGATTCATACGAAATGTTAGGCTATGAAGTTGATGTTTGTCATTAGCGACTTAAATGGAAGATTTTTGAAAGCACTTACTTAAATATTGCTATTTAAACGTTAAATATGATTAGAAAATACAGGAGAAGAATAAGGAATAAATTGGAACGACTCAAGAACATCTATACCATCCACAGGGTAAATTATGACGTCGCAAGCTTCGACCTCCTTTGTTCTTGACGATGACTCGACATTCAACGGTTCCAAAGTCCGTCGTACGGTTGACCTCTAGATGAATTCTCCCTCGGGGCGTGTGCGGGTGCGATGCGAGGTTTCTTCTGCAGGAAATTGATGACTCCCGCTGGAACTGTCGCTGCTGAAGACCGCAATTGAAGAGCTTCGACGTTGAAATTTCCTCCAAGTCCGTTACTTTTTGAATACGGCGATATCCAGAAGAACCATTATGTTAAGACGGGGAATAAAATAAAATAGTGGACTGTATCAAAAATAGGTGTACTGGTCTTAGTGCCGTTAATAAAAGTACAAAGGGTCCCGGACAAACATTAATATTTTAAGAGCGGTTGAGGGGTCCGTCGCGGTGGTGTCCGTGGAAGCGAGTGGGGTTCCAGGCCGGTCGTGTCGCTCGCTCGCCGCGCCGCTGCTGGTGGGCCCAGCTGGTGACGCATGACGTGTGCACGCCGCCAGTGCGTGATGGCCGCGCGCTTGTTGGGTTCGATTCCCAACAGGTGATATAGAACGGTTTAGATGGGTCTTTTTGGTTGCTGAATTTATGCATTTCTTCAACTATGTGGTATAGTAGGTCATCATCAAAAAAATATAAAAGATTAAGTCATAGCTGTCCAAGGACAATCTCATTCTACCCTGATCAAAGTCAGAGGCTGTATCCTGTACAATTCGCTTTATTCTGCCAGCATAAGGTGATGGACTTAAATACCGTACGTATATATTTTGAAATGTAGAGAATGCGATAGAAAGTTTATTTTATTTAGGATTTGGGCCAACTTTCCGGTAATAGGGTACAAAAACTTTATGAAATTTAAACACATAAATAAAACATCATGTACGCATAAAAACCTACATGAGAAGCAAGCTACCTTTTAATGAATATTAAAGAGGTAGTACATAGTAAAGATTGTGTGATAAAAAGATCATTGGGTTTTTGGGTAAAAGAAAATAAATAACAAATACAAAAAGATCTTGTCCATGGAATATAATATAGATGACCAATAGAAAACATTACACATTATGTTGGAAAAATAGTTTAAAAGTGGATTAAAGTTTTTAAGCAACTATAAAGTGATCTATGGGGAAGCTTACGTTTTCAAGTCAAAAGCGAATGCGTAAATTTCCAAGCAAATGGCCAGTCATTTACGCCTGAATCACTTTACGGTATATGCCATGCACGTTTGTTCCTCCATGATCAGCACTGCAAGTATCATAATAATATGTATGCAGACGGCTCTTTAGTCAACTGAGCCCGCTCATACTCATCCCGCGGGATGAGTTGACCTAATGCATATTTTGAATTGGTCAATTGATCCCGCTTCATAATTTTATAATTTGTATATACACCGAGAAAAGTGTTAGACATTAATATCACCAAGATATTACTTGAAGCAGTTTAAGAGCTATGACTCGTTAAGTAACTTTTTGGGAAGTTCTTCGGGGACATATTAAAAAATAATAACTTTTTTTCTATGAACCTTTTGTAAATATTTTTTTTGGCCTTAGGACTATTAGAAATGCCCTTGCAAATTTTGATTAGTGAAATTATTACGTTCCTAGCAATAGTGCACTATACAATATTCTTATTCTAATATCTTATAATCTATAAATAATATATTGGAAGAACCTAGAACTTTAATCTTCTATAATATAAAAATATGAATCGCTGAATGTGTTGCTAAGCGCAAATCTCGAGAGCATTTGAATGATAATAATTTAAAAAGACTGACTTATAGATTATTTAGTTTTAGTTTTTAAAGACCCCATCCAATTTCTAGTGTACCTACATCAATGGTTCCTGATGTTTAGCAAAGGCCTATCGATTCATTTCTTTCTTATGCACTGTACGAGCAAGAAACCTTTATTTAGCTTTAATTTTTTTTAGTCTCCTTTCATTTAACACTTTCCGCACGCCTGTACATAAAATTGAAAATATGCAATAAAATTTTGCCTAAATTCAATGCGGGATCAGTTGACCAAAGAAAAATAATAAAATAAATAATTTGGTCAACTGAGCCCGCGGGAACTGTTTACAGCGGGATGAGTTGACCAAAGAGCCATGCAGACGACATCCAATTATACATATCGTGCAGGCCTACAGAAGTGCTGATGGCTGCACAGAAAATAAATGAAGACCTGCACAATGTTGCCATTTGGGCGGAACATAACTCCCTATTACTAAACCCAGTGAAGTCCAAATACATGATTCTGGGTAGTAAGAGGTCAATCAGTGCCATGCTGTCAGCTGGGCTAGTCATAGTAATTAAAGGGGTTAACATAGAAAGAGTGAACACAGCGACCAATTTGGGTCTCACTATGGATCCAGAGCTACACTTTGAGAAGCACATAGTAAATTGTATGAGGAATTGTTTTTATAGACTAAAGATGTTATACACATTCAGAAAACACTTGAGTGTAGCTCTGCGCAAACAGCTTGTGGATAGCTTGGTACTGTCAAGGTTTAATTACTGCGACACTGTTTACGGACCATGCTTGCTAGCAAGAACAAATAATCTAATTCAGCGCATACAAAATGCTTGCATAAGGTATTACGTAGACATACCAAAAATATGCCATGTCACCCCTTTTGCAAATCAACACGACATATTAAAAATGGAAGCTAGAAGACGTCTCCACCTGGCTGGTCTATTATTTGGTGTTATAACTACTAAAAAACCGCGGTACCTGTATGAGAAACTGACTTGGAGGCAATATTCAGCCAAAAACCACATCCGATCTGCAACAAATCCACTCTCCGTTCCTTAACACAGAACTTCGGCCTTCAGGGGGAGCTTCAAATATGCTGCGACTCACTGTTGGAACAACCTGCCACCACCAATGCGAGGCCTGAAAACGAAAAGCAACTTTATATTACACATGAAAAAATACATATTAAATATGCAGAAAATCACCTAAACCGTTCATTAACACTATTAATAATTATTGATACACACACACACATATATATTTAAACTATTTTACTATTGTAATATTTCAAACCTTTAGGGTCGCGGCCTTCCAGCAAGTGCTGCAGGTATCCAACATATTTTGTCCGTGACTATATATTCCCCCTCGTGCTTGGCCAGCACGTGCGAATCTCAAGGTTGTAGGCTGGGAAATACAAGACACACAATTAACTACTAATCACAACTTTTGCGACACTCACATACGCACTACAGTTACTCAAAACACATCAAACACATCAGACATACTTAGACAATAGATAAAAATTTTAGTTCACTTACGCTACAGTTTCAGCGAGTTTTTTTAGCAAAATGGTGGGTGGGACGGACGCCATTACGTCACCCATGGATGTGCTGAAAATCAGCGCTGTGGCACCAATTTTGAGAAATTGAGGTCGCAGCAAATGCTGAGCATATCCTTTTTTGCGCGTGCACCACAATGACGCACATTAGCAAAGGAAAGGGGAACTAAAATGTATATTTATTTCTTATTTCCATCTTCTTAATTTGTTTTAATTTGTATGTTTTGTATATGTCAATTGTCAATCATATCATCATGTCAATAATTCCGGTCCACAGACAATGTATAAAGTCATAGAGCGCTTGGCGCTCGCGATATTGTGGCACTGCCTTGGATATTTTAGCTCATTTTATCTACTGTTTTTTATGTTTTATTTTTTTTACTCTTTCTCATTTATTTTCTCCTTCCTTTGTTTTTACTGTTTTTTAAGATTTATGTACCTATTTTGTGTGTGCGCTTGCGCAGAATAAATTTTTTTCTTTCTTTCTTCTTTCTTTTCTTTCTTTATTTTTGTGAAAAAATAAAATCGCTTTTTTTTTAGTTATGTTTATTTATCGACACCGAGCATCCTCGTAAATTTTTTAAAGTTAATTTATTAACACCTTATATAAGAAAATGGACGCATGGAAAAAAAAATACAAACATTAACAACCGGATTTGAACTTGCAGCAAGATCACTCATTTCCAATCGTCCAACCGCCAAGCTGTTTACTTCGATAGCTAGTTCACTTAAATATAGGTACTAATCAAATTGAAGTTATTTGATTGCTATGGCTACCTCAGTCTGCCATGGTTACCCTCTTGTTTATCTGTCAATAATGCCAATTTATGTGTGCAGTTGAGAAAATGATTTTGGAAATTTAAAGCTCCATCCCTTATCAGCTAGATTCAATAGCATGTTTCAACATAGCTAACAACCATCTACGATTTCTTGAAAACAACCTCTCAATTTTTTACACCATTCGATTAAGTAGTTTATGTTTGATACTGTAACATGAAATCTGACCCCCGGCAAAAGAGAGTTGTAATTTACTGTTTTATTATATGTATAGATAGATGTCGTTGCAAGTATACTATACTGAATTGCGTGTTGTAATATTTTACTTCTTGAATTCACTAAATTAATCATATCTTTTGATAGAGTGAACCGATTTCGATGAAACAAAAACTAAGTTATACCTCAAGTTGCGTATAATTTTTGTACATAAACATTGTCTGCATTGCATTCGTAGATTTTACGTGATGTGCGCACAAACAAACATATAAACAGACAAACAGAAAAATTTCCAAACTGATGGAAATGGGTTCTGTTAGTTATCCTTTAACACGCTGGCTATTTTTTTTTTCAATTTCTTCAATGTACAAAAATGACTTTTCTACAGATTTATTATATGTATAGATAGATATAGATAAGTTACACCCAGACACAGAACAAATGATTGTGCTCATAGCACATAGATTTGTCCTGGGTGGGAATCGAACCCACGACCTCCGGTATAGCAATCACATATATAATGCACAAGATGCAGCTCTCGTTCTATCCACTGCGCACGTCATGCGTTAGAAAAGGACAGAAATATAACTTTTTTTTGTCTTGCTCGGAAAATTAGACCGACGCTAAAATCATAAATTTTTTGCTTTACATTAACGAACTCTGCAACATTAAAATTGACAGAGCTGAATTAATAATGTTCGCAGACGATACGGTTATTCTCTTTCATGATGCAACATGGGACTCAATTAAAACTACTGTTGAAAAAGGGCTGTCTATCGTAACGCAGTGGTCAGAAAACAGCCTGTTAAATCTTAATGCCGGGAAAACAAAATATCTATGTTTCAGTATCACGAAATCAGGGGCCCCAAAAAATACATTTGCAATAAAGAGCCATACGTACCCATGTAACAGAAATCCAAATCTTGATATTGGGTCAAGTTGTACATGCCCTATATTATCTAAAGCAGCGACTATTAAGTATTTAGGTATTATAATAGACGATAAACTTAACTGGGATGCACACATACTTTCTGTAGCAGCTCGGACTAGAAAGCTAATATTCGCGTTTAAAAATCTGCGTGAAGTGGCCGGCAAAAATCTCCTGGTACAGACATACCTAGCTCTCTGTCAAAGTGTACTCACCTATTGCATTTGTGCCTGGGGTGGGGCCAGTAAAACAAATATGATTGTTCTCGAGCGTGCACAGAGATCACTGCTAAAAGTAAAACCCCACCAAAGACCTTTATGACGAGATAAATGTCATGAGTGTTCGTAAACTCTATGTTTATGAAGTTTTACGCAGATATCATAGACTCTCTATTCCTACTTTACCCAAATCCAGCAAAAGAAAAGTGCGATGTCCAGTGCCTAGATCCAACACAAAATTTGCTAATAAAAATTGCTACTTTCTGGCACCACGCTTATACAATAAAATATCCGACACTATACAAAACATGAGATCGCTCAAAAACAACCAAGCAAAAATTAAAATTATTGCATGGTTGAATGATATGGACTATGAGAGCATTGAGTCACTATTTGTTATAACGGTATAATTCACACACATGCACACACCACACACACTACTCACACACACACACACTACTCACACACACACACACACACCCTCACACACACACACACACACACACACACACACACACACACACACACACTCCTCACACAAACACACGCACTAGTACACACACTAGCACACACATATTTTTGTTTATTACTATTTTTCTTATATTTCTTTTGTTAGTTCATTAATCAGGACGTGTTTTACCTTATTAAAATTATGAACATGTTAATTTATATTCTCTATAATTGTGAAGGGAAGGAACTGACCTTTCAGGATACAGTATCTTACTAGTCTGGAGGTCAGAGTCTCACCTGATAGATGCACTTGTAAAGTTCATAATAAAGATTTGTCTATTGTCTATTGTCTATAAATATAATTTTGGTTGTCAAACTATTGAGCCAGAATATCTAGTTGATACAAGGTATCACTTTTTAATTCGAATACGAACCGTCTTTTGGCCTCGGCACTTATAAATGCATTCCCGACTTCCATTATAGTTTTTTTTTTGTAAAACACTCTTGATTTTGATTAAAAAATAAGGTAAATAATTATTATAAATGTTATGGATTCAGTAAAATTGCTACCTACACTCCTACTACTGCATAGTGTATTTTTTTTATTGTTATAAGAATTTGTTTATTTGATGTAAGCCTCAGAAAATTTATTAAGAAAATATGCTCGACCCCTAGCAAAAAATGTATAACACCAACTCGCAAACAAAAAATATTAAATCTCAACCATGGCATTAGTATAGACATTTTCGAAAGGGCTGATAGCAAGCACGATAAAGAAACTCAAACAACTAACACAAGTAATCAAGTACAGAATATTTTGGCATCAGAATACCCACATATCTCTACATCAGTTGATAACCAAAACAGTAACACAAAAGAACAAAATAAAAATATTTCTATGAAAACCAAAGTAAGAAATAAACTGTGCATTATCGTTCATTAACGAAAAAGTCAGTGGATCTTTATCTGTAATGGAAGATGTTTTTTCCAATCATTTTGATTTCTGCCATTATATAATGCCTAATTGTAATGTTAAGCAAATGACATAGAGATATGAATGATATAGAGCAAAAACTAAAGGGATTTACAATTAAGGACTACTGTCTTCTCTATATAGGGCAGAATGATGTTAGAGATGAGAGCGAACACATTAACGCCATCATCGCGTTAAAAGAGTCACTCCAGATAATTAAGCACACCAATGTAGTTATCTGTGCCCCTACGTATATCAGGGGGGCTCCCATATACAACTTTAAGGCAGAAATGTTTGGTAAACTACTTTGTCTTGACTTACAAAACGATTACTACGCGTATCTGTTTGACACCAATTATGATCTGAGCCTTGAAATGTTCTCCAACACAACTGAAAAAATTAACAAAGTTGGTCTATGGAATATATGTAACCGAATAATGGATAACATATTAATTGATTTGAGTTTATTGGACAAAAACTACATTGGACAAACTAATGATAGCATAAAACACAAAGTCACAAACTCCTACCAGCAAACGATCAACTTCAGTAAATCCTCGGATTTTTCTCGTCTGTAATAACATCTATATTCTGCACCAAAACATCGCTGGTCTCTTAAACAAATCGGACGCATTGACCATATGTTTTTTTTTTTAATTTTTTTTTTTTTTTTTAATATTCCGGGACAACTCACACACGGTTATCTGATCCCAAGCTAAGCAGAGCTTGTGTTATGGTAACCAGGCAACTGATAAACATACTTATATATTTTTAAATACATACATATTATAGATAAATTACACCCAGACAACCAGAACAAATGATCGTGCTCATCACACAAACATTTGTCCTGGGTGGGAATCGAACCCACGACCTCCGGTATAGCAGTCAGGGTCACTAACCACTAGACCAACAGGCCAGTTTGGAAGAACTAACTGAAAAAAATATACAAGTAGAAATATTATGCATCACTGAACATTTTATTATGGACGGCTATGAAAACCACTTAGTAATTCCAAACTACATACTAGCAGCGTTTTATGGTAGGAGCCACTGTAAACGTGGGACTGTAAAAAATGGGACTCAGTGGAAGGAGTTACCAGAAATAAAAAGTCTATCGATTTCAGGTCTATGTGAATGTTGCGCAATTGAACTTACTAGTTATAGTATAGTTATTGTATGTGTTTACAGGGTGCCCAAACCAGAGAATTTGAATACATTTTTCAGTAAACTAGAAACTATATTACAAAGATTGAATAAAAAAGCCTATAAACATTGTATAATTGCGGGTGATTTTAATATTGACCTGTTAAAACAAAACAGTGTAACATGCGATTTTGAGAACTTATTACTAACGTACAATATGACTTTAGCTGTAAGAGAACCGACTAGATTGATAAGTAAAACTTGTATTGATAATTTTGCTCACAACTTCAAAAAACCATGTAAGACGGAAGTGCTAGAATTTGCTTTGTCAGATCATACAGCGCAGCTGATGATGTTCCCTATTAAGAAAATACCCGTAATTAAGATATGGAGAAAACGAACTCGCGATATTTGTGATAATAACATTAAGAAATTTATTGAGTGTCTTAGTAATTACTCATTTTCTGAGATATATGCAGAAACTGACCCCAACAGGGCATACAACTTTTTTATCGAACATTTCGAACAATTCAATTCAATTCAATTCAATTCAAATATTCTTTATTCAATATAGGCTACACAGTAGCACTTATCGAACGTCAAACACAAAATACAAAAACACAGACAGCACCCTAAGGGTCGGTTCATATCCGGCGGAAACGCACCGCGCACCATCGGCCGCGCAACGCCAGAACAAACAAACACGCAATGAGACATCCAACCCCCCACACCTGACGCGCTAACGCAACATCAGTTGAGTGTGAAAAGCCGAACGCCCCACCAGGCATCCGCCCGCCCCGGCGCCAAGCAACCGACAACACGCGACGCGCCCCCCGCCAGAAATGAACCGACCCTAAAACGCCCACCCTTCACCGCTTCCTAAGTGCTTTGGCTGAGGAGAAGAAACGGCGCAACAAACTCCCCAGCAACACGCTGTCTTTACAATTATACTGAACATCATTAAGGGACCGCGCCAAATAAACAAGTGTTTGAGGTACTATGAAGTTAAAAGTTCACTGATCTTAACCAAGGTCAACAGAACGACCAGTCACCGCAAGCAGCACCCGTTCACGAGTATGACGCAAGGGTCAGCCATCCCCTCCCTCGCCATATTAGAGGGAAGGAGGAGACCCGACGAACTTTTTTATAACCTTTGTTTTCCATTCAAAATTATCACTATACATGTGAATAGAAAACAAAAATGGATATCACGCGGATTAAAGAAATGTAGTGTCAGAAAGCGTGAGCTACTATGGAAATATAGATTAAAGCCATCGATTAAAACAAAAAACATGTTTATTACCTATTCAAAACTACTTAAAAAAATTATTAGACTTACAAAACGCTCTCAAAACAATTATAAAATTAAATCCTCTGATAATAAATGTAAAGCTACGTGGCAAATAATAAATGATCTAAGATTAAATAGCCCACGTGACATTATAAATAAAATTAAAGTAAATAATAAAACAGTTTCTGATCCGAACGTTATAGCCAATGCCTTCAATAATTATTTTATTGATAAAATAAAGCCCATATCAAGTCGTAGCAATAAAGTAACATCGAAAATTGTAGGCACGATGAATTCTATTTTTATGGCTCCATGTGTACCAAACGATATACATAAAATTATTTCTGAACTGAAGAAGACTAACAGTGTAGGCTTTGATGACATTTCAACTAAAATTATTAAACTTTGTAATCGGCATATTTGTGGACATTTGAGTCATCTCTTAAACTTGTGCATTAGTAATGGTGTTTTTCCTAACAATTTGAAAGTAACTATTGTAAAACCGCTGTTCAAAAAGGGTGATAGTGAATTAGTACAAAATTATAGACCCATTGCACTGTTATCTATTTTTTCTAAAATTTTTGAAAAGTATATTTATAACCAACTATACGCCTATTTAGAATCTAATAAACTACTATGTCATGAGCAAAAAGGATTCAGAAAAAACCAAAGTATTAATTTGGCAATATATGATTCTTACAAAACAGTGCTTACAAACGTTGATAAAAGGACTCCCATATGTGCCATATACTGCGATATGACGCAGGCTTTTGATTATGTGGACCATCGAATACTATTAAATAAATTAGTCTTATGGTATACGAGGCAATATTCTGGATTTATTGAAATCATATCTATCTGATAGATCTCAGATGACAAATATATCTAGGATTAATATTATGACTAAGCATCAAGAATCTTACTTATCTGAGTCGCGTAAAATTACTTTTGGTGTACCACAAGGCAGCGTACTAGGCCCGCTTTTATTTATTATTTATATAAATGATCTGCCTAAATTTACCACCCACCCAATGTCACCCAATGACAGTACTGAATCTGTACAATGTAGGACAAAATAATTTTATCAAGACGACATAAACAATTGCTTGGATTCAATTATAAACTGGCTAGATAATAACAATCTTAAAATAAATTTATCTAAAACTCAAGTCATGCACTTTAGCCAGAGAGCTCAGCCTCATAATCTTTACGTAAATTACGACAATAACCTTATACACGAGGTAGAATCAGCGCAATTCTTAGGACTAACCATCGATGGGCGACTGAATTGGAAGGCGCATATATCAAAATTATGCAAGAAAGTCAGCAGTTCTGCATATGCTCTGTACAGATTGGCTTCAATAGTAAACATCGATGCTTCACTCACGGCCTACCACGGCCTTGTTGCCTCTGTCTTACGGTATGGGATAATCTTTTGGGGAAACTCAACAGATAATGCGATGGTTTTTAAGGCCCAAAAGCGTTGTATACGAGCCATGTTTCGCTTAGACTCCACTGACTCTTGTAAACCATCCTTTATATCACATAAAATTTTAACACTTCCGTCACTATACATATTGGAGATAGCACTGTTTGTTCATGAGCCCTCATTTATTTGAACAATTGTCTGATGTGGTGAAAAGGAACAGGCGGAAACTTAATCGGGGGGCACGGCAGTGCCCCCGCCAAGTCGAGCGCAAAGCAAACACTGCCGTACCATCCTTTACTGGAACCATTTCGCCGCATTTTCAGGCCTCTATTTGAGAACCTCTGGATAAGACCAGAATACAGAAATTTTCGTCATCCAGTAAGCTGTAATCATATACTTAAAATCCAAAATTTCAAGTCTGTAGGTCATTTAGTTCCGAAGTTAAGCGAAAGCAAAGTTTCGCATTTACGACACTCACTCATGATCATCAAAATAGAACTAATACTTCCCATTTAATAAACTCAGAGAGCTGAAATTTGGTACAGAGTTAGGGTTTTATGGCCACATAAAGGGAAAACTATAAAAACTAGGATAATCTAAGATCTGGAGTACCTGGTGACCCTGACTAGAAAACAAAAATTTTTAGAAGTTTTTGCTAATTTTTTTACATGACCTCATGGCTTTTGAGTAGAGCAACAATTTTTTTCCCGAAAACAATCTCATCCGAGCTACCATTTTGGAAATATAAATTGTTTTATATAAAATAAAAAACCGGTAGAAGGCTCATATCTCGGAAACGGTGCGTCGTGGGGCCATGCTTTTCAGACCCTAAATAGTTGCTACAGACAAGATCAACCCGATACTGCAAAAAAATCGGAAAGATTCCGAAAAAAAAAAAACTTCGAAAATTTGACTAAGTCCTTGCTCCATAGCTCCCCTAAGGCTACACTCCATCCAATCACAAATCAATATACCATAAATTATTCCTTGTCAAAGGAATACTATAGATGATGCCACAGATATAACATAATCAACATAATTTTTTTACGCCATAATTCACTCTTGGTCTGCAATGGGCATCAAACTTAACTACGGAAATATAGTAAACACAAACACAAAATAATCATTGTTTATGCATAGGTCGAGTTGTGTGAAAAATGCACGACAAAAATATAAACAATCAAAAATATTCTTAGGTCGTACAAAGCAACAAAATTTAACTAAAAAAGATTAGTTACTAAAACTCAAAAAGGGTGTCTCGCCTAAGATTCGAACTTGCAGCAAGAATATTAATTCCCAATCATACTACCACTAAGCTGTTTACTACTACGGCTATTATTTCAAAAAGTTCATCATATTATTATGGCTACCTTGTACTGTCATGGTTACCCCTTGTTTATACGTCAATAATGCCAATTAACGTGTGCAGATGTTTAAAATGATTTTGGTGAGTAAGTAGACAACTACATGAAACGAGCGCGCGCACACTCACACACTGTCAACTTAAGCACACATTCACAAACCTTGCGATAGAGCGACAGCACTACTTTCTTCAAAAACCGAATTTTCAAAAGTCTCTCCGCCCGCCTTTCCTCTTAATACGCATATAAATAAAATTAAAGTAAAACTCTGGATAAGACTAGACTGACTTTTATACTTATACTTACAAGTTTACAAGAAGAAATAATCGAACGATTAACTTTAATCTACTCGAACATTACACAAATTAAATAAACAAATTACACTAAAATATTAATTTCGCTCAAAATTTGGTCAAAATATAATGCATTGGACTAAGAGTGGCGGTAATACCCGCACACGTCACTAGATTAGCAAGTTGTTATTATAACAATTCGAAGATTTGAATAGATTACTGATGATTACTTAATTATTAGATTTTTATAGTTATTTAGTACTCTTTGTTTTCCAGTACTTCGAATCGTATTCGTGTTTATAAGTACTTTTCTAGTATTTATGGCATACTCCTTTCACAAATCTTTTTATTACAATATATATTTTACTGGTTGTCACAGTGACGAGAGTAAATACTGATACTGATATTACTAAATATTCTAGGTTTCGTTTATTTAGTTAGATATTACTTCGTTTTGTTTAAAAATATCATTAATTTAGCTGTATTTCAGATGATTTGTTGTCTCTAAAGGTCGTTGAGTTTGTTTGGTGTCCATATACTATTGGTCGTTGAGTTTATTTGTTTGTTGACCATATACTAAAGGTCGTTGAGTTTATTTTTGTTTGATTTCGCAAAATAATATCGTAAAAAATGTCGATAATATTAAAAGACGACGATGAACTTAGTGGCTACCAAGTAGTTGGTATGCCCAAAGACGGGTCTTGTCTCTTCCATTCAATATCTTTCTTGGTGTATGGTAGAACTGACTCAACTTGCAGTATCAGATCTGCTATAGTTGCATACATTGCTGAACATTGGGACGAAATGCAAGTGTACACGTGTGATGCTGATGGTCACGTATACACGAGCGCGCAATCCTACACGAGCGATATGATGAAACCCACTACTTATGGCTCAGCTTCTGAGCTTATGGCTGCTGGAAAAATCTATCCCTTCACTTTTGAAGTGTATGAGAACAGTATACTAAGAGGTTTCTTTGGAGATGCTGGCCAAAAAAAGTGTTTACGTTTTACCGGTAGTTACTTAAGTGGCCACTACGATGTACTCATTCCCATACGAGATGCCTCTCCATCTTCTTCCCCCTTTGATCCCATAACATTAAATTCTGCAACATCAGATTCTGCTATATGTACATTATATGACTTAAACTCTACGCAAAGTGAATTGAAAATGAAGCATAAGGGTAATGGCGGTAGACCGACAAGAACTAAAAAAGGAAGACCTAAGGTATCCGAACTGTCACGATCTGAACAACTTCGAGAAGCTGCTTCTCGTTACCGACAAAAACACCCTGAAAAACGTCGAGAAACCGTAGAACTTTATAATTCTGTACATCCAGGCGCCAACCGGGCATCTGTAGCACAGTATAGTGCTTCACACCCTGAAGTAAATCGGGCAGCTGTAGCACGCTACCGTGCTTTACATCCGGAAGTAAACAGACAAAACTTAGCGCGAAAGAGATCTACTGACAAACTAAAGTTTAAGGGAAACACAGAAACAATCACTAGAGTTCTTACAACTAAACTTAAAGATAGATTAGAATCAGAAAAAATAGTTAAGTGGACTCTCCATAATAGGCAAAGAACTTTAGAAGATTTGAACAAGACTGCAAATAAATTAAAAGAAAAAATGATAGCAGCATTAGAGAAGTTAAAAATATGTCCTGAAAGCACGGATATTAAAGACAAATTTGAAGCATTTCTTGGTAAATCAGAACATCGCAGTAATCAGGAGCCATTTTATTCTGAACAAGCTTATAAGGTTTATGAAGATAAAGAAAAACCTATTGAGATTGATGAAACTGGCAAAGCAAAAACCTTTACAAATGTTAAGGAAATGCCCAAAAGTCTGACATGGTCTTGTTCGGATTCATTGTGCGTATTAAATGATGGAATCTTACTAAAATTGAAAAACATTTTCGAAGTATTGAGCCTCCAAACTACTGCGCAAATTTACTCGATGTCTGTAGAAACAGGAAAACTGCAAGAAAATATCAACTTTATTAATAACGTTAAATCGCATTTTCCACATCTTCGGACTATTATCAGAGAGATTTATCAAATACACAGCGACTGTAAGTTATTGCTTGATATTGACGATTCTTTGGCGAGTGGTAATGTGGATAAGCTTATGGAGCTGGGAAAGCAACCGACGGTAGGAAGTGCCGTTGTAGAGCGTACACCTGATAGTGAAATCGTGGAAGATGAAATAATAAAAAGTAACAAGGTTGCTTTTAAATTATTTTCCAAAAAAAGTGTAGACACACCGAAACTGGATTGTATGTCGAGCAATAAACTTTGTTATTCTAGGGATATTAGTTCCATAGAACGATTAAGAAAGCCCATATCAACAGATGTTTGGAATCAGCTCCTGAACTACTATAATTATTCTAGCCTAATAACTCACAGTCCGTATATATGCCATACATGCCTTGCTAAGATTCGTGCTAACCAAATGCCTGCTGTCTGTATTCTCAATGACATGCACGTAAGCACTGTTCCACCAGAAATAGCTCAGCTGAATGACTATGAAAACATTTTAATCCAACGCGCTAAAGCGTTTCAGGTGGTTGTCACAATGAATCCTGTGGCTAATAAACGTCTACCCAATCGTCAGATGGTTAAAAAAGTGAAGGGCAGGACTTTTCATTTACCACTTCCGATGGAAGAAACCCTAAAAAAACTCCCAAAACCAGAAGACGCAATAATTGAAAACCCAGAACTTTATGTTATAGTTCGAAGTACGCCAAACAAAGCAAATATTATATTTCCTCCCGTCCCTAGACCAAGCTGGCCCGAGCCGGCCAAACTAGCAATAAAAATATGTCCCTAAATAATAAAAACTTAGATCCAGCCATCCCTTGTTGTTTTCCTTTATTAAGATTGTTAGCAACGCACTAAGTCGAGGTCCGAACCCCGCAGGGGGTGCCCTTAGTGGACGTTGCTGACGTAGTTAGTTTTTCCTATTGCTCTGGCTGGAGGCCTTAAGGTCCTCGCCAAAAGTCCGGTGAAGCAGTCAAAGCCTGCGCTCAGGCTAACTGCAAAGATCTCTACCAAAAAAAAAAAAAAAAAATATTATATGGCAAGACATTGTTGACGTTAATAAAGTGTACAAAGCATTACAATACTTAAAAAATATAAACGAACATTATGCTTATATCAAATTACCAGATTTACCTAATCAGCTCATAAACATACATGACAATATTCAACATAATGTTACAAATACACCAGATACTGCTGTAGAAGGTATTTTAGAAGATGGTACAGCAGCACTGTTGACCCAAATCACACGAGAAAAGGAAACTGATTATGAGCATTACACCATATATGCTTTGAATGAACGGAGACAAAATGCACCAGCTTCAGAACTCTACCAAATGCTCAAAGTAAACACAGCACCGATTGATGCCCGAGATAAAGACCTCGATGTTAAATGTTTTCCACATTTATATGTAGAAGGAAAGTACGGCCAATTTCATAATCGGCAGCAGAAAGTAACTTCTAGTGAATTTATTAAAGCCCGGCTTATGTCAAAACATCCTCAATTTAGACTTAACCAACAGTATCTATTTTTCTTATTGAATGATGCTAATATGCGCCAATTAAACTCCGGAATCTTTTATAAAATGAATTGTGCTAATCAGAGACATAAAATTACGGCAGAACAGTATCTCCAAATGCTTAACAATGGTGAGCTGAAAGGTGATTTGACTGCAATATTTGGCCGACTGAGAAATACCGAACAGTTCTGGAAGAAACCAAGAAACGATGTAAATTGTATGACTCAAAATTACGGTCTAGCAACTTGGTTTCTTACCATGAGTCCCTCTGAGTGGATGTGGGAGGATTTGGGAGAGTACATCAGGCAAGTAAATGGCATTGAAATGGCTAATAAAACAATCAGTGAATTGGTTGCTCTTGACCCCGTATCTACCTCACGTTTTATAGATAACAAGTTTCATGCCATGTTAGACTTTATAACTAGTTCAGATGAGCCTTTAGGCAAGATTATTCATTACTTTTGGCGTCGAGAGTACCAATCTAGGGGTGCTCAGCACTTCCATTTAATGTTATGGGTTAAGGATGCACCTATTCTACATAAGTCATCTATAGACGAGGTAGCGTCATTTATTTCTAAATACGTTACATGTGCCATTCCAAAAAAAGATATTTCTCCTACTTTACATCAACGGGTCACTTCGTATCAAATGCATAAACAAAACAATTATTGCATGAGGAGAAAGAAAACGAAAAAAGGATTCGTTTCAGTTTGCCGTTTTGGATTTCCTCGAACTGTGACGGATTCTCTTATAATAAGAGACATTTTTCAAACTATAGCGGCAAGAAAAACTCTCAGCTCTAATAATCGTCTCTACAATATTGTCCGCTCAAAAGAGTCAGATATGATTAATGATGATTGATAAATATTACGCAACAAGTAAACAATTGCTAAACACTGAATTCAAGTACAAACCATGTGATAAAATTATTATTTGTATAGGAGAAAATGATTATAACCCTACTACCATGTTAAACGATCTCTACATGTTTACTAATAAATACAATAAGTGCCCAATTATCGTCCTAAGTATAATTAAGAATAAGTACCTAAATGAAAAACTCCTCAACAATAATTTAGAATTAATATGTAAAAATAGTAAAAATTGTTATTTCTTAAGAACCCATAGCAATACTTGTCACAAACTGAATGTTCTTATTGACTCTATTGATTATAAAGATAAATACTTAAACTTTAATAAGCCAGCGCTGTCGAGATGCGCCGATTTGCCATCATATTATAATACAAACTTGGGCACTAGGCAGGCTTACAGAACGCTACACTCAAACAACTACAATAAAATGAAAAATAATTGTTTTCGTTACTAACAGTCGTAAATCACCCGAAATAGAAATATCTTCCGACAAACCCTTAAATAAAATAAATAATATTAATGATTCGAACCAAAGTAAAGTTTATTGTATTAGCAAAACTAGTAGTACCTTAAATGTTCTTCATCAAAATATCGCGGGTTTAAGAAGTAAAAAAGCAATTGTAGAAACTACGATCGACACTTTTCTGAATAAGAGGAAGTCTGTAGACGTATTATCAGGCCTCCGTCACTCCATGTACTTGCGCGCTATAATTACCTACCGCTCGGCCGAGCGGTCTCGGGCCGTTTGCGGACCAAATTCAGTGAGGTTTTCGCAAGCGAAGCGCACGCAGGTTGTTAATAAAATTGTAATATATTTATATTTGTTCATAATTATGTAAGAAAACTTGAGCCTATGTTTATTCATTATTTTGAAAAAAATATGAAACAAAGGTAGTACTCTTTATGAAATTTTAAATGACATACATTTTGATTCTCTCTGCCCTTGTTTTCCAAAACAATAGGTATCTCATATATCTCATAAAACTTTTTATAAGATTCAGGATTTTTTCTACACTAAAATTTAATAACCGAGAATTTAGAAAGGGTAAGAAATTTATACAAAAATATATAAAAATAAAACACATGTACCTAACTTTTAAAGATATTTTTATTTTACCTACACAGTGATGCACGGTCAGAACCAATTTATAAAAAAAATATTTTAGAAACGATTCAATTTTATTCTGCCACATACCTATAAGTCAGAACATATTCACAGTTCTCAAAAACATGACACAAAAAGTTATGTAAATTTAATTTTATCGAAGCGGCAGCCCTGCGATTGCTGTGGGATCGCGCGGTGCAAAGCAATCACAACTGTACGCTTGGGCATTTAGGCACATTTTCGCATGCAGCGGTTGCTAACGCGACGGAGTAGGCTCTTATAGCAGTAGGTATTGGAAATTTTCTACTGAGTGAAGTATCTGTTACGTAGTAACTATTTAGTAATCTGTGGTATTATGCTTAACAGAAACATTCATTAAATCTGGTGAAGAAAGTAGTATATTATTAAATAACTATAAACTAGCGGACTGGTATTCTCGAAAAAACAAAAAAAGAGGCGGCGTATGTATATTTTGCCTCAACCACATTGAATATAAAATACTAACTCAGTTAAAGAAATATGCGACTGAAAACGAATTTGAATGTTGTGGCATTGAGCTCACACAATATAATATCATAATAATAACTATTTATCGTACACCAAACTCAAATCCCTTCGTCTTCATAAGAAATCTTGAAGTAATGTTGTGTAATCTTCGTAACAAATCTAAAAAAAAGTTAGTTATATTAGGTGATCTGAATATAAATATTTTAAACAATAAACCCGATAGAAATAATAAATGTAAAGAAGAATTATTAAGAACGACGACCCAATTTGGTTTAGAACTACATATAAAACAACCAACAAGACGAAATTCATGCTTAGACCAAATAATAAGTAACTGTAAAAATTCAAAATGCGAAGTCATACCACTAGGACTATCGGACCATGAAACAGCACAGATGATATCCATACCAGTAGCCACTCAAGCGTCCAAGCCGCGCGGCGATTCTCGCCTCACCTGTCCGGGCCAAAATGTCACTTTCTTTTTTACGACCGCGCGAGACCCTCTTAACAAAAACGATTACTACCGAAAAACTGCTATAGCTACATTCGAATAAAAAATACTCACGGAAAGCTCAAATAATCTAGAATTTAGAATTAATTACAAGTAAATTTACTCTAAGGTATAATAAAGGATGAAAAAAAAGTTTAAAGTTGGGGAAAACAAAAAAATCATCGTATTTTTTTTATTTCGAGTTTTACAAGAAAAGTATAATAGTTACTGGTACCAAATATTTAAACAAATATTATTATTATAATAGTACATGATATACCCTTTACAATGACACCAATACCTCAATATAAATATTTAGATTTCTGTCATGAAAAGATAAACAAAGGTCAAGAGAAGTACTTACTTCTCTTGACCTTGGGCGACATAAGAACATTGAGTTGCATTTCTAATGATTTCTAGACCCCATCTCAATATATTTCGTTTGTAAATGGCTATTAACATGCTTATAGTGAATAATCTACACTTATTATTATTATTATTAATATTATAAAGAGGAAAACTTTGTTTGTTTGTAATGAATAGGCTCAAAAACTACTGGACCGATTTTAAAAATTCTTTCAGCTTTCGAAAGCTACATTATCCACGAGTAACATAGGCTAAATTTTATTTTGGAAAAAAATAGGGGAGCGTGTCTTTCCTGGGTAGGCTTTTTGCAGCGGTAACCAACATCCACGCGGGCGGAGCCGCGGGCGACCGCTAGTTATCTTATATTTAGCGTTTATCTAACACAAACAACCAATTAAAACACAATGTAAACAATATAGAATAAACAAACTATGATCGCGCAGTCACAAACCTTTTCCAGCTAAATTATTCCATGTAACCTTTTTGAAATTGACGTAGTAATGCATATTTCGTAAAGAAGATATCTTGACGTTTAATTTGATATACAATAACAATAGAAAAAAGGTATAAAAACAGAAAACTACCACATTTTGCTTAGAGTTCCAGACTCGATAATCACATTAATCATTTGTTGACAAAAAAAGACGAACTGTCACTTTAAATATTTTTTTTTCTAAAAATTTTGTTACCATTCCACAGATTAAATTCATTCTCACGGACGACAAACTTAGTTACGCGCCATCTAGTATTTTTTTACTGTACGACTACCACTTGACTTTATCGCTGTACACGTTTAAACCGAAAGATGTCGTATGGGGACTACAGTCACCACGGACAGTTTAGGCAAGAGTTTTTTTTGGGTACTATAGTCACCGGGACGTTTGAGTGGGTAGAGAATAAAATTTTACCCGTACGTTACCGCACCATCTACAAAAACGATTTTAGCACAGAGAACAAAGAAAAATTTTATACCCATTTATCAGGTCTCTCGTGGTCGGAAGTATATAATGATCAGGACACGAACAGTGCTTTTAATAAGTTTCACGAAACACTTGTATTGTTCTTCAACTTATGTTTTCCTAAAATTAAAATCAAAATTAACCTTGTTAAAAACTATACAAAATGGATTTCCAAGGGGCTTTAAAACTCAACAAAAACAAAACGAGATCTACGATTTAAATACTATTCTAAACCTAATACAGAAAACAAGATAAAATATATAAACTATAATAAACTACTTAAACTATAATAAACTACTTAGGAAATGCCTACAAAAAGCACAAAATACATAAACAAGGCCAAAAATAAATGTAAAGCGTCATGGGACTTAATAAAATATAATACTAATAACAATCAAATTAATGCATCAAATATTAAAGAAATAAAAACAGAAAATGGGCTTCTAGTAAACCCAAATGAAATTGCAAACTATGTCAATAACTATTTTATAAAAATTACAAATAATGAATTTGACATGAATAAAAATAACTATGACATAAATGCAGTTAATTCCAGTATGTTTTTAATGCCTACTAATTATATTGAGATTCAAAAAATAATAAAATCCCTAAAAGACACTAATTCCACAGGCTATGATCAAATACCTACTAAAATCATAAAATTCATAGGCCCTGTTATTACCCCAATTCTCGTACATCTGATAAATCTTTCACTATTTATAGGAGTGTTCCCAGATAAATTAAAGATATCAGTAATTAAACCAATCTACAAAAAGGGGAGCAAAAAACTTGTTGACAATTATAGACCAATTGCTTTGCTACCTATACTCGCGAAAATTTATGAAAAAATTATGCATTCCAGACTTACCAGCTTTATTGATAAATTTCAAATCCTAAGAAAAGAACAAAATGGATTTCAAAAAAATAAATCGACATCCATAGCGGCATTTAATTTAATAAACCTAGTTACTAAAAATATTGATGACAAAATTCCAACAACTGTTATTTTTTTTGATATGTCGAAGGCCTTTGATTTTGTTTCACATGACTTACTCCTGAAAAAATGTGAAAAATATGGTATACGCGGCAAAGCAAATGCATGGTTAAAAAGTTATCTTACAAAACGATCACAATTTGTAGAAATCACCGTAGATAAAACTAAACAAAGCGAAATCCAAACTAATATTATAAATGCGAAAGTAACTCTGTCTGTCTGTCTGTCTGTCTTTGCTTCACGCCTAAACTACTGAACCGATTTGTGTGAAATTTGGTACAGACATAGTTTGGAACTTGAGAAAGGACATAGGATAGTTTTTATTACAAAAAATAAAATAAAAAATAAAATTTATTCCGGACATACAGCGCCATCTATTGGTCAAGCGTCGGCATCAATTCAGTACTGAAAATTCATCGGAAAAATGTAAATAAATAGTAAAAAGGTATGAAAATATATCTATTAGTACTATATGTGTAAGCCCTTTTTGGATATAAATAATTTAAATTTGATCATGTTGGCGAGGTTAATAGAGGTTAATAGTTGTTTTTAAAATTTATAGATGGAGTTGCGCATTTTCTTCTATACATCTAATAAAACAGTAAATTACAACATTCTTTTGCCGGGGGTCAGATTTCATGTTACAGTATCAATTATGAACTACTGAATTGATAGCAGTAAAAAATTGAGAGAATGTTTTTGGTAAATCGTAGACGGTTGTTAGCTATTTTTAAACACGCAACTATATCTAGGTAATACGGGGTGGAGCTTTAAATTTCCAAATTCATTTTCTCATCTGCACACGTAAATTGGCATTATTGACATATAAACAAGAGGTAACTATGGCAGGCTACGGTAGCCATAGCGACCATTCTTCATTGTGATTGAAGTATACTTTTTGGAAAACTAGCTGTCGTAGTAAACAGCTTGGTGGTTGTAGGATTGGAAATGGATGTCCATGCTGCAGGTTCAAATCCAGGTGTTAATTATTGTATTTTTGTTCTTGAGTCCTTTTTGTTACATACGTTTGAATGTTTTGTTACTCAAGTTCAAGCTATGGCAGGCTACGGTAGCCATAGCGACCATTCTTCATTGTGATTGAAGTATACTTTTTGGAAAACTAGCTGTCGTAGTAAACAGCTTGGTGGTTGTAGGATTGGAAATGGATGTCCATGCTGCAGGTTCAAATCCAGTTGTTAATGATTGTATTTTTGTTCTTGAGTCCTTTTTGTTACATACGTTTGAATGTTTTGTTACTCAAGTTCAAGTCTCAGTCGAGCTAACACTTTTTGTGTTCTATTAGGTTAACTTTTATTAGTTTAAATCTTTGTATCATTTTGTTGTTTCTTTCGCAATGAGCAACAACTTTATGTCGTGCATTTTTTACTAGACCGATGCATAAGCTCAAAATTATTATGTTTGTATTTTAAATTTTAAGTGTGTCGTCATTGCAGATCAAGCATGTCATATGCTGTAAAGAACGTCTGGCGTAAATGCCCTGACCATAGATATAAATCTATGGCACCGACATTTACTCCTGAATTGAAAAATAAGATTCCTCATAGATCATTTTATAGTTGTGATCTATGAGGAATCTTATTTTTCAATTCAGGAGTAACTTTTTTAAATTATTTCATCAAAGTAATGTGTAATGTTTTCTGCTGGTCATCTATAGAATTCCATGGACAAGTTTTTTTTTGTATTTGTAAATTTTTATTGTTTTAACTCAAAACCCAATGATCTTTTATGATATAATTTTTTAAGTAAGTACTTACTCTTTAATATTCATTTTAAGGTAGCTTGCTACACGGGTTTTAATGCGTTGATCCAGATAAATCTTCTATTTTTTCGTTTACAAATTTCATTTAGTTTGTGTACCTATTTACTGGAAGCTTGGCCCAAAAACTAAAATAAAATAAACTTTCTATCGCATTCTCTACATTTTAAAATTAATATTGCATCATTTGAGCTCAGCACCTTATGCTGGGCAGTGTCATCATCATCCACAGAACTTTTCCTCCCACTGTTGGGCATAGTTCTCCCCTTTTTCGTGCCATTTTCTACGGTCCTGTGCCAGCCTCATTCAGACTCGACCCGAGACTTTAACTATGTCATCGACCCATCTTGCTCCCGGACGACCGACGCTTCTTTTGCCATGCCATGGCCACCATTCTGTCACCGTCTTAGTCCACCTGCCGTCATTTCGTCTGGGCAGCATAAAGCGACTTTATTGTAAAGGATACAGCCCCAGTCCAAGGCTTTGATCAGGGAAGAATGCGGTTGTCCTTGGTCTATTACTTAGTTTCCAGTCATAAATAATTTTAACCACAGTTTTGGTAGTTCTGATCCTGCGCCTCTCTATTGTCAACGTTTTCTTTCAGTTTCACGGGTCTCAGGTAAATACCTTATTAAAATGGAGCCTGCTTATCTCAGTCGTTCATCCCTTTAAAAACAACACACTCGCACACTCTTTTGCCTTTCATTAGCAGCCACCATTACCAGACCACATAGTTCCTAGCTGCTAAGTTCCTTAACTTATTTCCACATATACTCTAGGCTTAGGCACCGCACTGACATCTGGTAGCTATTAACTAAGATGAGAACACTACCTTAGTCTTAAAACCGGACTTCACCAAAGCAGAGATGAGAAGAGCGGAGCGTAAATAATATTGATATCTACTTTCAATTTTACTGCGTAGTTCAGTATTTCGAATTTCGGGGTTTCGAACCAAAACCCCGATCTCGGTAGTCTTACTAGGGACTGCTGTACCAACGAAATACTATTGCAAAAGAAAAAAAGCGGTAAATTGTTTTTTTTGGCACGTGTCAAGCAATATTTGTGACAAAACTCTAGGTTCCACATCTGATACATTTTGCGTATAGCAGACTACTTAGAAACATTCATCTAGCGAAACAAGATAATATTGAAGTGTTCATGTGTTTTGTAAATTTTTAAATATATAAAAAGAACATTCTGAAGCCGTTGTCTAGGTAGTTCGTGATGTTGACCCTCTATACCACAGTCTAATTTATATTTATTCGCACAGATGACTGATATGAACGCGAACATCGTCGCGGGTACAGCTAGTGGTATATAAATCTAACCTAGGTCACAATTGCACAGGCGTTCCCCAGGGTAGTATTTTAGGTCCTCTACTATTCCTACTATATATTAATGACCTAATTGAAGTCACAAATTACCCTTCCATACTTTTCGCAGATGATGTGTCAGTTATAATACCAAAAACTAACGAATATTACAACCAGGAAATAAATAACACTGTCAACAAAATCATAAGTTGGATGGAGAATAATAACTTAAAACCTAATATAACAAAAACTAAGTACATCCAATTTTGCAACACAAACTGGAATAATATAAATTTAAAAATAACTCACAACGACAAACAACTAGAACAAACTAATAAAATAACTTTTCTTGGTATAGTTATAGACGAAAAGTGTTCCTGGATTGATCATATTAACAAGGTGTGCGAGAAACTTGCTAAGTTTGCTTATCGACGTCCCCGGGGAATAAACCGGTAATCGCAAAAATCAAATTTTACAGGAAAAATGATTTAGTGTTTTTCGAGTATATCTCTTTAACAAAGGAGAATAATGAAAACATTGTTATATGACGGGAAAGCTAATTTTTACCCGAACAGTTTAAAGTATTAAGTGTAACTATTAGATATACACAGAATTAGTTATTCACCAAAATACATATTACCGAAAATGGTTTCAAACAATTTTTAGGGTACTGATATCTTACGATCCTGACTTATCAATATTATTCCAGTAATGTTTACTTACCGAATTATTATTGTAACTTTCTTAAAAATCTTTGGCATAATAGTGCTTTACTGGATTATTCAACGTGTTTTTTCATTACAGAGAGATATTGTAATCTTCAGTTACCGACTTATTATGGTAAAATTACAAATAACCATAAGAAGGTAAAGTAATGTAACCCGTATTTTATAGGAAATTTTTGGTAGTCATATTTTCGTAATCATTAAAAGCTGAGTATGTAAAATAATTTTGCTATCGGTATCTTCGAGAGAATAATTAAAGAAAACTCATAAAATGTATTAAAATTATAATATTTATTAGGAACAAAGTACTCATAGAAATCACAATTACAATCAGTCAAAATATAAAAAGTAGCCAAGTAAAAACATTAATAACTAATCAGTATTATCATCATTGGTCTCACTATTCACGGGCCTGTTGGTCTAGTGGTTAGTGACCCTGACTGCTATACCGGAGGTCGTGGGTTCGATTCCCACCCAGGACAAATGATTGTGTGATGAGCACGATCATTTGTTCTGGTTGTCTGGGTGTAATTTATCTATAATATGTATGTATTTAGAAATATATAAGTATGTATATCAGTTGTCTGGTTACCATAACACAAGCTCTGCTTAGCTTGGGATCAGATAACCGTGTGTGAGTTGTCCCGGAATATTATATTATTATATTATATATTATATATTATCGCCGTGATCATTACAATTTTCTACAAAAATCAAAGACTCATAAAATCTGTGGTTATACCGTGGAATCGCACCACTAATGCACAAAGAATTTAAATGAAAAATGCCTTTCTTATAGGAAGAGGTTGATGATAAGGACGTTCCAATACAGTATCTTCTATCGAGCATCTGGCTTAGGTTTTCGCGAACGTCGCGTCGTTTGGTTTGGAATTAATTTGAAATATTTAATTCAGAATATGCCTCATCAAAATCATATTTAAAGACATGAGTCTTTACAGACTTGGACAGGGAAATGGTTAAGTCTTGGTAGTCTCACCAAGAATCGGATGGTTTTTTGCTTGCACTAAGCACAGCACAGCGGGCACAAACTTCTTTCATTAAAATATAGTGTACTTATGTTTATTAAAATAAATAGATGACTGAATATGGGTTAAGTGAAGTTGAGTGAAGATTGCGTCAATATTATCATTACTGATAACTTTAAAAACCGGGCAATGGGCTGTACGCAGCCAAATCTTTACTTAGCATTTTTGGATAAATTGAGATTTTCTCAGCCTAATATTTACTAAAGATTTTAGAGATAGAATACTTAATTAAATAATTTATATACCTATGCAGCGTAACAACTGAAACAAGTTAAGAAAGAAAACACCATATATCACATTTTTTAATTAAGAACGATTAAATTTACACATAGTTAAATTGTTTTTTTGTCTTCAGTCACTAGTAGAAGATGGATTAGAAAGTAGCTACTGTTTCAGTAGGCGGTATTGATACTTATGTTTTTTTCAGGGCATATAGTATACGCCATGCTTCTGCAACTATGGTTAAGACAAAAAGATTTTGTACTACTAGATGTAATTACACAGACTGCTAGATAAATATATTAAATAACATTAGCAAGATTTGTAATTTTCTATTAGAGTTTGGCCAGGTTTTGTTGCGCTTAATGCAGAATAATTTAAACTTCATCATCATCATTTAGCCAATCATAGTCCACTGCTGGACATAGGCCTCTCCCAATTTGCGCCACAACACCCGGTCCTCCGCCCTCCGCATCCAGTCCCCTCCAGCGACCTTTTTCAGGTCGTCAGTCCACCTGGCGGGGGGGCGTCCTACCTTACGCTTGCCGAGTCGCGGTCTCCATTCTAGGACTCGTCTGCTCCAACGGCTATCGGTCCTTCGACAGACATGGCCAGCCCATTGCCACTTCAGCGAGCTAATTTTACGAGCTATGTCGGTTACCTTGGTTCTTTGTCGGATGACCTCATTACGAATTTTATCCTTCAAAGAGACTCCGAGCATAGCTCGCTCCATAGCCCGCTGCGCGACTTTAAATTTGTGGACTAGTCCAACCGTTAATGTCCACGTTTCGGCACCGTAAGTCATAACAGGTAGGACGCACTGGTTGTAAACTTTCGTCTTCAGGCATTGCGGTATAGGCGAAGAGAAGACTCGACGTAGTTTGCTAAACGCTGCCCAGCCTAACTGAATTCTCCGATCGACTTCCCGCTCGAAGTTGTTTCTACCAAGCTTGATGACCTGCCCTAGGTAGATATACTCTTGAACAACTTCGAGCATCGATCCTTCGACATATATCGGTCTCGGCATGACATGTTCATTGAACATGATCTTGGTTTTATCCAAGTTCATGCCAAGACCGACCCGTCGTGAAGCTCCATTCAGGCCATGCAGCATCTCGCTTAGTTGGTCCAGCGACTCTGCCACTATGACGATGTCATCGGCAAATCTAAGGTGCGAGATGTGCTCACCGTTCACATTTATACCCCGTCCAGTCCAGTCCAGAGTCTTGAAGACATCCTCGAGCGCATTGGTGAACAGCTTTGGGGATATAACATCCCCCTGTCTCACCCCCCGACGCAGCTCGATCGGATTGGTCTTATGGTCATGGAGCTGGACAGTCATTGTGGCGGTGTCATATAAGCATCTCAGCGCCTCGATGTATCGCCAGTCAATACGACATCGTTGCAGAGCATCCAGAACCGCCCAAGTTTCGATGGAGTCGAAGGCTTTCTCGTAGTCCACAAAGGCCAAACACAGCGGCTGATTGTACTCTTCGGTTTTCTGCACAATCTGCCGAACAGTATGGATGTGGTCTACGGTGCTAAAGCCTTTTCGAAACCCGGCTTGTTCTGGTGGCTGGAATTTAAACTTAATACTATTGTTCTCAGGATTGCTATGAGGTGTCTTCAGACATTGATTGTTATTCTAAAAATAATACTGGTTATTTTGTAACATTGTGTGACTACGATTGTTGATCAGGATAATTCAAAACAGAACAACTCAAGTTTAGTTTATTTAAATGATTGCATCTAACTAGAAAGAGTTGACTGCACAAGTGCATAGTGTGCATTTATGTATAGGACATGCCTACTTATTTATTCTAAGTTTTATCTCAACATTACCATCTCTTGAACATCTGCATGGTAAATAACATATATCGAGAACGAGGCATGGAGTGTATAATAGATGATCAAACGAACTTACCTGATGTTCGATCATTAGGTATTATACGAAGTGCCTCGTGCTCGATATATGTTCCCTACCCATCCCACCCTTGGTAAAATTGAGATAACCTACGAGACTCTAAAGGAATGAAGTTTGACAGGAGAAAAAAGACAGTGTGACACTAATACTTCGTTTAGTTTTGGATCTAAAAGAGTAACATATATCGAGAACGAGGCACTTCGTATAATAAAGATCGAACATCAGGTAAGTTCGTTTGATCATCAATACAATGACGACCTCCGTGGTCGAGTGGCGTACGCACCGGTTTCAAGGTGTCGCTAGCTCTGAGGTCCCGGGTTCGATCCCCGGACGGGTCAATATAGAAACCAACTTTTCTACATTTTCCCGGGTCTGGGTGTTTGTGGTACCTTCGTTGTTTCTGAATTCCATAACACAAGTGCTTCAGCTACTTACTTTGGGTTCAGAGCAATGTATGTGATGTTGTCCGCATTTATTATTATTTATTTAAATGTAGAAACGCGTCCTTGACTCGCCGAGCGCGAGCAAGTTCCCGCCAATACGTATAGAAAAGGTATGAATTTTTACCGGGATGATAACTGTAACAGTGCATTACCGAAAATGGCTACCACAATATTAACGATAATAAACCTGTAATCGCATTAACCAGATTTTTTTTCTGAGATATTTAACAGTATTATTACTTTACCGAATTGTAGCCACAGAACTTAATTTGTAATAATGTATTACGTTATTTTTCTAGTAAATAAAAAATGAAAAATTTCCAAAGAATAAAAGTGTTATAAGGAAAATCATTAGAAATTACCGAAGAAAAAAAATGAAAAAAATTGTATAGGTGAATCCCGACCTATAGATGCCGAAAATGATATAACAGTAAAAAGTCAGTAACAGTATAATACAGGTTTATTCCTTGGGGGCGTCGTTATGCTCTCTGGCGATTATCTAGCCTAACAACTAAGCAAGCTACATTACAGGCTTATCATGCATATGTTGGTTCAGTGTTACGCTATGGTATATTGGTATGGGGCAACTCGGTGCATATCGAAAACGTACTAATCGCTCAGAAACGATGCATACGCGCTATATGTAATGTAGACCCACTTACATCATGCAAACCATTATTTAAGAAACTTAAGATTTTAACAGTAACTTGTATTTATATTGAAGAAATCTGTAAATTTACAAAGTCTCATTCAGATCTATTTGAAAAAGTGGGAGATAATTGTAATTTCAAAACTAGATATCCAACCAAATTAAGTCTTCCCAGAATGAGAACTGAGCTATACAAACGAAGCTGCTTTCCTATGTGTATCCAAATTCATAATAGACTTCCTGTCCAACTTCGAGAGTTACCAATTAGTCGGTTCAAGAGGGCACTACGTAGATGGAATTGATAATCCTTTCTACTCTATAAAAGAATTTTTACAGTATAAGTTTCCGAAATAATCTCATTATGTATAGTATTTAAGCTACTTGAAATGTAACATTTGCATGTCATTATCTTATGACTGATTACCAAACCTATTGACCTTTTGTAACACCTTTTATGTAACTGTATTCAATTGCAAATAAATCCTTTGACTTTGACTTTGAATGACTACAATCCCGCTTTGCTGTTGGCGTGGAATGGAAATATTGACATTCAATATGTTGGAGAGAAAACAGCCATTTTGAATTATTATGTTACCAAGTATACTACTAAAAGTGAAAAGACCCATGCAACCGACATGTTTAACGATATTAACTCTACAAAAAGTCTTAGAAGCCGGTTATACAATATTGGTCTCAGAGCATTATCGAATCGAAAATGCGGAGCTTTAGAAGCCAGCGATACATTATTGGGAATACCACTTTACGGCACGGACCCACAAATAACAATAAGATGGTTAGACGTAAACATTCATCGTAATCGCAGGGTTAAATCGAAATCTGAAATGACTGCACTGGACCCGAATTCTACTGACATTTATTACGATTCTTGGATAGACAACGTTTACTCTGCTAGACCTGACGAATTAAAAGACATGAATCTATTTGACTTTTCGAAAGACTATAACTTAGTTAATACACGGCCTGTTTCAAATAAAGTAGAGTATTATGTTTTAGCAAAAAAAAAATACTTAAAAAAACGTGATAGACCATACCTAATTAACCATTACCTGTATGATGTAGAGCAAATGCCAGAAAAATATTTCTTTTCCTTGTTGTTATTATTTAAACCTTGGAGAACACTAGATGACCTAAAAATGCAACATGAGACATACACAGAAGCATTTGATGCTGTAAAGGACGATTTACAAGAAGCGTTACGCTACGGAAATTTACGGACTGAATTACGAAATATTTTACAAACAGCTTTTGAAAAGGTAGAAGAAAAAGTAGCAGAACTAAACGAAGAAAGGGAAAACATAGTAGATGAAGGACCCGACAATCCTTTAGAGTTTAATGCTTTGGAAGCGGTAAATGCTATGGAAGATTTAAACAACTTTGATTTAGTTAAAGCGGATATTTCTGAAATTAATGAGCAATCAATGATAGATAAACTGAATTCGGACCAAAAAAAGGTATTTGATACAGTCACTAATAAAATTACGAACCAAAAAGAAATATTGCGACATTTTGTCAGTGGCACCGGTGGCACCGGCAAAAGCTATTTAATAAAAACCTTAAAAATATGGATTAAAAACAACCTACATAAAAATGTTGCTATTACTGCTCCGACTGGAATTGCAGCATTTAACGTAAAAGGATTAACTGTTCACAGATTACTACAACTGCCCGTAGAGCATAAACAATCTCCTAAATACAAACCGCTTTCAGACGAAGTACTTCAAGTTTTAAGGACAGACTTAAAAACTGTCGAATTATTTATTATAGATGAAGTGTCTATGATATCTAATGTAACTTTGGCCTACATAAATCTTCGTTTATGCGAAGTGTTTGATACTTCTGACATAGTATAAAGAGAGGGGCAGTAAGTTATCTTCATACAAACGGACCGCGCGTGGCTTGTATGTGTGCGCCATAGTACCTACGCGTCGCCGCACGCACACTAAACAAATTCTCGACCCGTTTCTCAGTGCGCCAGTCGGGGCTAACACCGCACGAAGTTCGCGCGTCACGACTTTTCGGCACCGCTAAACGAATGAAAAATGACTGATAATTGTATATAAATAATATTATTATAATAATATTAATGTTATTATAATAATATTAATATTATTATAATAATAATAATATTATTATAAATAATACTGCTCTGAATCTTGAATACATGTCTGTATTTGTTAGGAAAATCATTGTTAAACTAAAATCAACAATAATCATTGTTAAATTAGTTATACAGAGATGTGTTATCTTTGGCAAGGGCCGGGCTTTAAACTAATGAATTGATGACAGTAGATTAGTGAAAGGTTTCATCATCGTTTAGGTAAAACCGACCTCACAAACCCTGTACCCAGACAATTAAGAAAAAAATACAACTTCCCGACCCTTGCCAATTTATAAGCACTGAATTAAAATTTAGCTAAAAGTGACAACCCTGAGACAGTAGGCAATTATATCGCGGATTGGGCCGGAGATAGCCTACTTCTTCTCTCTTTATACTATGCTTCTGATGTAGAAGATGGTTGGTTTGGAAAAAAACATATTTTAGTGCTTGGGGATCTTTTGCAGCTTCCACCCGTTAGAGAAAAGTCGCCATTTGAAAAACTTACTCCTTCAGAAATTAATAAACTTATAGGCTCCTTAAGTATTCCAAACTTATGGTCTGAACTTTTTAGTTACGACGAACTTACGTTGAATATGAGACAACTGGATGATTTTACGTTTGTAGCAATGTTAAAAAGGATCAGAGTAGGAGTGACAACTCAATCAGATAGAGATATACTGTCTAACCGATTGATACCTCTGCTATCGCATTCCAATGAAGGAAGGTTAATGGAAATAGCAAAATGTTTAAGTAACTTACCAGAAGATACTGTTTGTTTACTACCGACTAGAAATATGTGTATGCAGTTAAATAATGCTATGTTAAAAGCGATTCCGCACCCCGAGATAAAGTTAGTTGCTAAAGATTCCTTGGATTGTTCAAAATGCATGATAACGAAAGCCCGGGCGTGTTTACAAAAATATGAAGATGATGCGTCGATGACAGCTGGACTGGAAGAAAATATAATCATTAAAGAGGGAGCTAAAGTAATGCTTAGGAGAAACATTGATGTTAGTTTAGGTTTAGTGAATGGGTCGATAGGCGTTGTACAAAAAGTGAGGTGGGACCCGGAAGACCGAACAAAGCCTAAACAGTTGGTCGCAAAATTCGCTAATAATTTGATTCACGAATTGTTGCCTATTAAAGCAAAATTTGAAATCATACCCCGGGCATACGTGTACAGGGAACAATTCCCAATCTGTGTGGCGTATGCCCTAACAATTCACAAGAGCCAAGGTCTTAGTCTCAAAAATGCCCTCATGGACATTGGCACCTCCATATTCTCTTGTGGCCAAGCCTACGTGGCGCTTTCACGAGTAACCAATCTTCATGGGGTGCACCTAATAAATATTGACTTCAAGAGTATAAAAGCTCAAGCTTCAGCGATCACCGAATACAACCGGCTTAGGCGAAAATACCGCACCGATCTTTCAGAAATTAAACCGTCTAAACCGTTTAAAATAATGAATAATAACCGCGAATGGGCAATACGAAAAACTGTTGCTACTGTTCAAGAATCAGAACCGGAAAAAAGAAAAGAAAGATTTGTAAAAAGAAAAAAACTGTGTCCAATAAGAAAATCTTATAAATAAATCAATATTAGAAACGTGGGCGTTTCTACAAAAAGAAGTGAAATCCCACCAAAAACATTCTGTAAAAAAACTAGCCAAGTCTCGATGGAGCTGCTTGTTTATCTCTAAAAAGTAATGAAATCTAGACAAAGTCGTACCAAGTCTAAGGTTCCTTACTGCGATTTCTTTATTATTATAGTTAATGTTCTGTGACTTGGCCGTTGAACATTCTTTATAAGTTAGTGTGTACAAGTCAATTTTTTTACACACAATTTTATAGATATGATATTAAAAACTGTAATGTAAAAGTTTTTAAAAATAAATTGAAAATAATTCTGGCCAATAAATGTTATTATAGTGTTCATGAATTCCTCAATGAAAATAATTTTAATATTTAATTGCTTTTAATCTATAATGTTTAGTTGTTTTTTTATTTTTAAAGTGATTTTAATGTCTAATTAATTGATTTGTAGATTTACTTAACTTTTATTTATATAATACTCATTTGATTATAAGGTATAATGTTTAATTCATATTAATTTATTTAATTTAATATTATTTTTGCGCGCCGTGTGCCACGGCAAAACATGCTGTACACATATTTTTATTGAACATCTTGTTTTATGCCACCATGTTTTATGCAAATAAATGATTGATTGATTGATTAACTAATTTCATAGTCGACATCGTTTCTTACTTACTATTATATTATATGTATAAAGGACCGTCCATCAAATATATAATTGTATTTTTCTTTAAAGCTATGATCGACGCACGAGCAGTGAATATAGTGGATTTCACGGACATTCCCAGCTCGGTGAGTGCAATTATAGATATGTACAGTACAGAATGTGTTTACATATTGGGAGATTTTAATGCTCACCCAACAAAACGATTTTACAGTGAGCTGTTAGGTTTTTGTAATGAACAAGACTGGACTTGTATTGACACTGAACTATTGAGTGTATCATCTAGTACCTATACATTTACTTGTCCAGTTTATGGTTCAAAAACTTGAGTCCCGTACGGTATATCGAATTACCCTTGAACGATATAACTGTCTACAGAAAGCATGGTTCACCGACGAACGGTAATACGAAAAAACTATTAGTCGAAACCATTATTTAACGACAGCACGTTTCGCCGAATAACGCTACATAGAATGAATGGTTGGCCGATACCAAGATTTGCCGATGTCTTGGTTCGCCGGAACACGCTTAAACTAAATAATCCTTTACCGATAGCTATGTGCATCGCAAGCACCTTTTTTTACACCGCCGATCCAAAATAATTGTCTTTAGTTTCTCGCTCATACAATTTTGACAGACATCGATTAAATTGCATTAACTGCTATTTCCATGCGTTTATCTTAGTAATTCAATTAAAATAAATGTAAAGAAAATAATAAAACAGCAAATTTGATCATTTTTATAATTTAATTACAAAAAATTATTGTAAAAAAAAATATTGCAAACTGCGCTATCATAAGAAACATGATAGAAAAAAAACAATTTTGAAAAAAATATTTGTAAAAAAAGGTGCTTGCGATGCACATAGCTATCGGTAAAGGATTATTTAGTTTAAGCGTGTTCCGGCGAACCAAGACATCGGCAAATCTTGGTATCGGCCAACCATTCATTCTATGTAGCGTTATTCGGCGAAACGTGCTGTCGTTAAATAATGGTTTCGACTAATAGTTTTTTCGTATTACCGTTCGTCGGTGAACCATGCTTTCTGTAGACAGTTATATCGTTTAAGGGTAATTCGATATACCGTACGGGACTCCAAAAACTTGGCTTGATCACTGTGTGGTCACCAAAGCGGCGGCACAAACTGTTAGTAGGATATATCGTCCCCGTAGTTGGAAAACTAAATAACTCAGATTTTGTAGTTCTGAGATAAACGCGATTTAGTGTATTTTTTTCAGTTAATGTACATTTGTTAAAAAATGTGAGACAATTTTAGTGTCGGTACTTTTATATTTTGTGGACCTGATTACCTTTTACATTATGCTTTAACAAACTGAACTCTATTTTTAACTATAACTAAATAACAAATAAAAAACCAAGTTATTTAATTTTGCCACAACTGTTATTTATATCGTAACTACAATTAGCTACTTATTTCGGCTATTTATTTAGTTTTCCTACAAGCTAAATACATTTGGTAGAGTAAAGTTTGGTGGAGTAAATGCAGTTATTGAATTTATCTAACTCGAAATATTTTTAAATGTAAAATAGAGTAGTTTTGTACGTTATTATTACTTTGATATTTTTGTAACTACACACATCAAAAAAGTCTAAGCAACACGAACAGTTTGGATGTTTTGAACGATTTTTAACCGACTTTAAAAAAAGGAGGAGGTTCTCAATTCGGATGTTTGTATGTTTTTTTTTTTTTTTTTTTTTTTTTTTTTTTTGCGCATAACTCCGTTGCTTTCCAACCGATTTGAAATATTTTTTCTTTGTTGGAAAGGGTATACTTTCCAAATGGTCCCATAGTCACCAAGTCGGGATCTGATGATGGAATCTTGGCGAAATCGAGGGAACTCTTCAAATTTTATAGGAAAACGTATAGCGATTTTGGTATTTTCTACAACAAGTGAAGCATTTACGTTCAATAAGAACCATTCTAATATCAGATCTGATGATGAAGCCAAGATGACCTTGTGAATGTAGCGGGAATTCGTTGGATGTGAGATGCGGGGCACTGGATTTCGTTTGATGGAAATTATCATGAGGATGATGAAAGGGTGTCAGCTGAAGGCCTACCCATATTATCTAAGATTAAAAATATGACACTAAAAATAAACAAATAAAAAATTTTTTTGCAAAAAAAAAAACCGACTTCAAAAATCGATAAAAGCACTAAAAAGTTAAAAATAATTCTATAACCTACCTATATTAATAAACCTAACCTAAACTACGATTAACCAATAATACAATTTAACATTTTTTGGAGTCGGGGCCAAGCAATATGCAAAAAAAATACTTTATGACAGATTACCTAATATTAAGACACAAAGACAAAAGATTCTAACGTTTACACTTAACAATATTAATAATATATTTTTACAAACACAATACACATTAATATACTCAGGAATTACCTACCAGTCGTTTCATTACTCAGCTTGGCACCGACTCCAAAAATTGTTAAATTGTATTATTGGTTAATCGTAGTTTAGGTTAGGTTTATTAATATAGGTAGGTTATAGAATTATTTTTAACTTTTTAGTGCTTTTATCGATTTTTGAAGTCGGTTTTTTTTTTGCAAAAAAATTTTTTTTTCTTGTGCAATATGTATTGTATACTTTAATGTTTTTAAATAATAACTAAGCATTTTTAAACTAAACTAAAACAAAAAAAATGTTCCACGTATTTAATCACAATAATTCACATTATGTTGCACCGTAACATACATGAATTGAACTTTTTTTTATTATTTGGTAAATGTATACAAATTGTGACCGCTTTTGTTTTATGAAACTTTTCAGCAACAGTTTTTTATTGAATTTATTAGTTTGTTTATCTGATCTTGCGGTAATCGCTTCCAATGTAATTTTAACAAGTTTTTCAGTTGTTGAGTTGTCAACTCTCCGTTCAAGTTCTCTAAAACCCATCTCTGGAAAATGTCCCATGTGTGCTTTATGGTATTGAGGTCTGGCGACGGTAATACCCGCAGGTTTTCCATTGCCAAGTAATTTCTGGTCCTTCGAGCTGAATTTCTGGGCCAAATTTTGTACAAATGGGTGAACATAAGACCACAGAACGTCCTAAACATGATTTACAGCGTTCATATTGAAACCTACAAAATCGAGCTCTGTTCTTCTATTCGTCATATACCATCATTTTCGAGCCGCTGTAGGGGAGCACTTCCTGGACGCATCTCAGCCGTTTAGCATTTCCGGGATGATGATACACTTCTACCCTTTTCGAATCGGGCCTAAATTCAAACTGGGACTCATCGCAAAATAAAGTTGTATCTCATTGCTCTTCTTCTTCTTCTTTTCGTGTCGATGGTAGATTTACATTATATTGCATTGGCCCAGTAAGCTGCGACATTAATGGCAGCTTCGTTAGCGTGCCTCAAGTCATCCAAAGTGCAGCTGTACGGACAATTTGGGCAGCCTAACAAATAGGACATGGTTTGGTTGGGAGCTCCACATTCGCGTTCAGTAAGAAGGGGATCGATGATTCCCCACTTTGCAAGTTTGTGTTTACAGCGGCCTACCTGGGTTCGCAGTCGATTGAGTGCTTTCCAGACAGGCCACTGCAAATCACTACCAGAATACCACTCATTGCTCTAGAATCGTTGCATAGTGTTCCCTACACCATTCGTTTCGGCAAGACCGATTGCGATGTCGTATAGGTGAGCACCTAATTGAGCGTCGTACTCGTGGCCGTATTTATGCAGCCTATTTTTCACATTTTGGTGGCTAACAACAACACCACTTAAGAATTCTGGCTGTAAACCTATCTCCCGGGCGGTTAACATTACTTGACGTCTTGCAGTCACTTGTACTATATGTATCGATCCTGTCGAGCAGTTTTACTCCTCCCATGTCATGGGTGCTGCTCAGCAGGAATAACGTAAGGCTGCAAAAGACGACAAATCTCACTCTCATTTGCACTAAAATGCCGTGAAACCTGGGACTGTTTTTTTCCGGCTTGTAGTATTTAAAAAAAAACTGAGTATCTCAAAATGATAAAAGTGAAATAAATACCAAAATCAAGCACATGCAATTGGGATAAAATTCGTTAATTTTCTATTTTTAAAATATGCCTGTAATGTTCCCAAGACAGGGAAGATCGTATAACTATCTACTTTTTAAAGAAAAACAGAAAATATCAATGAGTAAAACACGTAGATTCTGTAAATTATGCGTGTTGCTGAGACTTTTTTGATGTGTATATTGTATTGGTCTCATATAAAAAAAAGCTGTATAATGATATTAATAAAGTTATATTAAGGACGAAATGGAAAAGTACAATAAAATTAAGAAAAAGTGTATTGTATTCAGATAATTATCATACCACAATTTAATAAATAGAGTTATTTAGTTTTCCTAGAACTTAGTTAGTTTTGTGAAAGAATTTTTAAGTAGAGGAAAAATTCAGAGGAATAACTCTTTTAGAGGAATAACTCATGTTATTTAATTTATTTGATATTATACTTATCATTGACCACAGTTATTGATTTATTTACAGAGTTATTTAATTTTCCTTAAAAAAAAATGTGCTTGCCTGAAGATATTTATTATTCCATCTGTTCGACATAAATAGCTATTATTTTGAAACGGAATAAGATACGAAAATGTCTGTTAGGCTAATTATGAAGGTGGCAGCCGAAGGACTTTAAAAAAAACCGAAATTACTTGAATAAAGATTTAATTATTCAAAATTACAATATTAACTTAAGCTAAAGCTTATGTCTAGATATGGACGATGCTAGTACCGGAGTGTCGAAATTAATTATTAATTTTATAATTACAATTTATTGATCGATAGCAAAATTAACTAAAATAACGCGCGTTGTAAGTAGGTGATCGGCGACACGAGGCGTCGAGTCAGCAGAGTGCGAGGGTTGCAATTTTATATGGAAAAACATCCGATTGACGTAAATAGCTATCATGTCGCTATTCAGCTGATTTGGTGTAGGCAGAGCACGTAACACCTCCCCCCTCAGAACAGCAACTATTTGAGCACTTTCAGCGAGAATGTTGCTGGTACAGGTTTCTTAGCTGTAGCAGATTCTGCATCTTCATATTGATGGTTTTCAGGGTTCAAATTCATTGTCTGTGGCTTTCTGAGCTTTGTGCAAACGTTATACCGTCGTATAGTAAGTGTAACGATCAGTACAGTTGCACCGAATAGTACGACATATAGGGGGATAGTCGTATGGTAGATTGATTGTTCCAATTGTGCATGACCTATTTGTACCGGATGCTGGATTAAGATTTTGTCTTCAATTTCATGTAGGCTTTTCAGGTGTAATGAGTTTAGCTGCAGATGTGGTATAGGTTGTTCGATGATGTTCAGATTCATAGGTATTTCAGTGATTTTCAGCGGTTGTCCTTTGATGCGGTCATTTGTATTGATGATACTGAATTGGTCAGTGCGTAGTAGGCATTTTTGCGGGATGGTGGCGAGATAACTTCCATGCAGGGAGATGAACTCTCGACGTTCACACTGTAACTCGGTTCTGGTTGGTTGTGGAAAGGTTAGCGTATAGCGTCTGTCATCTAGTTGTTCCATGGCTTCTTTAGTCAGCGTGAGTTTCGTAGGCAGGCATGATTTCTCCAGAGATTGGTTGAATATTAGTCCTTGGATGCAGTCAAGATGTCCTCTCGTTGGTTGATGGTTGACTCCTTCCTCGCAGAGGTGATACTGGTTGAACTTCGGGCATTCAGCCTCTATGTACTTGAATACTTTCCCATTGGTTACAGTGTAAGGATAAGGAGGAATAAAGGTATACATATATTTATTAGGAACTATCGCTAATCTATATAATTCAAACTTATCAGAGGAAATTATTGGAAATTTAAATATAATAACTATCCGTTTATCTGTATAATAATAGCCAGGTTTAATAATTGTATAATATTCTCTTAAGTCTGCATCTAATAACTGATCTGAGCCGTATATAGATTTTAATCGATTAGTCATATTAATTAAATTATCTATGCTTAACATACTATGATGAGTGCTCGATGCACGTATAAAAGCTAAGGTATCTTCTATTCTAGTTATTTCTAGAAATAAATCATCTGTATTATCACTAATTATACTTAATAGTTGAGCGAACTTTGCGTATCTTATAAGATCAGAATATGTGGCAGAAGCTTTTTCATCTAAAAGTAATCCTAAAGTATTATTAATTCGCTCTTGATTTGACTCTAATTTTGAGAGTAGGTCGCTATATCGAGACATCCAGACTTTATTAAGACTGATATGCTCATTTAACTCCGATAATATCTTATCATTGTTCGTTTCTAGAAGTCTAATGGCATTATTATAAGTTTGGGCATCCGTATGATCTAAGTTACCGGTAATGCTTTTTATGATGGAACCTAAACCATCTACGAGACCTCGTTTACTACGATTGGGTTCTAGTGTTTTTAGCTGAGACCTAATTTTATCTAGCTTATAAGATAAGTGGTTGATTTGAAGTTCATATAAAACAAAGGTTCGATTATCTAGCTTAGTCTGGAAATAGTTAAGTTGAGTGGTTACAGATTCTAGTCTATTCTCAATGTTAGTTAATTCTATGTATTGTAGGAAAGTATGGTAATGTGTAATGAGTCTTGCTTGTCCAAGGTTGAAAGGTAAGAGTCCGGGTCCTTCGTCTAAACTTTCAAGTCTTATCTCGAGCGCCAGAGTTGGGTGAACGATCATCGCCAGCAGTATCCTGTAACAATTTTGAGTTCTTAGGGACACGTTTGAGTCGCGATTTGGCAACGGGACCTTTCTTTTTAGACGTGTATATATGAATTGGAAGGTCAGCTAAAACGGTGTCATGAGTGTAACGCGATGCTAACTTTTGTCGACTAGCTACCGGGTTACTTATGAATACTTGTTGTTCCGGTTGATATTCTATTTCGGGCTCTCTGTCCTTATTCCTATTCTGTATAATGTTCATACGATCAGCAAGTGTAAAGCTGTTAATAAGGTCGTATACAGTTTTCATCTGGTCTCTATGTGCCAAGATGTATTGTTGCATAAGATGTTCGGTCATGTTAATGTCAAGAGGGTCTCTTGGGTCAAAATGTCCTCTAATTATGTCATGTGGTCTGCACTTAGTGAAGCTGTGAACTGAACTATTATAGGCTAGTATGGCATAAGGCATGAGATTTACTAAGGGTTCATCTTTCTGACGTAGTCGTAAGATACGTAGATGTTCTAATAACGTAGAGTGAAATCGCTCTACAATTCCGTTGTCATTAGGTGAGTGAGCTAGAGTTCTATGGTGGTTAATCTTGTGTAATCTGACGAATTCAGAAAATAATTGATTTGTAAATTCAGTGCCATTGTCGGTCACTATCGTTAGTGGAAGACCATGGTGTGTACAATAGTTTAAAACGGCCTGGAGTATACTAATTGCTGTGCCATCTCTCAAATGGTATGCCTGTCCATATTTTGAGAATACGTCTACTACTGTAAGGTACTTTTCATTTTGGGCTGTAAAGAGGTCCATGTGTACTAATTCGAAAGGTTTGGTAGCTGGGGGCACTAAATTGAACTGTGGTCTAACTGGATTCCTATCGTACTTACACTGTCCGCAAATGATACATTCATTTATATATTTTCCTATTTCATCCCTCATCTTAGGCCAATAGTATTTCCGGGAAAGAGCAAGATAACACTCGTTTATTCCTCTATGATTTGTTTTGCCTTCGTGATAGTGTTTTATAATTTCTTGTTGCCGTAAGTAATCTTTAACGTCTTCTAATTCGGTTTTAACTAACACTAGATTGATAGCTGAGCTTTTAAAGTTATTCTGGATGATGGGGATAATCGAGTACATACCTAAAGGTGGAGTAATTTTTAAAGCAGTTTTAACTTTGGGTTTGACATATTCTTTTATAGCGTTTACGACGTCCTGTTCTAGGTTCGATTCTGAAACCTGGATATGTGTACGAGTGTGCGTGTCAAAAGGTTTAGTGGCTGTCGTCTTTCGTTTAAGGTCGCCTACTAGAGTAATGCATAACTGTCGATTAAATTTATTTAAAGGTTCGTCGGTGATAGGGACTTCTAGTATAGGGTTTTCAGTGCTGGTGTGGGCAGTGGCTGTTGTGGAACCATTACGAGAAGGTGGTCGCTCTGAAGGGTTGGCTAACATGGACTCAGTCTCCTCATTATTAATCTCTACTCGGGATAAAGCGTCTGCGTTGGTGTTATACTTCCCTTTCTTATAGATAATAGTGTAGTCATATTCACTAAGTTTAAGTCGCCATCTAGTTAGTCTTTGATTAGGTTCTTTAAGGTTCATAATCCACTGCAATGGCTTGTGGTCGGTGTATATTTTAAATTTACGACCAAACAAGTACGGCCTAAAATATTTGGTAGCCCATACTATGGCTAAAAGTTCCTTTTCTATGGTACTATATTTACTTTCACTATCATTCAGAGTTCTTGAGGCGTAACAGATAGGTTTATCTGAGCCGATAGTACCTTGTGAGAGTACAGCGCCTATGGCTACGTTTGAGGCGTCTGTGGTTAAGATAAACTCTTTGGAAAAATCGGGATATTGTAAAATAGGGTCATTTGTCAGTAAAGTCTTACATTTGTTAAAGCAATCAATATAGTCAGAGTCAAAGGTTATTTTACTAGTCCTTTTTAGGCATTTTGTCATAGGCTTTGTGATACGAGCAAAGTCAGGAATAAATTTCCTGTAATATCCCAGTAATCCTAAGAACTGTTTTATTTCTTTAGTGGTTTTTGGTAAAGGGTACTTTTCTATAGCTGCTATCTTTTCAGGGTTAGGCTTAACACCTTCGCCACTGATAATATGTCCTAAAAACGCGGTTTCCAATTTAAGAAACTCGGACTTGTCCATTTGAATCTTGAAGTTCGATTCTTGCAGCCTCTTAAACACTTTTTCTACATTGATCATATGTTCTTGCAGTGACGTACTGAAAATAATGACGTCATCAAGATAAACTAGGCAAATTTCGTTCTGTAAGCCTCTGAGTACATTGTCCATAACGCGTTGGAAAGTGGACGGAGAGTTCTTTAAACCCATGGGCATACGTAAAAATTCAAAGTGCCCATGCTCTACATTGAAAGCTGTCTTAGGAATGTCGTCGGGGTGCATTTCGCATTGATAAAATCCTGAGGCCAGGTCCAGGGTGCTGAAATACTGGCACTTACCAAGCTTGTCAAGTATGTCATTGATGTTAGGGATAGGGTATTTGTCGTCTATAGTCTTGTCGTTTAATTTACGAAAGTCTACTACGATGCGCCATTTTTGTTTGCCTGATGCGTCGGCTTTCTTAGGAACTACCCAGATAGGTGAGCTCCAAGCTGATTCTGAAGGTTGTATTATACCTTGTTCTAACATCTTAGTAATCTGATCCCTAACTTCTTGTCGATGAATAAAAGGGTAGCGGTAGCTCTTAGTGTAGACGGGAAGTTCGTCAGTCGTTCTAATACGGTGTTTAATTTTGTTTGTAAAAGTTAAGGGCTCTCCCTCAACATAAAATACGTCAGCATACCGTGCACACAAGGTCTCTAAGTTAGTTTTTTCCTCGATATTTAAATGATCTGTACGCAAACGAGACAGAACCTCTTCAACGCGCTTAGGATCTTGTTCGGTGCTAATGCACTCAGTATTAAATAACTCTGCTTGTAAAGGACGGTCAAATGTTATATTTATATCGTATTCCGTCGCGTTTTCAACTTCTACAATGCCCGTACAATCGGTAACGCGAGTAATGCACTCGTGAATAATGCAATTACAATATATTTGCTTAGCAATCGAAACGTCACCGTCCGGACTATAAATAGGAATTTTAATTAATTTTGATGAGTTAGCCGGAATGGTTTCCTGATAACTAGGTTTCCTACATTGATAAAAACGCATGAGTATGGTAGTGTAATCGGTAATCAAATAATTATTTTTAAGGTCAATCTGTGCTCCGTTAAGCAAATCTAGACCTAATAGACCATCGAAATAATTATGAAATCTATAAATGAAAAATTTAACATTATTAGGGCTATTAAATTCACTAAAGTTCGGGATAGTTATAGAATGTTCGTGTCTACTAGTAACACGGGCGTTACTTACTTCAAAAGGATCAAAGTGCAAAGGTATGTCTGAAAAGTATTGTTTGACTGCCTCGGGGCTAATAAATGACTGATTAGCTCCGGTGTCAACTAATAGCTTAAGTGGCGGGTTTGATATCTGTATGTAGCGTAATTCTTTTTTAGATTGAATATTTAATTCTATCTTAATCCTTTGTGATCCGTCTCCTTGCGAAAATCCTGATCGGGTTTAGAAGAAGCGGATGGCTGTGGGGCATCTAAGCATTTAACGTCGGTCGATTGAGAACTATCCTGTACATATTGATAATCGGGGCCGTTTTGATCATAGTTATAAAAGTCAGAATAGTCGTAAGGGTCATAGTCATAGTAATAGTCGGGTTGCTCATAGTAATAGTCAGCGTAATTATAAGTATCGTTGTAGTCGGTCATCTCATTATAATTCATTTCACGTGTCTTGAAGTAATTGCTAGGTGGTGGGTTGCCTGACTTAGTCCAATCATGTCCTGGTGACCCTAAAGGTCTCGGTACATAATGACTAACACCGCTCATCGGTTTCGGACCGGTATACTGTGTTGAAGGGTTTCTATTTGGCAGTTTGAACACGTTACTTCGCGGGTTATAATTTGGCGGGGGTGCGCGAAACATTTGTTGAGTACGCGTAAATTGATTAGGGGCACGATGAGGTACCTGGTTATGCTGGAACGGCGGCCTCCACTGCTGCAGCTGCTGCTGCGGGATAGGCATAGGCTTACGCCAGCTGGGACCTGCGCTAGGGAAACTAAAAGCTTTCGGTGTGGTCATAGGGACCGCGGGTGGCATTCTAAAGGTTGAATGCGTTTGCTGTGGCGGATTACGTCGCTCAGGAATACTCTCGTTACGTTGCTGTAGGTACATGACATTTAATTCCTGTTGTACAAATTCCAGAGCCTTTTCAATCGTTTCCGGTCTCATACATCGGATACGGGACCCTAAAGGTTCTTTAAGACCTCTGACATACGATTGTAAAGTTAGCTTTTTATAAAGATCGCGTTTTGCTTCTATAGTGGTTGGTATATATATGCTCATGTAATGACACATAAGTCATTATAGTGCTAAAAAGGGTCTGGCATTTGTCGTAATATTCTTGCGGCGTGCTACTTCCTTGTGTTAGCAAGGACATGTCATTGTAAAGGGCGGTCTCGTCCCTTTGGTCGGAAAAATTATTAATTAAAGCGTCACGAATACCTTGCCAATTATCTGGTATGCCGTTGGAATTAATTGTTGAAGCTGCTGAACCTGTTATTTTATTTAAAATGCCATTTATAAGACATAGATTTGTTAACTCGTGACTCGGGTCATTCCTGACGTATTGTAGTACGAGCTGATCGCATATTTTAATAAATCGTGTTAGAACATTCGGATTGCCATCAAAATCGGGAACTGCGCGTAATGCCTTGTAGATAGTATCGGGGTTCAATGCCATTTTGTCACTATTAAATAATAAATCTAATCCTAAATTATCTATATCTATAAACCTATTTGAATCTACTTCCCTAGTCCTATTTATCTGTCTGGAAGAGACAGATTTTTTCCTAGTTTCTCGTGGATGAAAAATTTTGACCTAATAAATATAATATAGGTAAAAGGAAGGAAAAGGGAGCAACACTTAAAGAAAGTATCAAGGACTTACATATACATGGTTTTCTTCGTTGTATCGATTCCTGGATACGTCTTCAGCTGCGTCTTCTTAAGTTCGGATATTCGACGAGGTAATTGGAATTACCGACAGCGACTATCGGAGTCAGCAGATTAACGATATTTGGAAATCTATACCGCGCCGCGCACTGCCTCGAATATCCTACCGACTGCGCCAATTATGAAGGTGGCAGCCGAAGGACTTTAAAAAAAACCGAAATTACTTGAATAAAGATTTAATTATTCAAAATTACAATATTAACTTAAGCTAAAGCTTATGTCTAGATATAAACGATGCTAGTACCGGAGTGTCGAAATTAATTATTAATTTTATAATTACAATTTATTGATCGATAGCAAAATTAACTATTATAAAAATTAAAAAACACGCCTGCCATGTCAAAAAAAAATTAAAAACAAGTCAAATCTTTGCAGTCGGGGTCGGTTACTTGGAACAATTCATTACAGGTCCCCCGACTGCAAATATTTGACTTGTTTTTAATTTTTTTTTGACATGGCAGGCGTGTTTTTTAATTTTTATAATTATATTTTTTTTATTTAAAACCTTTTAGTGAACAACAAATAAAACATGACACAACAAAAAAAAAAAATCGTTCGGAACTCTTTAAAGGCGATTTCGACTCACACTTGACCATTTTTTAATGTCCACATAGCCTATGTCACTCGGGATAACTCAAAGCTTCTAATGATACCACAAACATTGAAATCGGACAAGCCTTTTAGAAGTTATGGTGGAATAAAGAAACTCACAAACATACATACATACATACATACATACATACATACATACATACATACATGAACCCTGAAAACATAACACTCCTTTTTGGGCAGTCGTGTAAAAATAGGATGCGGCGTCGGCGCGTTGTAAGTAGGTGATCGGCGACACGAGGCGTCGAGTCAGCAGAGTGCGAGGGTTGCAATTTTATATGGAAAAACATCCGATTGACGTAAATAGCTATCATGTCGCTATTCAGCTGATTTGGTGTAGGCAGAGCACGTAACAGGTTCAAATATGCGGCATGTTTTAGATGTTTTGAAAATGGGGAAAAGTCAAAATCGCCAAAATCGGACTTATTTAATTTTCCAACTACGGGGACGATATGTTCGATATGATGTGCTGTGGTCTGATCACTTCCCTTTGATAATAGAGTGTAAGCTAGATGTAGTTGTACCGAAAAGATGTGTCTCTAGTTTACCTATAAAAACTAAAGTAATGTGGGGGAACCGAGACGCAGCACAAATTGAATTATATCATAATGAATGTAACGAACGATTAAGACTCATAGATTTTCCCAATGAGTTCCAAGATTGTTGTGATAGTATGTGTACAGATCTAAATCATAGACATATTATTGATCGATTGTATGAACAATTAGTTAGTGCTTTGTGTGAGTCATCAATTGTCGGACAAGAGTCTAGTAAGCACACTCGAAAGAAAAAAGTTGTTGGATGGAATAAATATGTAGCCGAGGCGCACAGACATGCCAGAAGTCACTTTGATATGTGAACGTGGTACGGTAGGCCTTCGAATGGCTATTATTATGACCAAATGTGTAATACGAGGAGAATTTTCAAATCTCGCTTAAAATGGTGCCAAGATAGACAAGACCAGATAAAAATGGATATTTTGGCATCAAATCACTTGAAAAAAGATTTTCGTGCATTTTGGAAAAACACCATCAATATCAACCACAAACATGGCCTGCCTGTGTGCATCGAAGGTGTGAGTGATGTTCAGGCGATAGCGAAAGGTTTTTATTAAATCTAAATTTGAAATGAGGTCACCGTTAGGTCCCTCGCAGATGGTGATCAATATTAAGCCTAAAAGTGCACTGGGAACTAGAATCGTTGCTAAAGACATAATAATATAATATAATATTCCGGGACAACTCACACACGGTTATCTGATCCCAAGCTAAGCAGAGCTTGTGTTATGGTAACCAGACAACTGATAAACATACTTATATATTTCTAAATACATACATATTATAGATAAATTACACCCAGACACAGAACAAATGATCGTGCTCATCACACAAACATTTGTCCTGGGTGGGAATCGAACCCACGACCTCCGGTATAGCAGTCAGGGTCACTAACCACTAGACCAACAGGCCCGTCAAACAAATCATACAATCAATGTCAAGAGGAAAGTCTCCAGGTCACGATGGGCTTAGTATTGAGCATCTTAGGTTTGCGGGTCCTCACTTACCGCGTGTGCTTGCTTTATTCTATAACGTATGTATGAGTCATGCGTATCTACCCCATGACATGTTAAAAACAATAGTTGTGCCAGTAGTTAAGAACAAGACCGGTGACTTAACGGACAAAAATAATTACAGGCCTATTTCCCTGGCCACGGTCGTCTCAAAGGTGCTGGACAGCGTGCTTAATGTACAATTAAATAAGCATATAAAACTGCATGACAATCAGTTCGGATTTAGACCAGGCCTGTCTACAGAAAGTGCTATATTGGGACTTAAGCACGCTGTGAAGTACTACACAGACCGCAGAACAGCTGTTTACGCATGCTTCCTTGACCTTTTGAGTGCTTTTGATCTGGTTTCCTACGATATTCTCTGGAAAAAACTTAATGACACCCAGTTACCATCAGAAATCATTAATATTATCAAATATTGGTATGGGAACCAGATCAACTGCGTTAGATGGGCAGGGTCGTATTCTAGTCCTTATGGACTGGAGTGTGGAGTCAGACAAGGGGGACTAAGTTCTCCTACACTGTTCAATCTGTACATTGATCAACTGATTGTGGAGCTGAGCAGCACCAGAGTCGGATGCTATATAGATGGAATATGCGTAAACAACCTAAGTCATGCTGATGACATGGTGCTGCTCAGTGCCTCAATATGTGGTCTAAGGAAACTAGTTAGCACTTGTGAGGCCTTTGCCAAAGCACACGGTCTCGTGTATAATGTTAAAAAGAGTGTCGTTATTGTGTTTATGGGTAGTGGAAAAACCTTAGAAACGATACCTCCAGTCACACTAAGGGGTGTGTGCTTAACAAGGGTACACCAATTCAAGTACCTTGGGCATGTGTTGACATCTACCATGGCAGATGATGACGACATTGAACGGGAGCGAAGGGCGCTGTCGGTGAGGGCTAATATGATTGTCCGCAGGTTCGCGAGGGCCTCTAAGGATGTAAAAATTACACTCTTTAGAGCCTACTGCACTTCATTTTACACCTGTAGCCTGTGGGTACATTTTACCCAAAAATCGTACAGCGCCCTTCGCGTCCAGTATAATAATGCGTTCAGGATGTTGATGGGGCTGCCTCGCTACTGTAGCGCATCAGGGATGTTCGCTGAAATGAGAGTGGATTGTTTCTATACCATAATTAGAAAAAGATGTGCATCCCTGGTGCGCCGGGTGCGGGCCAGCTCCAATAACATCCTGGGTATGATTGCAGATAGGCTGGATAGCCATGTATTGAATCGTTGCTTCAGAATTTCATCGGGAATTATAAAGTAATGATTTAGTTATAAATATTGTTATTATATACTTATAAACTGTTATTATATACCTATAAACTGTGCTTTACTAACATAGATTTAAGTAAACATTGTTACTAACCCATTGAGTCTTGTTACTTTAAATAAAGATTTATTATTATTATTATTAACCGCGGTTTTGTTTTCTCCCCGGTAAAACTCGCTGGTGAATCACCTTAAGATGATTTTTTTGTTAAGTGGAGCTTGTCTCGCATGTTTTGGATTTGGCGCGACACGACGCGTTGTCAAAAACCATGCGTCGATCACCGAGCGCGAAACGAGCCGCCAGATTACGCCGTTTTTAGGGTTCCGTACCCAAAGGGTAAAACGGGACCCTATTACTAAGACTCCGCTGTCTGTCTGTCCGTCTGTCTGTCTCCAGGCTGTATCTCATAAACCGTGATAGCTAGAAATCTAAAATTTTCACAAATGATGTATTTCCGTTGCCGCTATAACAACAAATACTAAAAACCACATAAAATGAATATTTAAGGGGGGCTCTCATACGACGGTGGTACGGAACCCTTCGTGCGCGAGTCCGACTCGCACTTGGCCAGTTTTTATGTATGGCGTTATTATAATTAGAAGCAATACGTTAAACACGAATACGTTTCTTCAGTCATTCTTATCCCACCAAAAACATTCTGTAAAAAACTAGCCAAGTCTCGATGGAGCTGCTTGTTTATCTCTAAAAAGTAATGAAATCTAGACAAAGTCGTAACAAGTCTAAGGTTCCTTACTGCGATTTCTTTATTATTATAGTTAATGTTGTGTGACTTGGCCGTTGAACATTCTTTATACGTGAGTGTGTACAAGTCAATTTTTTTACACGTAATGTTATATCTGTTGTAACTACCTATGTTTGTTGAGCGAGATAATAGCCCATACTGGTATTGGTAATTGGACGGTAGTGTCTCATTTTAGGCTGTTGTTGATTGTGCAAAACATGCATTCAGCATTGACAATGCTGACTTCTGCTCTCTTCTTTTTGTGGCATCAAATCGACCACCGATCTAACATAAAATAGACGTACAGACGGACTTCTATCAATGATTAGAAGTCCGTCTGTACTGGAAATAATTTTTAATACTGTTTGTTTCGCGACAGATTGGTGCAATGGTGTCATGGAGCACCTGGTTTTGTACTCTTGTGTACCGTTCAACGGCCAAGTCACACAACATTAACTATAATAATAAAGAAATCGCAGTAAGGAACCTTAGACTTGGTACGACTTTGTCTAGATTTCATTACTTTTTAGAGATAAACAAGCAGCTCCATCGAGACTTGGCTAGTTTTTTACAGAATGTTTTTGGTGGGATTTCACTTCTTTTTGTAGAAACGTGGGCTTTTGATATATTTTATTAGATTTTCTTATTTGACACGGATTCTTTTCTTTTTAGGAGTAGTTTTTTTTTTATTATTACAAATCTTTCTTTATTATTTTCTTTTTTTTTTATTTCATTTCTTTATATAATCCGTTACTAATCATAAAATTCCTAACCTATTCAAATCTTCGAATTGTTATAATAACAACTTGCTAATCTAGCGACGTGTGCGGGTATTACTGCCACTCTTAGTCCAATGCATTATATTTTGACCAAATTTTGAGCGAAATTAATATTTTAGTGTAATTTGTTTATTTAGTGTAATTTGTTTATTTAATTTGTGTAATGTTCGAGTAGAATAAAGTTAATCGTTCGATTATTTCTTCTTGTAAATAAATAAATAAATGCGGACAACATCACATACATTGCTCTGAACCCAAAGTAAGTTGCTAAAGCACTTGTGTTATGGAATTCAGAAACAACGAAAAAAACTTTTTGTAAACTTGAAAGTAGTGCTGTCGCTCTATCGCAAGGTTTGTGTGCGTAAGTTGACAGTGTGTGAGTGTCAAAGCGCGCTCGTTTCATGTAGTTGTCTACTTACTCACCAAAATCATTTTAAACATCTGCACACGTTAATTGGCATTATTGACGTATAAACAAGGGGTAACCATGACAGTACAAGGTAGCCATATGATAAACTTTTTGAAATAATAGCCGTAGTAGTAAACAGCTTAGTGGTAGTATGATTCGGAATTAATATTCTTGCTGCAAGTTCAAATCTTAGGCGAGACACCCTTTTTGAGTTTTAGTAACTAATCTTTTTTAGTTAAATTTTGTTGCTTTGTACGACCTAAGAATATTTTTGATTGTTTATATTTTTGTCGTGCATTTTTCACACAACTCGACCTATGCATAAACAATGATTATTTTGGGTTTCTGTTTACTATATTTCCGTAGTTAAGTTTGATGCCCATTGCAGACCAAGAGTGAATAATGGCGTAAAAAAAATATGTTGATTATGTTATATCTGTGGCATCATCTATAGTATTACTTTGACAAGGAATAATTTATGGTATATTGATTTGTGATTGGGTTGGAGTGTAGCCTTAATTGTAGCCTTAAACGCTATGGAGCAAGGACAGTCAAATTTTCGAAGTTTTTTTTTTTTCGGAATCTTTCCGATTTTTTTGCAGTATCGGGTTGACCTTGTCTGTAGCAACCATTTAGGGTCTGAGAAGCATGGCCCTACGACGCACCGTTTCCGAGATATGAGCCTTCTACCGGTTTTTTATTTTATATAAATCAATTTATATTTTCAAAATGGTAGCTTGGATGAGATTGTTTTCGGGAAAAAAATTGTTGCTCTACTCAAAAGCCATGAGGTCATGTAAAAAAATTAGCAAAAACTTCTAAAAAATTTTGTTTTCTAGTCAGGGTCACCAGGTACTCCAGATCTTCGATTATCCTAGTTTTTATAGTTTTCCCTTTACGTGGCCATAAAACCCTAACTCTGTACCAAATTTGAGCTCTCTGAGTTTATGGGAAGTACTAGTTCTATTTTGATGATCATGAGTGAGTGTCGTAAATGCGAAACTTTGCTTTCGCTTAACTTCGGAACTAAATGACCTACAGACTTGAAATTTTGGATTTTAAGTATATGATTACAGCTTACTGGATGACGAAAATTTCTGCGTTTTGGTCTTATCCAGAGGTTCTCAAATAGAGGCCTGAAAATGCGGCGAAATGGTTCCAGTAAAGGATGGTACGGCAGTGTTTGCTTCGCGCTCGACTTGGCGGGGGTACTGCCGTGCCCCCCGATTTCTCAACCCAAATTACATTAAAACATAACATTATGCAACAAATTGCATAAATTAAAAAAACAACATTTAAAATAATACTATAACATAATAATAATATCATGGGACAACTTATACACGGCCATCTGATACCAAAGTAAACAGAGCTTGTTTTATTGTAACCAGACAACTGATAAACATACTTATATATTTCTAATACCTACATATTATACATAAGTTACACCCAGACACAGAACAAAAATGATTGTGCTCATAACACAGATTTGTCCTGGGTGGGAATCGAACCCACGACCTCCGGTAAAGCAGTCAGGGTCACTAACCACTAGACCAACAGGCCAGTCATTTATAAAAACTATGTTTTGACAACGCACTCGATAGGTGTAGTAAAAAAAATCTCCAATTTTGTTTTAATCACCCATAGAAATGATTAAAAAAATCTAAATCTGTCAAGTTACTGCAAAATCAAATAAAAAATAATCATCTTAACATATTAATATTTTAGTATTTCTAGTTTACATAATATACAACACACTTTTATGAAAATATTTGCATAAGAGAAACATATTGCATAAGTCGTCTTAACATTCGTAGTATTTAGTGACGACGACGACGAAAGTAGTGTATAATTGGGGTTTCTGGATCAGAGGAGATCCAGAAACACCCAATTATACACCATCATTTAGTATATTCAAAATGTAATCCTGATATGATCTGTTTCTTCGATCTGTTCTTGATCATAATATTTAGCGGTTAAATGAAATGTCATTGCGAAATCTTCATTTAAACTAAAAAAAAAAAAAAAAACCAGACCGGAACAAATATTAACTTGTCCGTGTGTGGGAATCGAACCCACGACATTTCGTCTTTGTGGTTAAAGAACGTGAAATTTAGCATTTGATTGTGTTGTGATCAGGTCTTAACCGCTATGCCAAACATGTCGTCAAATATGTAACAAAATAACGGACTACTTCATGCCCTTTGTTTACTTTAACGATACGCATGTTGTATGACGTCATTCATTTGATGCACTTCCTTATATGGTCGTAGTAGTAGTGTATAATTGGGGTTTCTGGATCAGAGGAGATCCAGAAACACCCAATTATACACCATCATTTAGTATATTCAAAATGTAATCCTGATATGATCTGTTTCTTCGATCTGTTCTTGATCATAATATTTAGCGGTTAAATGAAATGTCATTGCGAAATCTTCATTTAAACTAAAAAAAAAAAAAAAAACCAGACCGGAACAAATATTAACTTGTCCGTGTGTGGGAATCGAACCCACGACATTTCGTCTTTGTGGTTAAAGAACGTGAAATTTAGCATTTGATTGTGTTGTGATCAGGTCTTAACCGCTATGCCAAACATGTCGTCAAATATGTAACAAAATAACGGACTACTTCATGCCCTTTGTTTACTTTAACGATACGCATGTTGTATGACGTCATTCATTTGATGCACTTCCTTATATGGTCTTCATTGTATTCATTTAGTCAATACTTTGATTCGAACATCTGTGTGAAAATTAAGCCATGAACTGTAGGAATTACTATTAATCGAGCTTTTATGAATAAAACAAGAAAAAAATTATGTCAAAAAATTTATTTGTTACTTAGATTATTTATACCATATAGTTTATACACCATTTATTTAAACAGAGAACGTTTTTCAAGGCACATACTGAATCATGATAAATACAACTATACAGATCATGAGAGTTTTCATATTCTTTATATAAGTTTAATAAACTAGGACAACCTTTATCTTCTAAGTTATTAACATTAGTACTATTTACAATGTTTCTTAACCACGACACTTTTTCTGAACCTTTGACATAAACACATTTATCTCTTAAAATATTTATAATCAAATTCTGATAATTTGAATAAGGCACAATTCCTTCATTCCAGTGTATCTTTCTATTGCGCTCAATCCAACTTACTTGTCGCTTTTCTTGTTTAGTCAAATCGTAAAATGGGAATGGAGGTTTTATTAGAAATACCTGTATTTTTTTATCGCATAATATCGCAATCTCCTTTATTATAAATTCGTTAACTTCTGTTTTGAAACCTTGAACATCTACAATTGCAGTCATGATAGCCTGCGCACAATATTACTTAAAGGTTTGTATTCCACAAGTCGATCGTTAATAATTAAACAATAAGCAGTTGTATTGTCTGGTATCAATGTTGAAGATTCAAATTCCAACCTTACGTCTACCGGGCCAGTTTTTAAACAGTCATTTTGCCTTGAACAATCTATGATAAAGAGTGGTGCTTTTTCTTTAAAATCTTTCAGATCAAGCAAGGGATCGACTGGGCTGTTATAATACGACTGACGAAATTTCACATACATTTCATATAATATACTGTACTTGTTTTCAGAAAACTTTAAGCCTAAAGGTTCATAAGGGTAATACTGAGAATTCAAAAATAGCGTTACGTTTGTCACATCACAATGATCAAATACTGAGCTGTCTTTCGATTTGTTATTTTTTCTATTAGTCTGTAAGCAGAAAATTACATATCTTGGTTTTTCTAATTGTGAAGCCGTTTTAACTGACCAAGAATGCTTTGTAGATTTGGGTAGTAGAGGATATTCATATAAATCCCAATTCCTAAATGCCATTTGAATAGGTTTATCTTTTTCCAAATATTTCAAAAGTGTGAGTCGTTCCCGATCTGACACTTTTATATGTGGCACTCTCCACTGCACCCTTTGTATATCTATTTGAAAATGTGTAACATCATCACTAAGGATAACACTGTTTAAATTGGAATTGCTTCTGTTCATTATAAGTTCATGTTTACAATTAATTACAATTTTATTATAATCCTCAGCAAACCCTAAAATTTTATTTAACGGTATTACAATACTAAAATGACCATCGCTTTTAAAGCCGTCTAAATTCCAACCCCATAAGGCTGCAACTTTATTTTCTGCTTCATTTAATGAAATGTATGACTTTATTGTTGATGATATGCCAGAATTTTTCGTACGATCTATTTCAATTCCATTTATTTCGTATCTGATGTCTTGAAACAAAAACATAAGAGGATTATTAGTGAACGTAACAACTTTTTTGATCGGCTTCCCATCTTTTCCGATGAGTTTTGCTTCACCTTCGATGTAAATCGAGCTGGCCGATGGTAGTACGTATATATCTTGCTGTTGTATGGGAATTCTGATTTCATCATTTTCTCTAAAACTGTTATTGTATGGATTGTAAGAATGAACTTCGTAACTTTCGATCGAAGTGTCAAAGTGTGGTAATTCAGAAACCTGTAGTATGTTCATATCTGGAAGCCTAGCGCCTTTAGAAAATCTTTATTCGACTTCGTCAATTTTTTCACTGATTTGTTACGTCCTTGCACTTTAGATGTCTTTGAAGGAATAAGCCGCTTTACATTAACTGCGGGGTTTTTATAATATAAAATCATTTTATCTTTTTTAAATGAAGACGTAGTTCAATTTGTTGTTTTCCAAAGTCAATGTTGTGGCCGAATTGGTCAACAATCTTAATAGATACAGATGGGATTAATGTTTTGTTTACAGGCAAATAGATAACGTTTTGCGGTGATTCTATGCACCAATTACCCGGAGCGGTACTAGACATAAATTCATGAATCACATGAGTTGGTAATCCGTTGGAGTAGGAACCGTGTACTAGATCACATTCAATTCTAATTACAGGTTGAATATTATTACGGAAATGTTGCACTGAGTTCAATACAGAAAAGTATAGCAAACCGCACTCATATTGACCAGATAAGTTCAAAGGTGGTTGAAAGTATGAAGTCAATTCTGATTTATTTCCTGAGATGGTGACCGTTATAGACATACTTTTATACTGAACTATAATGAGATATACTATTTATTTTATTCTGTGCCCACTCCAAAATTTCCTTAAAAAGTTTAAGCAAAGATGTCACGTTGTACATTGTCATAATTATAGTTAACTTTAGAACCTAAGTATTTTATAAATTCTTTTGGGGGTTTAAGATTACCATAACTATCAAAATATTCTATATAATCATTATATTTTACATAAGCTACCCAATGAGAACCAGGATTTTTAGAACTATCTAAATTAATGACCCCACATTCTTTTTTAAAAGGTTGTATTGGAAGTTCATCTCGCATAAAGACCCCTCGAAAATAAGGAATACTATTCCCATATTTTAAAATGTCAAAGTTATTTAAGGGACGATTGGGTAGCCGATACTTTAGTTTTTTTGTTTCGATACATAAATTTTAAGTCCATCTTTATGATGTTTAAGATGTAATCCTTTTCCAATGCAAAGAGCTTCTATTTTTTCGTTGTGCCTCTTCAATTCAGCAAAATGCTTTTTAGCAATCTTGAATTCATTAATAGTCTTAGCAATACCAGCTGCACCACCTGCTAATGCTCCTGCCGCTGATAATCCCGCAAAAATAGGAATTAAAGGTAGTACTCCGCCAGTTTTAGGTATAGGAATAACACGAGGAAGTGTAATGGATGAATCATCAATCATTTCTCTTGCAGCAGCCATAGCTAATTCAATTGCCAATTTCTTGCCTTTTGGCTTTAATTTTTGTATGTGTTTTTTTGTTTTAGTAATTACATTTTTAAACTTATTTTTTAAGTCGAAAGAAATTTTTCTTGAAGTGTTTTTTTTACGATCATTATTTAAACCAGTTCCAGTTTTAATTTTAGCTAACATAGCTTTATTCACCACATGGGCTGCTATCTTCTCACTTACACTCGCATCAGAAGCATGTGCGCGTGTTTTTGCCATTTTTAATAAAACTAAATCTGCTTTATGTCTGTCTTTCAAGTTTGATGATCTGTGATAAGCAATGTCGTGGTCTTTGCAATATTCGTCTAATTTATTTATACCTTTATCACCGCGTATAAGTCTCTTAATTAATTTGGTTCCGGGCCCACAATAATTGTATCCAGGTAGATGTAATTCAAATGGTAAATTATTTATAAACCAATTGAAAAGACTAATCTCTCCTAAGCACATAATAATACTGATTAATCGTGGTTGTAACGGTTAATATATATGTTTTATTACAATATATTCGACTTATCAATCCAGCTATTTTCGGTAGGGGGCAAACCAAGCCATTTTACTAATACCTTGTTTCCTTTCCTCCTAAGAACTTTTTCAACTAAGTATACATTAGGATGTTTTGTTTTTTGAAGTTCTTGTGTATAAAATGCTCCTAAAATAGGTTGACCTCTGATTGTATCTTCGATTAAATAAGTGATGGGAGCCGTGTTTTGTATTTTTCTAATTTTAAATATTTCTGTCGACCAGTTAGGCGTATATCCCTTTTCGAATGTTCCTTTGTACTTACTGATCCGTACATAATCACCCACTTTGAACTTAATCTTTGAATTAACTTTTTTTATCGACATTAGATATCTTTTTAATATACGTGTTTTATTAGTATTATTAACCTTTGCGGGAATTTCGTCAATTGTTCGATGGTTAGTGTGATTATATTTATATGTGACGTTATTGATAGTATTATTTATCCAATTATAATTACCCTGTAAACTAAATTCTTGGTATAATTTGGACTTCAACGTTCTGATAAATCGTTCAACAATTGAAGCTTTTTTTGTCGAAAAAGTTGAATAATGATTAATATTATTTGATTTCATAAGACTTTGAAATTTATTATTATAAAATTCTGTTCCGTTATCAGTTTGTAGATTTTTAGGAACACGTCCTTTATCCAACAAATTTTTAAATGCATTATAAACAACGTCTTTATTCTTACTTTTCAAGGGATATGTCCAAGCATACTTCGAAAACGTGTCAATAACAGAAAGAATAAATCTAAAGCCATTATTTTGTTTAGAAACTGATTGCATATCAATTAAATCCGCTTGCCATAGATCATCTATATCTTTTATAATAACCTTTCTGCGCGGAAAATGCACCCTCGCATTTTTATGAATTTCATTAAATGCAACTACATGTCATATTTGTAATGATTTATTATTTGGTGACAAAGTTTGTGATCATGATCATATAACATCTGAGTACAGAGGTGCGGCACACTCGCAGTGCAATTTAAATTATAGAGTTTGTCCCTTTATACCCGTTATATTTCACAATTTAGTTGGTTACGATTCTCATATATTTATAACTGAATTATCGAAATATGAAGGTGAGATAAGAATTATAGCAGAAACTAAAGAAAAATATTTAACCATAACCAAAATAATAAATACCGGTAAAGGATGCAAACCAGTACAAATTAAATTTATAGACTCGTTTAAATTTCTAAGTTCAAGTCTTGATAACCTGAGTAAAAGTTTAACGGAGAATGATTTTATTCATTTATTCACACATTTTCCGGACAGAAATCAATTTAATTTAATGCGAAAGAAAGGTATTTACCCATATGAATATATTTGTACATGGGCTAAATACAATGAAACACAACTCCCTGATAAGGATAAATTTTATAACTCTTTACAAATGAAACACATAACTGATGATGAATATAAACATGCTCAAATTGTGTGGAATCTTTTTAATATTACTTCTCTTGGTGAATATACTGACTTGTATTTAAAATGTGATGTACTATTATTATGTGATATATTTGAAAATTTCAGAAACATTTGTCTCAAGCATTATAAACTTGATCCTGCATATTATGTAAGTTCACCTGGATTGAGTTGGGACGCTATGCTCCTTTACACAGGTGTTCAGTTAGAAATGATTCATGACTTAGAAATTTACGAAATGTTGGAAAAAGGAATACGAGGAGGGTTAGCTCAATGTTCTCACCGATATGCCAAAGCTAATAATGTTTATTTACCTCATTTTGATAATTCAAAGCCATCAACATATTTAATTTACTTAGACTGTAATAATCTTTACGGATATGCTATGACGAAAAAATTACCCATTTCAGAATTTAAGTTTATGACCGATAATGATGTGAAACATTTTAATGTGCTTAATATTCCTGATAATTCAGAGTTCAGTTACATTTTAGAAGTAGATATAACGTATCCAGATCATTTACATAATTTACATAGTGACTTGCCTTTTGCTCCAGAGAAATTCACTCCTATTGGAGGGAAAACACAAAAATTAATCGCTAATTTGTATGATAAATATAATTACATTATTCATTATGTTCATTTAAAAGAATGTCTCAAAAATGGTTTGCTTTTGAAAAAAATTCATAGAATCCTTTGTTTTAGACAAGAAAGTTTTTTAAAAAAATATATAGATTTGAATACTAGACTACGGCAAGCAGCTTTAACTTCATTTGAAAGAGATTTTTTTAAACTGTTTAATAATTCAATTTTTGGGAAAACAATAGAAAATAAACGAAAGCATGTCGAGGTGAAATTAATAAGTAAATGGAGTGATTGTTCGAACAAAACGAACAAAATAATAGGTGCTGAGAAATTAATCGCAAAACCTAATTTAAAAAGTATTTCTGTATTTAATGAAAACTTTTTAGCTATACAACTCAGTCCAGAAAAAAATATATTAGATAGACCAATATATGTTGGATTTGCGGTATTAGAATACTCTAAATAACATTTGTACAATTTTCATTATAATTTTATTAAGAATAAATATGGTGATAAAGCTAAATTGTGTTACACCGATACAGACAGTTTGTTGTATTTAATTAATACTAACGACATATATAAAGATATACGAGAGAATTTAGCAGAATTTGACACAAGTAATTTTGAATCTGACAATAATTACTGTATTCCAAAGGTCAATGAAAGAATACCTGGTTTATTTAAGGATGAATTAGGAGGTGACCCAATTATTGAATTTATAGGCTTAAGAGCGAAACTGTACTGTATAAAATCACAAAAAATGCAAATTAATAAAGCTAAAGGTGTATCAAAACCTATAACTGGAAGTTTAAAATCACGTAACTATAAGCACGTTTTATTTAAAAATTTAACTTCAAAGCGTAAAATGAATATGATCAGATCAATGAAACATGTGCTATTCTCAGAAGTAGTAAATAAAGTAGTCTTGAACAGAATAGACGATAAAAGGCAAATTTTAAGAAATCAAATTGACACTGTTCCTTGGGGTCATTGTAATCATGTATGCTAACTAATGTTATACACTAACGACTTTTATAATTTTAATAATAAAAATTATTGTGCTTATGTAATAAAATATATATGGAAATAAATTATTGTGATATAAATTATAATGATATGTGTTTTATTTAATTAACTACTGGGGATTTGATATATTAAGTGATTTAATAATGCATACGCGATGCATGAAAATAGCCTTCTCGAGTAATGTTAAGTACATTCGGCGCATCCTGGGTGGTTAAATTCGATACTATCTTGATTGACTGGCTAATATTTTCCATCAGTTGATTTTATTCTTATATGAAATAAAGTCTAAGTTTTATGAAAGATAAAGAATAACCTGATCTCTTGTAAGTATATAAATACCAGAACAAATATGATTTATGTCAGATACAAAAATGAAGTGGATTAAACACCCGGTAACCTTAGCAGTTAAAAATATTGATGTGAAGGAGAATACGCTGCACCCGAAACATAGCGTACTTCTCCCGAATAACATCCGCAGTATAATATGTGGTCCTTCGAATTGTGGAAAAACTAACGTCATGTTATGCTTATTAATTCATGAAAATGGGCTAAAATTTCAAAACGTATATTTGTATTCCAAAACAAGCTCACAATCAAAATATCGCTTTCTCAAACAAATTTTGGATAGAGTTCCAAGTATGAAAACAATTTACTTTTAAATTTGATGAAGATGTGATTCATCCTAATGATGCATTACCTAATTCTGTAATAATATTTGATGATGTGGTTGGTGAAAAACAAATAAACATACGTAATTATTTTACGATGGGAAGGCACAGAGCAATAGATTGCTTTTACTTATCTCAGACTTATTCAAAAGTACCAAAGCAGTTGTTACGTGACAATGTTAACTTTCTGATTATCTTCAAACAAGATGATATAAACTTAAAACATATTTATGATGAACATGTCAGTTCAGATATGGAATGGTCCAAATTCAAAAATCTCTGTTCAAAAGTATGGCTGTCTCCGTACGATTTTTTGACTATCAATAAAGACTGTGAATTAAACAATGGCAGATATAGACAATCATTTGATAACTTCATAAGTTTTGAATAATAAATAAAAAGCAAAACTAAATAACAGTTTTAGATTACGTCAGTTTTTTACAAAGTGAATCTTTTTGTATTTTCAGTGAAGATATAAATAAAAGTAATTTGTAAATAATAAATCAGTATTCGTATTTCTCTGGCTGAATAAAGTATTGAGCAATAATATGGAGGAAAATATTAAATTACAGTTGATTAAGTCTGCTGACGCTGTAAAAAATAAATTACAACAAATGAAAAACCAGGAACATGAAATTAATTTATCGCTTGATAAAATACTAAAAACTGTTTCCGAGCCTCTTCAAACCTTAGTGAATTTGAAAAAGAAATCTCCGAATTTGGAACCAACGGAAAATGAGATCAATTCGGAATCATTCGAATCAGATGAAAGTATTACAAGTTGTTCTACTAAATGTGATGATTTTTATGATGCTGATTTAAATATTGCAACTCCTATTAAAAATAAAGATAAAGATATACATTTAGAGATGTCACTACAGGGTAAAGATGTTTATGGTATTTATGACGGATTAAATGTACCATTTGGAATAAGAACTGATAATAAACAATTGATGATAGGTAACTCAATAGTATCATTTTCTAAAATTGACAGTGTGGATAAAAATAATGTGTTATTGGTAAAAATTGATGACAAAACTTACAATTTAACTCCAGGCTTGAAAGAACTTTTAATTCGAAAAAAGCCAGATTTAAAGACAATAACAAGCGAAGATAAAGTTGTATATAAAAATATATTACTTCAAACAAATAAGCGCATAAGAGAGATTTTAATCCTGGAGGTCAAATAAGAGGTGATAAGGGAACGAAATATCGAGATATAATCAAACCTTTGTTTTCTATTACTTTAAATGAAAAAAAGCAAACCAAACTTGGAGGTAGCTTGCCAAAACTCAAGAAATATAGAACCCAAACTGATTTGGTATATTGGGATGATCCTAATGAATTGGTTGAAAGGTTAAAATTGTTGATAGCTTCAAGAGATGCTGGTAATACAAATCACGATAATGAAATTTTATCAATAATTGAGGAATTGAAAGAAGCCTATGTAATTAAGGAATAAATAAATAGATGCGTTAAATAGTTTTTATTTTAGTATTACAGAATCATTCTTGATCAGTAACCAACTATTATCACATCATTGATAAAATATTAATATTTAATTAATTCATTAATATCACATATATATCTGATTGTTAAGCGCTCATAAGGTACTTCTGTACTTTAAATTATTGAATAATATCTATATAATAGAAAATTAATATGAGCAAAGCAGATGTCGTTAATGAAATTCATAAAAATGCGAGGGTGCATTTTCCGCCCAGAAAGGTTATTATAAAAGATATAGATGATCTATGGCAAGCGGATTTAATTGATATGCAATCAGTTTCTAAACAAAATAATGGCTTTAGATTTATTCTTTCTGTTATTGACACGTTTTCGAAGTATGCTTGGACATATCCCTTGAAAAGTAAGAATAAAGACGTTGTTTATAATGCATTTAAAAATTTGTTGGATAAAGGACGTGTTCCTAAAAATCTACAAACTGATAACGGAACAGAATTTTATAATAATAAATTTCAAAGTCTTATGAAATCAAATAATATTAATCATTATTCAACTTTTTCGACAAAAAAAGCTTCAATTGTTGAACGATTTATCAGAACGTTGAAGTCCAAATTATACCAAGAATTTAGTTTACAGGGTAATTATAATTGGATAAATAATACTATCAATAACGTCACATATAAATATAATCACACTAACCATCGAACAATTGACGAAATTCCCGCAAAGGTTAATAATACTAATAAAACACGTATATTAAAAAGATATCTAATGTCGATAAAAAAAGTTAATTCAAAGATTAAGTTCAAAGTGGGTGATTATGTACGGATCAGTAAGTACAAAGGAACATTCGAAAAGGGATATCGCCTAACTGGTCGACAGAAATATTTAAAATTAGAAAAATACAAAACACGGCTCCCATCACTTATTTAATCGAAGATACAATCAGAGGTCAACCTATTTTAGGAGCATTTTATACACAAGAACTTCAAAAAACAAAACATCCTAATGTATACTTAGTTGAAAAAGTTCTTAGGAGGAAAGGAAACAAGGTATTAGTAAAATGGCTTGGTTTGCCCCCTACCGAAAATAGCTGGATTGATAAGTCGAATATATTGTAATAAAACATATATATTAACCGTTACAACCACGATTAATCAGTATTATTATGTGCTTAGGAGAGATTAGTCTTTTCAATTGGTTTATAAATAATTTACCATTTGAATTAAATCTACCTGGATACAATTATTGTGGGCCCGGAACCAAATTAATTAAGAGACTTATACGCGGTGATAAAGGTATAAATAAATTAGACGAATATTGCAAAGACCACGATATTGCTTATCACAGATCATCAAACTTGAAAGACAGACATAAAGCAGATTTAGTTTTATTAAAAATGGCAAAAACACGCGCACATGCTTCTGATGCGAGTGTAAGTGAGAAGATAGCAGCCCATGTGGTGAATAAAGCTACGTTAGCTAAAATTAAAACTGGAACTGGTTTAAATAATGATCGTAAAAAAAACACTTCAAGAAAAATTTCTTTCGACTTAAAAAATAAGTTTAAAAATGTAATTACTAAAACAAAAAAACACATACAAAAATTAAAGCCAAAAGGCAAGAAAATGGCAATTGAATTAGCTATGGCTGCTGCAAGAGAAATGATTGATGATTCATCCATTACACTTCCTCGTGTTATTCCTATACCTAAAACTGGCGGAGTACTACCTTTAATTCCTATTTTTGCGGGATTATCAGCGGCAGGAGCATTAGCAGGTGGTGCAGCTGGTATTGCTAAGACTATTAATGAATTCAAGATTGCTAAAAAGCATTTTGCTGAATTGAAGAGGCACAACGAAAAAATAGAAGCTCTTTGCATTGGAAAAGGATTACATCTTAAACATCATAAAGATGGACTTAAAATTTATGTATCGAAACAAAAAAACTAAAGTATCGGCTACCCAATCGTCCCTTAAATAACTTTGACATTTTAAAATATGGGAATAGTATTCCTTATTTTCGAGGGGTCTTTATGCGAGATGAAATTCCAATACAACCTTTTAAAAAAGAATGTGGGGTCATTAATTTAGATAGTTCTAAAAATCCTGGTTCTCATTGGGTAGCTTATGAAAAATATAATGATTATATAGAATATTTTGATAGTTATGGTAATCTTAAACCCCCAAAAGAATTTATAAAATACTTAGGTTCTAAAGTTAACTATAATTATGACAATGTACAACGTGACATCTTTGCTTAAACTTTTTAAGGAAATTTTGGAGTGGGCACAGAATAAAATAAATAGTATATCTCATTATAGTTCAGTATAAAAGTATGTCTATAACGGTCACCATCTCAGGAAATAAATCAGAATTGACTTCATACTTTCAACCACCTTTGAACTTATCTGGTCAATATGAGTGCGGTTTGCTATACTTTTCTGTATTGAACTCAGTGCAACATTTCCGTAATAATATTCAACCTGTAATTAGAATTGAATGTGATCTAGTACACGGTTCCTACTCCAACGGATTACCAACTCATGTGATTCATGAATTTATGTCTAGTACCGCTCCGGGTAATTGGTGCATAGAATCACCGCAAAACGTTATCTATTTGCCTGTAAACAAAACATTAATCCCATCTGTATCTATTAAGATTGTTGACCAATTCGGCCACAACATTGACTTTGGAAAACAACAAATTGAACTACGTCTTCATTTAAAAAAGATAAAATGATTTTATATTATAAAAACCCCGCAGTTAATGTAAAGCGGCTTATTCCTTCAAAGACATCTAAAGTGCAAGGACGTATCAAATCAGTGAAAAAATTGACGAAGTCGAATAAAGATTTTCTAAAGGCGCTAGGCTTCCAGATATGAACATACTACAGGTTTCTGAATTACCACACTTTGACACTTCGATCGAAAGTTACGAAGTTCATTCTTACAATCCATACAATAACAGTTTTAGAGAAAATGATGAAATCAGAATTCCCATACAACAGCAAGATATATACGTACTACCATCGGCCAGCTCGATTTACATCGAAGGTGAAGCAAAACTCATCGGAAAAGATGGGAACCCGATCAAAAAAGTTGTTACGTTCACTAATAATCCTCTTATGTTTTTGTTTCAAGACATCAGATACGAAATAAATGGAATTGAAATAGATCGTACGAAAAATTCTGGCATATCATCAACAATAAAGTCATACATTTCATTAAATGAAGCAGAAAATAAAGTTGCAGCCTTATGGGGTTGGAATTTAGACGGCTTTAAAAGCGATGGTCATTTTAGTATTGTAATACCGTTAAATAAAATTTTAGGGTTTGCTGAGGATTATAATAAAATTGTAATTAATTGTAAACATGAACTTATAATGAACAGAAGCAATTCCAATTTAAACAGTGTTATCCTTAGTGATGATGTTACACATTTTCAAATAGATATACAAAGGGTGCAGTGGAGAGTGCCACATATAAAAGTGTCAGATCGGGAACGACTCACACTTTTGAAATATTTGGAAAAAGATAAACCTATTCAAATGGCATTTAGGAATTGGGATTTATATGAATATCCTCTACTACCCAAATCTACAAAGCATTCTTGGTCAGTTAAAACGGCTTCACAATTATAAAAACCAAGATATGTAATTTTCTGCTTACAGACTAATAGAAAAAATAACAAATCGAAAGACAGCTCAGTATTTGATCATTGTGATGTGACAAACGTAACGCTATTTTTGAATTCTCAGTATTACCCTTATGAACCTTTAGGCTTAAAGTTTTCTGAAAACAAGTACAGTATATTATATGAAATGTATGTGAAATTTCGTCAGTCGTATTATAACAGCCCAGTCCATCCCTTGCTTGATCTGAAAGATTTTAAAGAAAAAGCACCACTCTTTATCATAGATTGTTCAAGGCAAAATGACTGTTTAAAAACTGGCCCGGTAGACGTAAGGTTGGAATTTGAATCTTCAACATTGATACCAGACAATACAACTGCTTATTGTTTAATTATTAACGATCGACTTGTGGAATACAAACCTTTAAGTAATATTGTGCGCAGGCTATCATGACTGCAATTGTAGATGTTCAAGGTTTCAAAACAGAAGTTAACGAATTTATAATAAAGGAGATTGCGATATTATGCGATAAAAAAATACAGGTATTTCTAATAAAACCTCCATTCCCATTTTACGATTTGACTAAACAAGAAAAGCGACAAGTAAGTTGGATTGAGCGCAATAGAAAGATACACTGGAATGAAGGAATTGTGCCTTATTCAAATTATCAGAATTTGATTATAAATATTTTAAGAGATAAATGTGTTTATGTCAAAGGTTCAGAAAAAGTGTCGTGGTTAAGAAACATTGTAAATAGTACTAATGTTAATAACTTAGAAGATAAAGGTTGTCCTAGTTTATTAAACTTATATAAAGAATATGAAAACTCTCATGATCTGTATAGTTGTATTTATCATGATTCAGTATGTGCCTTGAAAAACGTTCTCTGTTTAAATAAATGGTGTATAAACTATATGGTATAAATAATCTAAGTAACAAATAAATTTTTTGACATAATTTTTTTCTTGTTTTATTCATAAAAGCTCTGTAATGTGGCGGGAACGGAGCGATAAATGAGTAGGCGTGTAGTCAGCTCAAGAGACATTTAATGACTGTTCTTACATACACTTATACTTAATAACTAACACCACTACATCTACGGGGTTATATAAAATAAAAAAAAATCATCAACAATGTTTTTTTTTTTTTTATATAAGGTGCTATAAAAATATCTGCCACGGCTTTAATGGGAGGTAGTATTGTGTTTATAGATTACAATAGTGAAGAACTTTCGTACCCCGGAACAGTTAATTAAATTTTAGAAAATAAAATTGTTAAATTAACATTGACTCTATTCTGCGTAACGTGGTTCACAAATTACGTGAATTCGGTGCGGAGCGGCAACAGCTTAGGACACGGGATGGTTTTATACTAATAAATCAATTCAAATTTATACGTTATTTTTTTTGTATGAAAAAAAATATATTAAAAAATCAATAATTTATCTATACTATTGTAATCTATAAACACAATACTACCTCCCATTAAAGCCGTGGCAGATGTTTTTATAGCACCTTATATATATACTTAATTATGATTATACTTAAACTTTGAGACAAACATTTGTCATTTATGAGTTGACGCTTAAATTACGTAATGCTACTTCTAACTACTTCTACAATCTGTTATGTTATAATATTGTCCACTTGCTTATCGTACGGATAACGTTACAATGTTATTATAGTTAATGCTGTTACTAAACTAGTTTACATGTGGTTTTTTTCGGTTTTTGTGGACAGTCTCATTTTTACCGTTCTTAAGTACTATTACATTTATTATACTTATTATTACCTGATATGGGCCATCAAACAATTTATCAATTTTTTTACCAGACTCATTTCTTATCAATATCAAATCACCCTTTTGGTATTTAACTGGATTACTTCTGCGATCGTAATAACATTTCCTTTTTATTTTAGACATTACTAAATTTTCTCGTGCTTCTTTATTTGCTAATTGTAATCTGTATTTCAGTTCTAGTGCATAGTTATCTGGATTGTATAGAGGTTCTACTATATTACTAGATAAATTACTCGGTAAATGGCATGGTTATCCAAAGACCAGTTCGTAGGGTGTGTACTTGGTTTCGGTATGAATGGTGGTATTGTAGGAGAAACACCAGAACGGAAGCCACTGGCTCCAAGTCTCCGAATGTCCATCACATTGGGTCCGCAAGAAAGCAGCTAAATGTTTATGCGTATTTTCTAACGCACCCAATGATTGATGGTGATAAGCAGTAGAGCTCACCTTTTCAATTTGTAGTAACTTGCACACCTCTGTCATGGTTTCCGACATGAACTCCGTGCCACGATCTGTTGCGATAGCTTTTGGCAAACCGTACCTAAGTATAAAATTATTAACAAAAGATCGTGCTACACTCACCGTATCTTTTCGTTGAATTGGATACGCTTCGACGTACTTACTCAGCTCACATTGTAAACTTAAAATATAAACATTACCTTCTAAATCCTTATCTAGGGGCCCCACTAAATCTAAATACACCTTTTCAAAGGCGCTAGTCGCTGTAGTCGTTATGACCATAGGCTCTATAATGTTTTTAGAATACTTATTCATCTGGCATTTTTGGCACTTGCTAACATACTTTCGTACATCGCTTTCTAGACCCGGCCAAAAATATTTACTTTTAATATTATTTATCATACGTCGTACTCCTGCGTGTCCACTCGTAGGAAGTACGTGATAGTCGTGTAGTATGTATGTCTTTTCATCATTATCTAGGATTCGTTTAACTCCTCTCAAAATATTTATGTGTGGTCCGGACCACTTCTCTCTATTTTTTATCTCATTTATTAATTCTTTAATAAATGTACTATTATGTTGATTCTTTACAATGCATATTTCCTTCATATTTATATCGTTACAAAAACTACTCAATTTATTCGCAAATTCGGCTCGCGTAAAATGCGACATATAATTGGTGTCTATATATAAAGTTCTCTCTGCGTCTACATAAACAAAACATTCTTTTTCATAAGTTATATATGGTTTTGATATTTTATCTTTTTTTGTAAACTTTAACTCTACATAATCACTCGGCTTTCTTAATATCTCTGCGAATCTTGGTTGGCCAAACTTCGGTTCTGCAGTTATATTAGAAGACCTTGTGCTTTCTTTATTTTCCTGATCGATTTTAGTTTTTTGTGCTCTAGTCATTACCATCGTTACTTTTTCATTTAATGATTTTAATTCGTCCGAACTTATGGTCACCCTACTCAAAGCATCTGCCACTACGTTATCGTTTCCTTTTATATAAACAACATTGTAATCGTATTCCTCTAATTGTAGTCTAAATTTTAAAAGTCTTGTAGAGGGATCCTTCATTCCAAATAGGTAAATAAGTGGTTTATGATCGGTCATTACGGTAAATTTTCTCCCATATAAATACGGCCTAAAATATTTAATACTCCAAACAATTGCTAAAAGTTCCTTCTGAATAGTGGGATAATTTAATTCTGCTTTATTTAGTGGCCTACTAGCATAGGCTACCGGCCTCATGTCTTTGTTGCATAAAACAGATCCTATTGCTATACCCGATGCGTCTGTCTGAAGGACAAATGTATTATCTTTAGAGAAATCCGGAAATTGTAAAATAGTGGGTGAAATTAATTGCCTTTTAAGATTTTCGAAACTTTTTTGACATTCATCGGTCCAAATAAATGGTTGATTTTTCCGACATAATTTATTTAACGGTAGTGTTATTTCTGAGAATGAAGGTATAAATTTCCTGTAATAATTGCAAAATGCCACGAATCGTCTGACCTCATCCGCGTTTTTTGGTACTGGATAATTTTGCAATACTGTAACCTTATCAGGGTCAGGTAACACACCACTAGCTGACACTACATGTCCTAAATATAACAATTGTGTTTTCATGAAATCACATTTATGCGGGTTAAGTTTAAGGTTCATTTTTCTGAGTCGCTCAAACACATCTAACAAATTTTTATTGTGAATTTCGCGATTTCTACCAAATACTATAAGGTCATCGCAATATACGAAACACTGCTCATAAGTAAGTCCTGACATTGCTACTGACATTACTCTGGAAAAAACACTAGGACTGATTTTCAACCCCATAGGTAAACGTTTCATTTGATATTGTCCCGTACTGGTACTGAAGCTAGTAATATTTCTACACTCGGGTTTTGTGCTGACTTGGTAAAATCCTTGGTGCAGGTCTAAATGGGTGAAATAAATACTTCCGGAAAGCGAATCTAGTATTTCGGTTATGTTTGGTAACGGAAATTTATCATCCTGGATCGAGTCATTAACCTTCCTGTAATCAACAACTAAACGCCATTTTTTATCACCCTCCGTTTTTTTAGGCACTAAGAGTACTGGACTATTCCACTCGCTATTTGCAGGTTCTATGATATCCTCATCGAGCATTTTCTGAACTTGTTTATTAATTTCTAACTTCAACGACTGCGGTAGCAGATAAGGCTTTACATACACGGGTTTGGTATTCGGTTTCACTGTGATCGACTGCTCAGCGACATTCGCTGTACCTAACTTATCGCCTTCTACGAAAAAGATGTCAGCATACTTCGCGCAAATAATTTCAATTTGTTTTCTGTCATTGTTATTTAAATGAGTTAATTTTAATAATGGTAGTAACTTTTTTACACGTTGTACACCCTGTTCTGATTTATTAAATAAACATACATCATAATTTTCTAAATAGTCTAATTCGTCGTTACTTATCAAATCATTTTCGGATATATCTATTGAATTTTCACCGGTGTTTAATATTTTTATAGGGATCTTACCCCTTATTGGTTTTACAATACTTGCTGCCATGAATATATTTTCACCTAATTGCTTCGCGTGTATGACAAAATCTTTGTATATATTTTTATTTATGTGAACATAATGTATTGATTCGCAACGTGCCGGAGCAGTTAAATAACCATCCGACTGTACTTTATTGATATAACCAGTATGTATTAATAATGTACAAGTTCTATTATTACATTGTAATGTAAGTCGGTTCGTAGGTACGTTTATGTTTGCGTTATAAGTTCTCAGAAAGTCTAGACCGATAATACCATCCGCTGCGCATGGCATGTTGTCGAATAAGCGTAACTTGTGACAAAATACGAAACCTGATTCTGACCGTAATGGAATGTATGAGAAACACTTTGATTCTACTTTCCCACCTATTCCATGTATTATTGTACTTTCATTATACCTAACTGTACTACTTTTAACTATATGATTATTAATTATCGATATCGAAGCGCCAGTATCTAACAGAAATTTACACATTCTATCCCCTACGTGTAAGTTGATGAAATCTAATCCTTTGCAAGTTAACGCGTAATTAGGCTCGAAAAAACTGTTCTAAATTTTCGTCATGCTGCTCACCTTTTGACTCCTGATTTTTCTGAGTGTCGTCTTCTAAGGTATAATACATGTCTCGCCTTGCACCTCTGGCACCCCTGTTAGTATTATTTCCTACATTACCTCTGTTTGACCATGTGTAACCACGCTGGAAACTCCTGCCGCGACCATTGAAACCCTTGCCGCGACTGCCACGTGACTCAACCGCATATCTT